>CM075977.1:170768508-170976008 GCA_038087875.1 Malacoraja senta
TATTACCGATTTTTAAAACGGCAACCTATTTTTAGTCGCGGACGGTTTTTAATTTTTTGAAATAATCGCCGGAACATAGAAGAAGCGGAAACCGCTTTCGACCATTAGGGAGACTGACAAAAACCTCCGGGAACCGCACGGAAACCTTGGGTGGGGCGCAAAGGAGGTGTTCTACTTCTGCGACACAACAAGACCATGACACTCTCCTAAACTCTCCTAAACTCGCAAATTAGGTCCCCACAGTGGGACAGGCCCTTAACTTTTACATTAGACCACCAATCGGAATGAAACTTGGTGCAATCGCAGCTCAGGATAACGGTGAAAAATAGTAGCACTGTCGCGTACCGTTTTTTGCGGAAATAGAATGACCGCGCAAACCAGAATATAACAAGATCAGAGCTTTAGTTATGTATAGATATAGATATGTATGAGAATTGGAAATGTATGTCAATTTCCAGAAGGATTAGAGGGCTTGAGATGATTAAAGAGATGGTAGAGAGGGGCGACTAGTGGGAGGATTTGATAGCCAGGCTGATGATCATAAAAAACACAACATAACACAAAGTATATCAGTGAGAACAGAGCTGATAAGGCTATGGGTTTGGATAAAGTCAGCAGAAGATTGGATAATCTTAAATATATGTAAACTGGAAAATGAAAGTATTTTTAAATAGGAGATATTTAGGAGTGTCTGGAGATATCAAAGACATGGATGAAGGTTTTAACAACAGTTGAACTGATGCACAGGTGGAGTTGGCTAATTATACAAAGAATCAGTAATGATGTACAAGATAAGGAGTTTATGTGGAAGCAGTGCGTTCATAATTTCAACATCTAAATGCAAACATATTAAAGCTTATTCAACATTGTTCATCATATAAACAGTCTGACAATCTACAACATTGAAGGTGTTTCATCTATTTCTATTTTAATTCATTTCGAATAAGAACTTTGAATTCATGGATTTTGTATAATCACCAGGATCTGCTGCCTCTACCTCATCCCTTCCCCTAGCCCACCAAACCTCCTCTCAGGCTCTCTCTGTCTGTCTCTAGTGAACCTGAAGAAATAGCAAAGCAACAAAAATATCAGTGAAAGAGATCCTTGCTCAAAACTATCAGAGAAAGAAAACCTAAAGGGTATATTATACTGGACTAACCATGCTGAATTATATGAAGCACTTGATTGGAGTGAAGAAGCAGACACCAGAGGGCAGGTTAAGGTATTGAATTGTCCATTCATCTCTAAGAACAAAGGCTGTAAATTTAGTTTGGACACTGCCCTTTTCTGTCTATACATTTAAAGATTTTTTTAATCATAAAATGCAATTATGAAGTTTTCCTCAGTGAATCTCAACACCCCAGAAATTCAGCTGGTCACTTATTTTTTCAAATATCTCATTTGGTCAAAAACACAAGGGACTGCAGATGTTGGAATCTTGAACACAAAGCATCTCTGGAAAACATGAATAGGTGACGTTTCAGGGTGGAACTCTTCTTCAGATTGAAGAAAGGTCCTGATCTTTCCTGAAGGGGTCACAGCTTAAGGATAAGGGGGAAATCCTTTAAAACCGAGATGAGAAGAACTTTTTTCACACAGAGAGTGGTGAATCTCTGGAACTCTCTGCCACAGAGGGTATTCGAGGCCAGTTCATTGGCTATATTTAAGAGGGAGTTAGATGTGGCCCTTGTGGCTAAAGGGATCAGAGGGTATGGAGAGAAGGCAGGTACAGGATACTGAGTTGGATGATCAGCCATGATCATATTGAATGGCGGTGCAGGCTCGAAGGGCCGAATGGCCTACTCCTGCACCTATTTTCTATGTTTCTATGTTTCTATCTGAAACGTGACCTGTCTCTCTGCAGATGCTGCCTGTCCTCTTGAGTTTTTCCAGAACCTGTGGTCTTGTATGGACGAGTTGTTTTCTAACTTGAAACATCAGATAATGTTGATTCAATGTACACCTGTTGTGTGGCACTTGCAACTGAAAGAGATTGTTATAGTCCTATCCATTCATTTTAGATGTCATTTAATGGAGGCTTAACGAAGTTGGACACCTGATCTGATGTCAACATCCGTGATCTTTCGCGCTCCCTTTACCCCCTCCCACCGCCCTCCTCCAACCTGATCACCCATTTATCAGCTGATACCACCCTACATGGCACGTTAAAAATGCAAATAAATCATGAGGATTTGTGCATGGAAATTTAATGTGTGAAATGCAGAAGTCATTTTGTACAGAAACCTTGGCTAAACAACATCTACTACAAAAAAATTCTATTGCGACCATTGGTGATTGGACACACAACAGTGGGAAAAATCCTCCCAGAGCAGTCAGTGGGAGCAAAAGAAATTATCATCATATAAATCACTGGCAAAAAGAGATTTTGAACAGGGGCAGAAGGAATAAAATGACATGAAGTGTTTTAATTGAAGAAAGAACAGTGGGTTTATGTATTTTTACACCACAGGAGCCCAGTTGTGAAAGGTACCTTGGGTGGCTCATGGCATTAGCTTGCAAGGAGAGTACATTTCATGCCTGCTGTGCCACACTGAGCCCGCCTATTACACAGTGTGAGTCACACACAGTAAAGGTGGGTTCCAACAATGGGCTGATATCTGGAACCTGCCCTATTTAAAGGGATCCCTCATTCCTGACAGATTTCACTAGGGACTGACATGCTGGCATTATTCTGTGGGGCTACACCATGGAGCAGCCTGGACTCCAGATTACATTTTGCTCTTTGGGATTAAAATCAATATATTTCTGTGAAAATATTGTCTTCAAGCTGTTGAGTTGTTATGATCAAGGGCAGGGTGGGTGAAGTGGGAATTAGTAAGGGTGTCAAAGGTTACGGGGAGGAGGCAGGAGAATTGGGTTGAGAGGGAAAAATAGATAAGTCGTGATCGACTGACGGAGCAGACTCAATGGGCCAAATGGCCTAGTACTGCTTCGATATCTTAATGGGCAGAACATCCTTGTCAAAGAAAATGAGACGAGGAGGAGGAGAAGTCGGTGGCGGGGGGTAAAATGTCAAGAGTCAAGTGTCAAGAATGTTTTATTGTCATATGTCCCAGATGGAACAATGAAATTCTTACTTGCAGCAGCACAACAAAATATGTACTGGATACTGAGATTTTCAAAGCAAGTAATCATGGCAATCTACCATTAGCTGTAGTCATGGGTCACAGGGGCCCTGAGTTTCTTGGACCTTGCACTCTTGGACTTTAAACTTTGAACCATTTCAGAGGACAGATTGCTGATTTGTGCCAAAACCTGTTACTTTAGTATAACTGAGCCTCTCTGCTCACCTTCCTCCTTGACTTGCAATGTGTGTGAAACAAGTACCAGAAGATTCTCATGGTGAATGTTATGAACACAGGAAGCACACACTTGAAACGTCAATTCCGAATTAATCCATTACGTATTTTAGCTGGTATTTCAGACTAAAAAGTAGTTTTGGAAGAAGAGCCCAAGAGCTCTTGAATCCTTGCCAAAATACACGACTCCTCAAACTAGTCCAGGATCTGATCAGAGATGCAATTACAATACACATGAAAGCTGTAACAATGACTAAAGGGCCTGTCCCACATGGGCGTCATTTGCGCGTCACGCAGATGGCGCGCAAAGATTTTGTACATCCTAAAATCCTCGGACGCCGCGCGCAAACGCGCATCACTGCCTACGTTACCACGCACCATGCGCGCATCACGTGCGCTTCACGATGCACACGTCGTGCATCGTGACGCGTGAATGATGTAGCGTAAATGACGTGCAAATGACGCCCAAGTAGGACAGGCCCTTAAAGTTTCTTTCTTTTTTTGTTGGTTTTAATTTTTAAGAGACCCCATTATGTCTTATAGACAATAGACAATATACAATAGGTGCAGGAGTAGGCCATACGGCCCTTCGAGCCAGCACCGCTGATCATCCCCAATCAGTACCCCGTTCCTGCCTTCTCCCCATATCCCCTGACTCCGCTATTTTTAAGAGCCCTATCTAGCTCTCTCTCGAAAGCATCCAGAAAACATGCCTCCACCGCCCTCTGAGGCAGAGAATTCCACAGACTCACCACTCTCTGTGAGAAAAAGTGTTTCCACGTCTCCGTTCTAAATGGCTTACTCCTTATTCTTAAACTGTGGCCCCTGGTTCTGGACTCCCCCAACATCGGGAACATGTTTCCTGCCTCTAGCGTGTCCAAACCGTTAACAATCTTACATGTTTCAATGAGATTCCCTCTCATCCTTTTAAAATTCAGAGTGTACAAGCCCAGCTGTTCCATTCTCTCAGCATATGACAGTCCCGCCATCCCGGGAATTAACCTTGTAATGCTACGCTGCACTCCCTCAATAGCAAGAATGTCCTTCCTCAAATTAGGGGACCAAAACTGCACACAATACTCCAGGTGTGGTCTCACTAGGGCTCTGTACAACTGCAGAAGGACCTCTTTGCTCCTATATTCGATTCCTCTTGTTATAAAGGCCAACATGCCATTCGCTTTCTTCAGTGCCTGCTGTACCTGCATGCTTACTTTCATAGACTGATGAACAAGGACCCCCAGATCACATTGTACTTCCCCTTTTCCCAACGACGCCATTTAGATAGTAATCTGCCTTCCTGTTTTTGCTTCCAATGTGGATAACCTCACATTTATCCGCATTAAACTTCATCTGCCATGCATCTGCCCACTCCCCCAACCTGTCCAAGTCACCCTGCATTCTCATAGCATCCTCCTCACAGTTCACACTGCCACCCAGCTTTGTGTCACATGCAAATTTGCTAATGTTAATTTGAATCCCTTCATCCAAATCATTGATGTATATTGTAAATAGCTGCGGTCCCAGCACCGAGCCTTGTGGTACCCCACTAGTCACTGCCTGCCATTCTGAAAGGGACCCATTAATCCCTACTCTTTGTTTCCTGTCTGCCAACCACTTCTCTATCCATGTCAGCACTCGACCCCCAATACTATGTGCCCTCATTTTGCCCACTAATCTCCTATGTGGGACCTTATCAAATGCTTTCTGAAAGTCCAGGTACACTACATCCACTGACTCTCCCTTGTCCATTTTCCTAGTTACATCTTCAAAAAATTCCAGAAGATTAGTCAAGCATGATTTCCCCTACATAAATCCATGCTGACTCGGACCGATCCTGTTACTGCTATCCAAATGTTCGGCTATCTCATCTTTCATAATTGACTCCAGCATCTTCCCCACCACCGATGTCAGGCTAACTGGTCTATAATTCCCTGTTTTCTCTCTCCCGCCTTTCTTTAAAAAGTGGGATAACATTAGCTACCCTCCAATCCACAGGAACTGACCCTGAGTCTATAGAACATTGGAAAATTATCACCAATGCATCCATGATTTCTAGAGTCACATCCTTAAGTACCCTGGGATGCAAACCATCAGGCCCTGGGGATTTATTAGCCTTCGGTCCCATCAGTTTTACTTGCTGGTCTTTGTATTTTAGATTTATCATCCAAGCCTCAAGCTTAACACCCCCACCCACACACATTTTTGGTCCCCCTTCCCCACTTTAAGTTGACTCTCATCCCTGTGTGCTGCTCTGAATCACAGACTCCACCAAATGGTCTTGGATCTTAATTTATCTTTAAATCCAAGGGTGACAGATATAACCAACTTGTGCCAGACATCTGTAGTTGACCTGGCTCCGCAAAGTAAAGTGGAATCCAGTCCCTGATCTCCTTTGCCAAAATGCTCATTCCCCCATGGTCACAAGGAATTCAACCAATTCTCCAGTCCCATCAACCCAAACGCTCCTCAGTTTCTCACCTCTGTAACAAACCATCTCATAAGGATTTAGTTGCCAGTCAGACCGTTTCCCTCATTGCAAAAGTCTAGAGGCCAATCAAATGTAACTCACCGAACACTCCCCTTCCTTGTTTCTGCCCTCCCTCTGAACTTGAATTGATTCCCTAATTTTTCACCTTTCACCTCATTATTTTTTTTAATACAACTTCATCTGAAGCAGTCACTTGAAATCAAGGACGGCATACACTCCAGCCGGTAGAGCCGTTGCCTCACAATGCCAGATTGAGGTTCGATCCTGACATTGGGCACTGTCTGTGTGGTATTTGCATGTTCTCCTTATGACGGTGTGGGTTTCCTCCACATGCTCCAGTTTCCTCCTACATCCCAAAGAAGTGCGGGTCTGTAGGTTAATTGGCCTCTGTAAATTGCTCCTAGTGTGTAAGGAGTGGATGAGAAAGTGGGATGACATAGACCTACAAAAGTGTGAATGGGTGATTGATGGACGGCGTGGACTCGGTGGCTCAGAGGGCCTGTTTCCATGCTGTATCATTAAACTAAAATAAATAAACTAAACGAGACTAGACTACACTAGACTAGACTAGACTAGACTAGAGTAGAGTAGAGTAGAGTAGAGTAGAGTAGAGTAAACTAAAACTAAACTAAACTAAACTAAACTAAACTAAACTGAACTGAACTGAACTGAACTCCAATGCTATGGGTCCTGGGTTGACTGATAATGGTCAGTCTTGGAGCTGCAGATTGTACCAGAGATGACAGAGAGAAGTGTGTGATAGGGCCGAACAGCTGGGTATTGATGTGGTACACTCCTTCCTTTGTTTATACTGGGCTTTTGCGTGCCCAAGGTAAATGGACTAGAGAATCTTGGTGCCATTCCCAATCTCCTTCAACACTTTGAGTGACCATAGTCCAAGGATTTCTAGGAGTAGGTAGAAATTTTATATTTCTTCAGGAAGTTTTGAGAGCACATTCTTGAGACCTTTCCTCTGCCTGTTTTGATCAGGGCAAAGTTCGGTTGCACTGCAGCAAGAAACTGAGAAAATTACCTAATTCTGCAGTGAGACTGGGTCGACTGCATCCGAAGAAGGGTCTCGACCTGAAACGTCACCTATTAAATTTCTCCAGAGAAGCTGCCTGACCCACTGAGTTACTCCAGCATTTTGTGTCTATTGTGTTCACACCGATTAGATTCACAATTTACACAACATTGTGAGGTAAATACAAGATTAAATCAAATTTCTACAGGTAGCAAAATTTCAGGATGGAGCTCCATAGATCCTTGTGATTGATGAAAGCTTGAATGATGATTAGTAGAAGGCTTTAGTGAAGTTGAGAAAGGCCTATACCGTGGTTGTAAAATGGTTATAATTGTGCACACTCTGCACTCTAGATCAATAGATTCCACACTATGATTTAGGAAGCCTTACTGCAGCCACTGGGAGGAGGTGGTTGAGGAAATCCCTGTGGCAGACAACAGGGAGACACCTCTGTGGATAACACAATCAGATCTGGGTGCTTATTTTTTTAAATGATCACAGTTATGGTTTGGCGGATAACCTGCATTATCCTCCTCTTCTCCGATATGAATGATGGATTTGTGGATTGTGGCTTAAGTTCTCTAACATTGAGTTTAAGGACTTCAGTAAAGATACCATCTGCTCCCGAGATATTGTTGCTCTTTAAGTGCAGACCGTTTTTTGAACTTGTCAATTAAGAGTTACGGCAAGCTGAACTGAATAGGATCCTAGAACAGGATCACAGTTGAGAAGGTCTTGAAATTGTGTTGATAAGTTCTCCACTTTTGGATTTAGCAAAGTGAGGGCTGAGATGTTTTGGATTTTTGCCTCAAATCCTATTTGAGATTGCCATGTTTTTATGACAATTTTGCCATCAAATTTCCATCAACAAAGGTGCTTGCCTTTTCTATACTACAGAGAGCATCAATAAACTCTTGACATCCAGGAATAAATGATGCACACATCCAGTCCATTGATCAGCAACATGAAAATTGACCCCACAGTTATTAAGAGGGTCAAGTAGCATATAGGGTGGTTTTAATTTAAGTTAAACTCCATTTCTGAGGAGAAACACTATGTCTCACGTTGACAGTTCCATCATTTGGAATTATGATCCAATATTTGTATTAGGGGAGGGACTATTTAATCATGACTTTGTGAACAATTTCCTCCCGAGGGTTTGAATTTCACATTGCATTTAATTCAAAATATATCACAATAGATCATTGTTGTCTGTTACAGGTTACACAGCACAGATATAAAATAAATTGTATATCCCCTGTGGAAAGTTAATTCCTTCCAATTTATTTGTAGCTTTGCTTAGTCTTACAGATGCAGCAATAATATTATTGTAATCCTGCATTTTAATGATGTGAAGAATCTTGATCAAAAATCTAACCTTTTACTGTCCAATGTGGGGCCAAAGAGCTGCATTGCAAGAGTATTGACAGACCTCATGTTACACATGGGGTTGGATTCAATTTGATATGCGATGATTTGGATTGAATTTAATCTGGCAGGTGCTGCACTCTGCTTCATCTTCAACTACATAAGTGTTAAACTACATCATATTACAACTCAATACTTATGTTGGGTGCAGTGTGTGGCGATAGAACAGTGTGGAGTCAATGATAACTTTAGTCAAGTTGAAGCATAGACAATTTTAAGCCAAAATCAGAACAAGGAATTTAACTGAAAATTAAATTTAAGAGTGCATGATTGTGTAATATCAATTTAACACATGTGAACTTGCAGTGATGGCTCAATGCTAATTACGCACATAAAGGTTCTTCACATTTGTTTGGCCAACCACGA
Source organism: Malacoraja senta (assembly GCA_038087875.1). Lineage (NCBI taxonomy): Eukaryota > Metazoa > Chordata > Chondrichthyes > Rajiformes > Rajidae > Malacoraja > Malacoraja senta. The sequence continues at coordinate 170,777,135 of CM075977.1, forward strand.
TTGCCTGTGATTTGCTCTTGTTTTCCATTACTCAAACAGCAACACATGGCAGGAAGCAGGACTTAAGTCAAAACCAGAACTGGGCACGCATAACTTTTACCCATGTTACTGAAAGACAGGATTAGTACACGAGTCATGAGCATTACCTCTCAGTACTAAAATGTGAGAGAATATAGCATTGAGAAATATAAATACATCATGTAACATATAAGGCCATCCCCAGTTATGAATGCCCAATATATTTTTACACATACATACAGACAAGCTCCCATAATATTATTAAATTCTGATATATGTACATAAGTTTGCTCCTATGAGCAGCAGAATTAGATTTCACTTTCTCTACTTTTAACATTCGTTCAGTCTTAATATTCTTATGTGTTTCGATACCAGTTAGTACAATACTAATGAATGGAGGTATGGTTAATATATCCAGTGATTCTTGTCTATTTTCTAACTTTTGGACAAAATATACTTATGGGCACATGTAAACATTGAACTCATTTGTTACCCAGAGACTTCTCTTTGAACATCATATTCTTATATAGCAGTCAAATTTTAAAATAAAATTATTACTGACAAATATTTCGTCATGTTATCCATTGAGAGCAGCAAGAGAATAAAAGTTCAATGTTAGTTCCAACATATTTTACAAACATTCTTATTTAAAAAATCTTACAAGCTCTGCATTCTAAAGTATGCCTCTTTGGGACTTCCCTTCCCAGCACCGCTGTTTCCAGATCTCCATCGCCTTTGGCATCAAATCTGGGATATCCATTTGGCCTGAGGTCTTAACTTCCTTGTATTTTCCTATTCCCAATGTCTCCATGTCATGAAACTTCAATTCCTGGTATACTTCAGTCTAGAGCCTTTATGTCCTGGGATACTGAAATGGGAGGGAGAGGAGCCCGAGGTCGTGGTACATATAGGTACCAATGACATAGGTAGAAAAAGGGAAGAGGTCCTGAAAGGAGAATTTAGGGAGTTAGGAAGAGAGTTAAGGAAAAGGACCGCGAAGGTAACAATCTCAGGATTACTGCCTGTGCCACGCGACAGTGAGAGTAGGAATGGAGCGAGGTGGAGGATAAGTGCGTGGCCGAAGGACTGGTGCAGTGGGCAACAATTCCAGTTTCTGGATCATTGGAACCTCTTTTGGGGAAGGTGTGACCTGTACAAAAAGGACGGGTTGCACTTGAACGCGAGGGGGTCCAATATCCTGGCGGGGAGATTTGCAAAGGCTACTGGGGAGACTTTAAACTAGAACGGTTGGGGGGAGGGACTCAAATAGAGAAAGCTAGTAAACAGGGTGTGAGGCAGGAGGCAGAGAAGGGAAGCACTCAGACCCAACATGTAGGGGGGAAAGAAGAAAAAGATAATAAACAGAGAATAAGAGGTGGTGGGTTTCATAAATGTGTGGCAGAGAGACAGAGGGGTGTAAAATGAGGGTAGAAGCAATAGGTAGCAAGGTGAAAGGTAAAAGTGGTAGGCAGACAAATCCAGGGCAAAAACCAAAAAGGGCCATTTTTCAACATAATTGTATAAGGGGTAAGAGTGTTGTAAAAAAAAGCCTGAAGGCTTTGTGTCTCAATGCAAGGAGCATTCGTAATAAGGTGGATGAGTTCAATGTGCAGATAGCTATTAATGACTATGATATAGTTGGGATCACGGAGACATGGCTCCAGGGTGACCAAGGCTGGGAGCTGAACATCCAGGGATATTCAATATTCAGGAGGGATAGACAGAAAGGAAAAGGAGGTGGGGTAGCGTTGCTGGTTAGAGAGGAGATTAACGCAATAGAAAGGAAGGACATTAGCTTGGAGGATGTGGAATCGATATGGTTAGAGCTGCGAAACACTAAGGGTCAGAAAACGCTAGTGGGAGTTGTGTACAGGCCACCTAACAGTAGTAGTGGAGTTGGGGATGGCATCAAACAGGAAATTAGAAATGCGTGCAACAAAGGTAAAACAGTTATAATGGGTGACTTCAATCTACATATAGATTGGGTGAATCAAATTGGCAGGGGTGCTGAGGAAGAGGATTTCTTGGAATGTATGCGGGATAGTTTTCTAAATCAACATGTAGAGGAACCAACGAGAGAGCAGGCTATTCTAGACTGAGTATTGAGTAATGAGGAAGGGTTAGTTAGCAGTCTTGTTGTGCATGGCCCCTTGGGCAAGAGTGACCATAATATGGTTGAGTTCTTCATTAGGATGGAGAGTGACATAATTAATTCAGAAACAAGGGTTCTGAACTTAAAGAAAGGTAACTTTGAGGGTATGAGATGTGAATTGGCCAAGATAGACTGGCAATTGATTCTTAAAGGGTTGAAGGTGGATATGCAATGGAAGGCATTTAAAGGCTGCATGGATGAACTACAACAATTGTTCATCCCAGTTTGGCAAAAGAATAAATCAGGGAAGGTAGTGCATCCGTGGATAACAATGGAAATCAGGGATAGTATCAAAACAAAAGATGAAGCATACAAATTAGCCAGAAAAAGCAGCCTACCAGAGGACTGGGAGAAATTCAGTCCAGCAGAGGACAAAGGGTTTAATTAGGAAAGGGAAAATAGATTATGAAAGAAAACTGGCAGGGAACATAAAAACTGACTGCAACAGTTTTTATAGATATGTCAAGAGAAAAAGATTAGTTAAAACAAATGTAGGTCCCTTGCAGTTAGAAACAGGTGAATTGATCATGGGGAACAAGGACAAGGTAGACCAATTGAATAACTACTTTGGTTCTGTCTTCACTAAGGAAGACTTAATTAATCTGCCGGAAATAGCAGGGGACCGGGGGTCAAATGAGATGGAGGAACTGAGTCAAATCCAGATTAGCCGGGAAGTGGTGTTAGGTAAATTGAATGGATTAAAGGCCAATAAATCCCCAGGGCCAGATAGGCTGCATCCCAGAGTACTTAAGGAAGTAGCCCCAGAAATAGTGGATGCATTAGTGATAATTTTTCAAAACTCTTTAAATTCTGGAGTAGTTCCTGATGATTGGAGGGTAGCTAATGTAACCGCACTTTTTAAAAAGGGAGGGAGAGAGAAAACGGTGAAATACAGACGTTAGTCTAACATCGGTAGTGGGGAAACTGCTAGAGTCAGTTATTAAAGATGGGATAGCAACACATTTGGAAAATGGTGAAATCATTGGACAAAGTCAGCATGGATTTATGAAAGGTAAATCATGTCTGACGAATCTTATAGAATTTTTCGAGGATGTAACTAGTAGAGTGGATAAGGGAGAACCAGTGGATGTGTTATATCTGGACTTTCAGAAGGCTTTCGACAAGGTCCCACATAAGAGATTAATATACAAACTTAAAGCACACGGTATTGGGGGTTCAGTATTGATGTGGATAGAGTACTGGCTGGCAGACAGGAAGCAAAGAGTAGGACTAAACGGGTCCTTTTCAGAATGGCAGGCAGTGACTAGTGGGGTACCGCAAGGCTCAGTGCTGGGACCTCAGCTATTTACAATATATATTAATGATTTGGACGAGGGAATTGAATGCAACATCTCCAAGTTTGCGGATGACACGAAGCTGGGGGGCAGTGTTAGCTGTGAGGAGGGTGCTAGGAGGCTGCTAGATGACTTGGATAGGCTGGGTGAGTGGGCAAATGCATGGCAGATGCAGTATAATGTGGATAAATGTGAGGTTATCCACTTTGGTGGCAAAAACAGGAAAGTAGACTATTACCTGAATGGTGGCCGATTAGGAAAAGGGGAGATGCAACGAGACCTGGGTGTCATTGAAAGTGGGCATGCAGGTGCAGCAGGCAGTGAAGAAAGTGAATGGTATGTTAGCATTCATAGCAAAAGGATTTGAGTATAGGAGCAGGGAGGTTCTACTGCAGTTGTACAGGGTCTTGGTGAGACCACAGCTGGAGTATTGCGTACAATTTTGGTCACCTAATCTGAGGAAGGACATTCTTGCCATAGAGGGAGTACAGAGAAGGTTCACCAGACTGATTTCTGGGATGTCAGGACTTTCATATGAGGAAAGACTGGATAGACTCGGCTTGTACTCGCTGGAATTTAGAAGACTGAGGGAGGATCTTATAGAAACTTACAAAATTCTTAAGGGGTTGGACAGGCTAGATGCAGGAAGATTGTTCTCGATGTTGGGGGAGTCCAGAACAAGGGGTCACAGTTTAAGGATAAAGGGGAAATCTTTTAGTACTGAGATGAGAAAAACATTTTTTGCACAGAGAGTGGTGAATCTCTGGAATTCTCTGCCACAGAATGTAGTTGAGGCCAGTTCATTGGCTATATTTAAGAGGGAGTTAGATGTGGCCCTTGTGGCGAAAGGGATCAGGGGTATGGAGAGAAAGCAGATACAGTATACTGAGTTGGATGATCAGCCATGATCATATTGAATGGCGGTGCAGGCTCGAACGGCCGAATGGCCTACTCCTGCACCTATTTTCTATGTTTCTATCTTTCTATACTCTTCCCGAATTATATAAGTTTCCAGCACTTTGGTGAATAAAATTAACATTTACGGAGCTCGATATAAGTGAGCAGTGATCAGGTAAAATCTGTGTATGTTTTTGTAAACATGAAAATATCCGTTTTTTTGAATGGCTGGAAAACAATTGATTGAGCTTTCTAGCTGTTTATTTTTACCAATTAATTGAAATTCTAATTTGGGAAATTCCCCAGGTCTTCTACGATATATCTTATAGCCAAAAGACGGAAGCAATGCCCGGGTTTCTCAAATAATTGACAACAGACATATGGTAAAATATAAAACAAACAGTGCAAGAATCCGTTTCACTGTGGTAGGCAATCTAGACTTTGACTTTAGCAATGTCTTTGATAGAGTACCGCATAGTAGGCTGCTCTGAATGGTTAGAAAACAGGGGATCCAGGGTGAGCTTGCCAATTGGATATAAAATTGGCTTGAAGCTAGGAGACAGAGGGTGCTTTTCAGACTGGAAGCTTGGAATGAGTGGTGGGTCTGTGCTGGCTCCACTGTTGTGCATCATTTATATTGACAATTTGGATGTGAAGGTACGTGGCATAGTTAGTAGGTTTGTGGATGACAGTAAAATATTTTGGTCAAGTGGACAGTGAGACAAACCAGGGGAGGACTTACACGGTTAATGGTAGGGCCCTGGGGAGTTATGTAAAACAGAGACACCTAAGGAGGCAGGTACGTAGTCCCATCAAAGTGGCAACACAGGTAGACAGGGTGGTGGGGAAGGCATTTGGTATGTTTGACGTCATCGGTCAGTGTTGGGACAACAAGTTGCAACTGTGCTAGATGTTATGTAAAGCCACATTTGGAGAACTGTGCACAGTTCTGGTTGCCTTGCTACTGGAAAGGATACAAAATAATTTATGGGAGTTGTTACTGGGGCTGGAGAGTTTGAGTTATAAGGAGAGCTTGTACAGCGAGACTTTCCCCAGGTCCCAGGAGCTGATGGGTAACCTTATAGGGGTTTATAAAATCATGAGGGGCATAGATAGGGTGAATAATCACAGACTTCTCCCATGGTAGTAGAGTGGTAAAGCTTAGGGTTAAATTGCGAGGGTAAAGATATAAAAAGTACTTGAAAGGCAACTTTTCCATATAGAGGGTGCAATAAGCTCGGTGCAGCTGGTAGAGCTGCTGCCTCACAGCGTCAGAGACCCAGGTTTGTTCCTGTCCTCTGTTACTGTCTCTTCTCCGTGGATTGTCACCTTGTCGTGGTGGAGAAGCTCGTGTTGTCCTGAGATCCTGAGAACGATGCCGTCTGGAGCTATGCTCCTGGTATCACCCATGGCGGTAAGGTCGAGGGGGAGGACCCTGACAAAGAGCGATCCACCCAAGACCTCAACGGTGGAACAGGCAGAGGATGATGGCTGACTTTAGTGGAGCATCACAACGGCGGGGAAGGCGGATGAAGGCTGCAGCAGAAAAGGGTCCCCAGCTGTCTTGGACTCCATGCCACTGGATCCTGACCCAGATCTGTCAAGAACCTTGTGGTGGCTGTCTGTGCACCAATCTCCCCACGTTAAACAAAGTCACGCACTGCGTCCTCCCAAAAGAGGACAGTCATACTCATTTCGAGTGACCGCCGATGATGATGATGAGTTGCTGTCTGAATGGAGTTGGCATGTCTTCCCTATGATCGTGTGAGTTTCCTTTGGGTGCTCCGTTTCCTCCCACCTCCCAAAGACGTGCGGGTTTGGAGATTAATTGGCCCTCTGTAAATCACCCCAAGTGTGTAGGGAGTAGATGCAAAAGTGGTATAAAATAGAGCTATGTGTCAATTGGTGATTGATGGTTGGAATGGACTAAGTGGGCCACAGGGTCTGTTTCCATTGCTGTGTTTCTAAACCTAAAAGCTGCTAGTGGAAGTGGTAGAGGTGGGCACAATAATTAAATTTCAAAGGCACTTAGGCAGGTACACGGATAGGAAAGGTTGAGAGAGAAATGGGCCAGGTTGCACCTTGTTCACCTTGCTATGGGAAGAATGTTCATGTTGGTGCTGGCCCAACTTTTGCACTTCTGCAATCAGTGTCAGGTAGGATGGTCCAAGGATTTCACAGCAACAAGACGCCCATAAACCAATTGTCCACTAAAAATTCAGGATATATATATTATGTTTAAATATAATAGATGGTAGCCCAGCAGATGTATTGGATGAAGCAATGCAGATAAAAGCTGAATCAGCAAACTTAATATCATATTTGTATAATATTATTTTAAATGTAGAAATACCATCTACAGAAGGTATTAGAAGAGACTGGGAACAAGAATTAGCTATTAAAATCTCAAAGGAAAGGTGGAATGAACATTTATTAAACGTGCATAAATGTTCGATTAATGTAAGACACACTTTAATACAATTTAAAATTTTACATAGATTATATTATTCCAAAACTAAAATCAATAAAAATTTCCCAAATGCATCATCAATTTGTGATAAATGTCAATCTCAAGAAGCTACTATAGCACACTCATTTGTTTTGTGTACAAAAATTCAAACATTTTGGATTGAAATTTTTGAAATCTTTACAAAATTATTTAAAATAAAACTGATACCCAAAGCAGAATGGATTATTTTCGGAACAACGGAAGATAGTCCAGAACTAAATGTGTTCCAAAAGAAATTAATTGACTATGGGTTAATAACTGGAAAAAAGTTAATCCTAAAATTCTGGAAAAACACTCCAATACCAACTATAAACATGTGGATTTCCAATATGTTCGAAACATTACACCTAGAAGAGATACGACTCTTCCTGGCAGGTAAACCAGATCACTTCCACCTGACGTGGTCTGCATTTATAGAATTATTACAAGTATAGGGTGCAAAAGTACTTAAAAAAAAAAAAAAATGAGGTCAGGTAAGGGGGGATGAAAGCTGAAGAGTTGGTATATCCCATTTGCATGATGCTTACAACAAAGTATTTGTTTTTCTCTTTTCCCTCTTTCTCTTTTTTCTTCTTTTTTAGGGTCTATTTCTTAATTCTTTCTTTTTTTTTAAAATTTCTTTCTTATAGGGTCTTTGTTCTTTTTTGTTGTCCTTTATTTACACTTGCACTTTTTTCTTCACTTTCTCCTTTCTCTCAATCTCTCCCTTTCCCTTTATTAGTGTAAAAAATGACGGAGTACATTAATTGTAATAAGATATACGTGACGAGTACTAATGTAATTGGTTGTAATGTAATGTACTTCTAATAAATACAAATAAAATAAAAAAATAAAAATAAAAAATAAAAAAATATAATAGATGGGAAGGTTAGAAGTGGATTTCCTGTTACTAAATGCTGGCTTCTCCATGTTTTATCTTAGTGTCTCTTCAAGAGACATTCCAGAAGTTCCTACCTGGAACTTATAGGGCTCTATACATGCCATTTTACTTTTCACAATCACAATAATCACAATCACAATCACAATAATACTTTATTAGCCTAGTATGTTTTGCAACATACGAGGAATTTCATTTGCCGTCAGTCATACCAATAAAAAGCAACGGAACACACAAAACACATTTTAACATAAACATCCACCACAGTGCCTCCTCCGCATTCCTCACTGTGACGGAAGGTGAAAAAAAGTTCAATCTCTTCCCTTAGCTCTCCCGCGGTCGGGGGCCTCGAGCCCTCCGTTGACGGGATGATCTTCACTCCCCGTGGCATTTTGGGCCCTCCGCATCGGGGCGATCCAGCTCCTGCATTGGGGGGATGTCAGCTCCCCCGCGCCGGGCGATCGGATCCCATGTCGGGGCTGGTCGAGCCTCTGCGTTCGTCGGACTAGCCTCTCCCGAGTCTGCGAGCCCTTGATGGTAAGCCCGCAGGCCGCAGTTGGAGCGATCCCAGGCAAGGGATCGGTTCCGATATTAAGTCCGCTCCCCGCGGTAGGGCCCAAGGTCAGTCCGAGGAGGCCTCCAGCTCCATTGATGGTAAGCTGCAGAGCGACCGGAGACGCGACCCGGAAACATTGTGTCTCCGGCAAGGTAAGAAACTGAAAAAAAGTTTCCCCCGATACCACCCCCCCCCCACATAAAACAAACCGGAGAACATTTACACAAATTTATAAAACCATTAGCTTAACACAGCACAAGGGTAGATAATTTCATGTGAGGCACAGGATCTGGGCAAAGTTGGCAAACCCAGCATTTATTGCCCTTCCTCGACTTGTCCATTAGAAGGCAGTAGTGAGCCACTTCCTTGAACTGCCAAAGTCCTTATGGTTAAGGTAATTCCACAGTGCTGCTAGGTAGGCAATTCCTACACTCAGACCCAGTGATGAGGAAAGAACAGCGATATATTTCCATATCAGGATAGCTGGTCTCCCTGTTCATATTCTTAGTGATGGAGGTTACAGGTTAAGGAGCTGCTGTCATGGCAGCTAAGGCAGTGATATAATAGTGATACAGGGTGCACGTCACAATTCTAATGATGTGCTGTTTCTTACAGGATTTGGAAAATATATTCCAATTAATTTGCCTGACATGCTAAAGATAAACATTAAAGCAGTGTATGGGCTAAAATCCAAAATTGTTGATTCTCATCATTTCTCAGTTTATGCTCATGCCTTAATAGAGCTTAGATTAGAGTTTAGAGATACAGCATGGAAAAAGGCCTTTCGGCCCACCGAGTTCATGCAGACCATCGATCACCCGTACATTAGTTCTATGTTATCCCATTTTCACATCCTCCACACTAGGGACAATTTACAGAAGCCAATTAACCTAAGTGGTGTCCAGACAGAAATGTCTGAGAGTGGGCTCAACTGGGGAGATCTCGAAAAAACTGGCAACAACCGAGTGTGGTGGAGGACATTTGCAATGGCCTATGCTCCCTAGAGGAGCAAAGAGCTTAAGAAGAAGAAGAAGAATTTAACCTACAAAGCTGCACTTCTTTGAAATGTTGGAAAAAGCCCGAGCACCTGGAGAAAACCCACGTGGTCATAGGGAGAAGGAATAAATTCCACAGAGACAGCACCTGTGGTCAGGATCGAACCTGGTTTTCTGGCGCTGTGAGGCAGCAGCTCTACCGCTGCGCCACTGTGCCACCTCTAATAATCGAAAACATTTTCCAATAATTTGATTTAGGGTTGTGAAAATGATGCTTCCCATTTATAAAAGACTCAGTATCCTCAATGGTTTGTCAGTGTTTTACGGTATGACACACCGGTTAACTACCTCACTTCTGAATATGAAGGCTGTGGTTTGAAGTCTACCTCCAAGCACCAGTGTTCATAATCCAGGTTTACACATCTGTGCAGTACTGGGGAGTGCTGTATTGTCAGAGACACTATTTATCAATGGTATCATTGCACTGTAGTATTTTTTGCCTTCCAATATGGATGTGGAAAATCCATGGATCATTTTGAAGATGACCAATGTGGCCTTGAAACTGGAATATATACTTTAAAAAAAAACTTTACAAATAAAACTAGCAGAACTTCAAGTCCAAAACAGCTCACTCACAATTCCCCCTTACCAAATGTCTGAAAGTGATATCCTGCCATTTATTTTGTTGCTGTTTATGAGAGATTATTGTACAAAAATTGCCTGTTTGCTTTCTATCATTAGAATGGCAACAATATTTCTGAGTGGATTCACCAGCTGAAATGTGCTTTGGGGGTGGGGGGGTGTCGAGAAGTTGGGAAAATCATTACTTCAGTGTTTATCTTCCTTATTGGGTGTTTGTCATGTTGGAGCCGAGTTTTGCTGTAAATCATAATATTATCTATGCGACAGAAAACCTGTTTCAGACATTGAGAAATGTTCTGGGGTAAATTAAATTCTGAAATGGAATTGCTTGAATTAATAGAGCCTCAATCATGTTGTAAACGGAGTTAATAAGGCTGAACCTTCTTCCACCATCTGGAATTAGCATCTATTTATTTTGTACCTGAAAGCTGCAGTTAGTTTAGCTTTGTGCAGTATGGTTTACCACAAAGCCCATTCACTTTTAATTTATTTTATTTGGGATCGCCAGCATTTCTATCGCTCTTTTTTTGACAAATCCACCATATTCTCCATTAAAAAAATGATTTCAATGGAGCAGGAGCAGGTGGAAAGAATGGATCTGCCTGGGCAGTTCTGCTTATGGATTTTGGAGAGAAGGTAAAAGCGGACCGTACGGGGCTGGAGAACGATAGGGTTGGAGATTGTTGAGGGCAAACAGCTGGAAATGATTTAAAAAATCAATGATAATCTGCGAGATAATGGCCTGGTGCTCATTCATCTGTGGGGTCATGGTCCAGGGTAAGTATGAGGAAGTGTCTGAGAACTGGCGCCTGGTCTCAGCTTGGTAGAGGTTCTAGTCTGAAGAAGGGTTCCGACTGAAACATCACCTACTCCTTTTCTCTCGAGATGCTGTCTGACCTGCTGAGTTATTCCAGCATGTTGTGTCCATCATCTCCATTAATCTCAACTTCACTACTATCGAAGTGTAATTTCAAGCAAAACATCTCAAATTTCTCAATTGACCAGCTAATCAATAATAATTTACATTTAAGATTTGGGAATTGTTCTGGAGTAAAAGTAAATTGCTTGAATTATGAAGAAAGTTAAAGAGATATATGAAACTCTGATTTATCTTAATATCGGTGTGAGAATTCAAAACCTAATTCTGTGTTTGTGGAAGATTCAAAGTGTACACAGTAAGAAGAAATAGCAAGAGTGTGCAGAAGGGCAATGGTAGATCGACACAAACACATGCAGTTGTAATTTGATGCAGGAAAATGTGGTGATTTTCAGGGGTAGTGCGTTTATAAATTGAAAAGTACGATTTGAAAGGGGTTGCAGGAATGGATATTCAAAGATACAAAGCTTTGCGGCAGAAGTCAGTCTATCTGATACCCCTCCTCCTCCAGAATGTTCCTTCCTGCCTTAACCAAATAGAGTCAAACAGCGTGGAAATAGACCCTTCGGCCAAACTTGCCCACACCGGCCAATATGTCCCAGATACACTAGTTGCATCGGCCCATATCCCTCCAAACCTGTCGTATCCATGTACCTGTCTAACTGTTTCTAAAACATTGCAATAGTCCCTGGTTCAACTACTTCCTTTGGCAGCTCGTTCCATACACCCACACCCTTTGTGTGAAAAAGTTATCCCTCAGATTCCTATTAAATATATTCCTATTAAACCTTTTGTGGGGCAAAGTGCTGGCAGCAAACCTTTATCAAGAAACAAGGAACTGTAGATGCTGATTTACAGAAAAGGACACATGCTTTCTTCTTGCTGCTACCTTTGGGCAGGAGGTACAGAAGCCTGAAGTCCCACAAGTCAGGAACAGTTGCTCACCAACAACTATCCCTTTCTTGAAGTGAGACATACTACCCCCATCCACCTCTTACTCTATTATGAAAGTTTTTTTTCAAATTGTGTTTTGTAGAGATGATGTTTCAGGTCCCGAACCAAAACATTATCTGTCCAGTCTGAAGAAGGGTCCCAAACCAAAAATTTTGTTGAGTCTGAAGAAGGGTCCCAACCCGAAAGGTTATCTGTCCATTTCCTCCACAGATGTTGCTTGATCCACTGAGTTCCTCCAACAATCTGTGTTTAGCTCAAGATTCCAGCATAAGCAGTTTCTTGTGTCTCCGACAATAAACTCAACTTGACTTCAATGGAAATAAATACTGCAAGACTCTGGGACTGCAAATTGGACAGCTCTACTAGAGAGCCTACAGAGACATATTGGGCCAAATGTGCTCACCATGTAACTAATTCTCTGTTTCATCTTAACACGTACTGAAAATATAAATGATATGATTAAATCAAACTCTGCAACTGCTTCTTGAACAGCAGCAAGACTTTAGTCTATAATGGCTGGAGATCTGTTATAACAGTATCTGTACTCAAATACACCCCAATCTCTCTCTAATTCCTATAACATGCAATAGAGAGGGTAAATGCACAGAACCTTTTACCGAGAATAGGGGAAATCAAAGAACCAGGGGACGTAGATTTAAGGTGAGAGGAAAAAGATTTAACAGAAACCCGAGAGGCAATCTTTCCATGCAGTGGGTGGTGGGTATATGGAATGAACTGCCAGAGAAGGTGGTGGAGTCAGCTATTATTGCAACATTTAAAATATATTTGACAGATAAATGCATAAGAAGGGTATAGAGGGATATAAGCCTAATGCTGGTAGGTGGGACTGGTCTAGATATGGCTTCTGGATCAGCATGGGCATGTTGGGCCGAAGGGCCTGTTTCCCTGCTGTGTAACTCTATGACTCAAAGACTCTACGACATATATAAGCTCTTGAACTGTTGAATAGAGTGTAAAGTTATTGATTATTTTGAAAGAGACTGCTTACAGCAGAAATCTATTACCAAGTTCTAAACTGAAATCCCAGAAAGTCACAGACTGAACAGATTTAATTTGTGCAGATTTAGTAGCTCTCATTTATGTACGCTGCATCAATCAATTAAGCACCAGGGTTTTTTTCCTCCAGTTAGGCATTTTAATTATTTTCACTTCTCTAACCAGTTCTCCAGGATGGAGCCTTTGGGAATTAGTCGACACTGTGTGAGGGAATGGCAGCTCTCACACTGCTGTTGGAGTGAGTTATTGGTGGTAGAACTGCAGACTCCTTATTTAACATTCTCCATGTGAACCCACAAAGGCCTCTCACACAAAACCAGTGTATTCAAATGATCTGCATGCATGTGCAGTATAACATGGCCAAGGCACATTTGTCAACAGTTGCCTTATTGTTCATTGTTTGTACACCCAGACAGACTGACTGAAGCAAGCAGTGGGTGCTAACAGCATTACTGATCTACATCATAAGAAGAAATAAAGACTTTCATTTATAGGGAGCATTGTGTGACCTCCAGATGTCTCAAGGGGCTTCACAGCAGATGAAGTATTTCAGCAGTGCAAGAAAACTGGTAGTAAACTGTACGCAGAAAGATCCAACAAACAACAATATAATAATCTCCAGATAAATCTGTTTCTGTGCTTAAAGGGTAAATATTGCCAGAATACAAAATGCACCTCAACTTAACAGTAGCACCATGGAATCTTTCACTTCCAGCCAGAAGAACAGACAAGGTTTAACAAGATGTTTGAATTCCAATACTCAGCTCAGATACCCCATTTCCCTACACAATCTGCCATGCTTTCAAGATGAACCTTGCCGGTTGATGCAATCAAGTGACCTATACAAGCCGTACCCATGAAACTCATGAGAATAAGTTGCGTCTGATAGCAATGGAATATTCTCAGCTTTGCTGACTGTCAAAGGTTTGGGGTGCTTCATGTCTGCATTGCAAGGAACACCCTTGGAAGTCCTGTGCCAAAGCTAAGGATCTAAGACCAAATCTCCAAATGCACCATATTATGCATGGTCCACCAGCACTCAAATCAAGGCTCATAGATCCATCAATCAGAATCCGTCCGTTTGTTTGGTACCTGTGCCCAAATGGATTGGATACGGAAGTACCCAACTAGTTTGCATTTATCTGGGGAACTGTTGACAGTTATCCACAATAATGTTGGTATTTCCTGACAAGATTTGGTCCCTTATCTCAAAGGTGGCATCCCCAATATAGTGGCTGTTCCTCAGTATTGCAGTATCCTGTAAAATTACTGTGGGATTTTACATTTACGATACAATACAACAGAATCATTTATCCCAGGAGGGAAATTGATCTGCCAATAGCCATAAAACACATAAAATACATGAAACGTGAAATTAAAGTGACGAGTGGAAAGGATTGGGGACCTTAAACATTCTCATTGCATTGAGCCTCAACTTCCTTTCATGAAACCGATTTCCAACCAATACTTGAACTGTTCACTTTGCAGAGGTAAATTGTGACACTGTCTTGAAAGGTCTTAAATGCAGAGAATTATCAACAACAATGATGTGTTTGGAACAGGTAAAATGAAGCACCCTGTCTCTGTGCAGCTGCTGCTCCATTTATAGAAAAAAAAAAACATGTTTAGTCTTACTTCAACAGCCCACACAGTTTAGGACTCTGTAGGACTTAAGACTTCAGTCCAAAAATCTGCCAGTGAATGTGCCCAGAATAACTGGCAAGATCTCTGCAAGAAATTACACCGCTGCTTTGAAATGTTTGACCTTCACAGAATTATTGAAGGCTTAAAATAGTTGCAGCAAGTTAGTGCCAATTTCTAAAAAGATTGCAAACCTGGAAGTATAATACCAGCCAATTCTGGTTGACAACAATAACTTGATAAATGAATGGAAGATCACAAGTTCTAACAGCTGAAGGTTACCACTGTCCAACATCACAAACCTAACAATTTAGGTAAACTTCAATAGAAATAATGTTCAGAAGTTTCAGTTTCGGCATTGTATAATTTTGAATTGTTATGAGATGCCTGTGACACCAAACTGCCCATATAGTTGGAGCATTGAAATCATTTTTGCAATGGCTGAATAAAATAGTTTAAAAGTTTAAATATGTTCTTAGAAGACAGAATGTTTTTAACAAAGCAACTCAAACTAAGGGACGCAGTAGATTGTGTATAAAATATGATTCACATCCTTTGTACACTGGAAGAAATGATTATAAAGTAGTCAAGTCAAGTCAAGTCACATTTATTTATATAGCACATTTAAAAAACAACTCTCGTTGGCCAAAGTGCTTTACATTTGTTATAAGAATAATATAAACAAACAAACTACATACATATATACATATAGCCCTCGCTCAGAGGACGTCAAGAAAGGCTTGGTATAGATAAGTTTTTAGTCTTGACTTAAAGGAGTCGATGGAGGGGGCAGTTCTGATGGGAAGGGGGATGCTGTTCCACAGTCTAGGAGCTGCAACCGCAAAGGTGCGGTCGCCCCTGAGCTTATGCCTAGACCGTGGGATATTCAGCAACCCCAAGTCGGCCGATCTGAGGGACCTGGAGGTGGAGTGGTGGGTGAGAAGACTTTTAATGTAGGTGGGGGCAAGCCCATTGAGGGCTTTGTAGACATAGAGGAGAATCTTGAAATGTATACGGAACCGCACAGGGAGCCAGTGGAGAGAGGCCAGGATCGGGGTGATGTGGTCCCTTTTTCGGGTGCCCGTCAGCAGTCTCGTTGCGGTGTTTTGGACCAGTTGCTGGCGGGACAGGGACGATTGGCTGATGCCAGTGTAAAGGGAGTTGCAGTAATCTAGGCGCGAGGAGATGAATGTGTGGATGATCTTTTCGAGGTCATCAAAGTGTAGGAATTGTTTTATTTTAGCTATCGTCCGAAGCTGAAAGAAGCTAGCTTTTACCACGGCATTGACTTGTAAAAAACAAAGGCAGAAGTTTAGGATAAAATTAAGAACGATTGTTCTGCAGACAATTTGGAAGCAATTTAATTTAAACCCCTGTCTCACGGTGCGAGTCCACCCACGAGTGAGCCCGAGTTAAAAACAAATCAAACTCGTGGTAATCACGTAGAATTAATGTAGCGGGAACGTCGGAACTCGTGGACTTAACTTAGCGACTCGTAACGCTAACGGCAGGTACTCAGGAAACTTGTTAACTCGTGAAAATGTATCATCATGTTGAAAGATTTCCACGAGTCAAATTTACTCTTGAAGGAAAAATTTGAAATTTTTAAACTCGTTGTAATACCGTAGTAGCCCGTGAGTTTACCGTAGTGGCTCATGATTAACTCGTGGGTTTGGCCTGAGTGCCAGAAGTGAAATGTTGAAGATTAGTCAGATCTTAATGGGAAATGAATGAATGGATGGATGGATAGGGGTCTGAAATTAACTTGGATACTTTCAATGGGAGAGAGCTGCCGATGAAGCTGAAGGTACAGAGCAAAGATGGGGGCTCAAGCATTGATGGGAAGGGTTAACACCGGACGGGACGTGTGAAAAGTGACCATACTGAGGGAATTCCCATGTATATGAAGCAGAGAGAAACGTGAGTTCTACATAGATTATGTTTGAGCCAGCGAGGAGACATTTCTTCAGATAATGATTTTACAATGTGAGGTGACATTATAAGCCATGGGATATAGACACAAAATGCTGGAGTAACTCAGCGGGGCAGACAGCATCTCTGGAGAAAAGGAATTGGTGACGTTTCGGGTCGAGACCCTTCTTCAGACTGGTTTTGTGCTGTGCTGTTGCCGTATCTCTGGAGAGAAGTAATGTGTCACGACCCGAAATGTCACCCATTCCTTCTCTCCAGAGATGCTGCCTGTCCCGCTGAGTTACTCCAGCATTCTGTGTCCATCTTCGCTGGCGAGGAACCATGCCTGCCCTTTGCAAGTTTTCGCTCTCGAACACAGATAGCAGTGGATTATTAGGGGACGAAACTCGCGTTCATGCCGCACAACGTGTTTGACCACCTGCCCCCGCTACTCAAGGAGCTTGTGCTGAGCGGTAACCAGCTGTGGAGCTTCAACTGGGGCAGGCTTTACCTGCTAGGCTGGTTGGAGCTGCTGGACCTCGGTAACAACCTGTTGACCACGGTGCCTCGCATGCTGTCCAACTGCACCCAGACCCTGCGCGTCTTCAACCTCACCCGCAACCAGATCTCCAAGCTGACTAAGGACTTCCTGCGGGACGTGACCTCCCTGCAGTACCTGGATCTCAGCTACAACAACCCGAAGACCATCCAGGCCTCCAGTTTCCCGGACAGCGCCATCAAACACCTTCCGGAGCTGCGGCTAAGTGGCAACCACTTTCTCTGCACCTGCGACGCCAGGTGGTTCATGTGGTGGATCAATCAGACCACTGTCTACATCCCTCACCTGGTCACCGATGTCACCTGCACCTCCCACAAAGCTCACCGCGGCCATGGCGTCATCATGGTAGACCTGCACTCCTGCGAGTTGGACTACCTGGGCATTGGCCTCTACACTTTCTCCGCCTTGATCACCTTCTTGCTCCTCTATTTGATACTTAAAACAGGCCTTCATTCACGGTGGTGCAGCTGCCTGACAGCAAATGCAGCGTCGGAGACCCGGGTTCGATCCTGACTATGGGTGCTGTCTGTACTGAGTTTGTAAGTTCTCCCCGTGACCTGCGTGGGTTTTCTCCGAGATCCCCCCCACACTCCAAAGACGTACAGGTTTGTAGGTTAATTGGCTTGGTGAATGTAAAAATGTCCATAGTGGGTGTAGGATGGTGATAGTGTGCGGGGATCGCTGGTCGGCGCGGACCTGGTGGTCCGAATGGCCTGTATCCTCTCTGTATCTCTAAACTAAACTAACAGGGGAGAACACTGGACCTTCTTGGTCAGTTTATTATTTTACACTTATACGTATACATTACACAGATCACGGAGTGTGAAATAAAGCTGGCAAACCGAGGTCATGCAAGAAACGGAGGCAAACGGGAGATGATTTTATTCAGCAACTCCGTACTGGCAGAACATCTATCCTGTGTTAAGAAACCTAACTTTCAGGGGATTTAAATCTTGAGTTCAACTTCTATCTGAATTTAATCAATTTACAAACGCTTTGAAGTTCTCCCTGCAGTCCGTTTCTTAAACACCTTTACGTTTTGCGCTTTTTTTGACAGCCAAGTACTTTAAATGCCATTTATTGCATTGTAGCAATGATAGGCAACGATTTGATAAAAGCGGTTAATTACATGACAAGAGAAGCATGCAGCTACATAGGAGACACGGAGAAGCTGATCATCGGGGCAGTTCTGTCCATGGGAGGCTTTTTATAGTTTTTAAAAACTGCATGACATCATTTTTATCCATGTGATGAATTTTCCACGTCGGTAGTCGTTGTTGGCTCAAGAGTAACTCCGGAGAGGAACTTGGTACATCGCAGAAATGAGAAGTAAACGGCAAACTTAGACATACACGTGGGAACTCGTTTAAACTCGTGAACATAAACCTGGAATCTCGTAGACAACCACGAGTTTGATTTTTTTCTTTCACTCGGGGTCACTCGTGGGTGGACTCGCACCGTGAGACAGGGCCATTACTACAGAAAACCTTCTTTGAGTGCACCTCCCTCTAATTACACATTGAATTCAAGAACTGATACTCATAAACCATGTGGACGTAAACATTTTACTCCTAGCAGAGATCTCCAGTGGTCCATGCTGCATCCCGAGGGTTTTCAAGGCATTCTCACACATAGTACTGGTCTCCCCCCCAGGTTTTGTTCCACCATTCTCTATTTCAGTGAACCTTTGCACATACTCACTCCCCTCACCTGTAGGCACTGGAGCTGCTGTACCGCTGTTTCAGCTGAAGCAGAAATACTGCACAATGGAATCAGTAACACGTTAATGAGGATTTGATGACTGCTTCTTTCCCAAGGGCTCCGGTTATGTCCATGAGCCTACCAAGTCCACTTCATCAAATGCCTTTGGAAAGTCTCTGTACAGAGCATTAACTTCACAGCCTTCATCCAGAAACTATCATCAAGTTAGTCAAACACAATTTCCCAGGGATAAATCCAAGTGGGCCCTTAATTATTTGCCTACATTGACAAAGTGCCTATCGATTTTCTTCTGGACAAGGGTTTTAAAAAACCTCTCAACTGGTAACAGTCAGTAATCACCAGGCTTATCCTGCTTCCGTATTTTGAACGAGGGCACAGGTTTACAATCCTCCAGTCTTCTGGCACCGTATCTAAAGAGGAGGGGAAGCTTCTGTCCAGCACATATGTAATTACAATCCTTCTCTCTCTTTGCTGGGTAACTTATCAACATTAAGTACCACCAACCTATCTAGAAAGAACAAAATAAATATAAGCAAGATTCTCTTCGTTCAAAGACCCTTCAACATGCTCTGACTGATTATTCAACAACCCTCTGAAGCAGCAAAATTTAAGATGCACAACCCATTTCACATGAAATATCTCCACTTTCCTATTGCAAATTGAATACATTTGAATTGAATAAATTTTATTTGCCAAGTATGTATACAAACAAGGAATTTGCCTTGGTGCTTTGCTCACAAGGATAACAACACGATATGCAGTAAACAATTAAGAATAAAACATTATAATTTAAACATATGAAGAGTGAAATAAAATACCAGAGAAAAAGGAGGCTACAGACATTTGGTTGTTGAGTAGACCTACTGCTCGTGGAAAAAAGCTGTTTTTATGTCTGGCTGTGGCGGCTTTGACAGTCCGGAGTCACCTTCCAGAGGGAAGTGCTTCAAAGAGTGGGTGGCCAGGGTGAGAGGGGTTAGAGATGATCTTACCCGCTCGCTTCCTGGTCCTTGTGGTGTACAGTTCATCAATGGGGGGAAGATTGCAGCCAAGAACCTTCTCGGCTGATCGAACGATGCGCTGCAGCCTCCGGATGTCAGGCTTGGTGGCTGAGTCAAACCAGATCATGTTGGAGAAAGTGAGGACAGACTCTATGATGGCAGTACAAAACTGGACTATCATTGCCTGTGGCAGACTGTGTTTTCTCAGCTGCCGCAGGAAGTACATCCTCTGTTGGGTCTTTTTGACTGTGGAGTCGATGGTGGCCCCCCATTTAAGGTCCCTGGAGATGATGGTTCCAAGGAACTTAAAAAACTCCACAGATGTGACTGTGGTGTTGTTGATGGTGAGTGGGGGGAGGGGAGGGGGAGCTCTCCTAATCCGGTCTACAATCAATTCCACTGTCTTAAGAGCATTGAGCTCCAGGTTGTTGCGATGGTACCGGGACGCCAGCTGTGTCACTTCCTGTCTGTAGGCGGATTCCTCCCCATCCTGGATCAGTCCAATCAGGGTTGTGTCGTGCGCAAACTTGAGAAGCTTGACAGAGGAGTCTGTGGAGGTGCCAAATGGACAGTCATTTTGCCCTTGTTCTATATTATGCCAAGGTAAGCACCATCTACCCTGTCAAACTTGCCATATCATATTTATTTCAAAGAGGTGAATTAAACTGCTGAAACTATGAGGAGGAGTGCAGGGGGGAGATCGATAATCTGGTGGAGTGCTGTCAGTAGAACAATTTTGCTCTCAACATTAGCAGGACCAAGGAATTTATTGTTGACTTCAGGAAGGGAAGCTAATGGACCATGTACCTGTCTACATCTGTGGGATGGCGGTGGAGAAACTCAACAACTTCAAATCCTGGGACTATGCACCTCTGAAGATCCATCCTGGGCCCATTTATGCCACTCTATGCTAATTTATACAATTATGAAAACTCTATCAATGCGTCTACTTCCTGACGGACGAGAAGAGTAGGCCAGTAGGACAGGGACTGGGGTATTGCCTCCAGCATCTTCAAAGTTGGCCGCAGCAGGTAACCCCAGAACACAGAGGTGGTCGGGCAAGGAGAGGGATGTCTGTTCACGACTGAGCCGGTCGAGGGTGACGGAGGAGGCCCTGCAGCTGCCTGGGGCTTATCTGCATCGGGAATATCTCCAGTACATTGAGAACGTGGACCGGACTTTGGACATTTGTAAACAGCACCTAAATATGGTGACTCGTGCATGTGTGAGCAATGCAAGCAGAATTTCACTGTGCAGTGTATGCGACTTTTTCTTGTCGTATCCCCCTTCTCTGCCTCCGTCTGTGCTGAGGCCAAAATGGCGGAGCTGCCGGCCTCCAACTCCAACTGCGACCGACCTCGAGGCTCTGGAGGCAGAGCTGGGACTTACCAGCGCGGGGCTGGCCGGCTTCGGGGCTGCGGTGGCGTTCCGGCGGTGGCGACCGAGGACGCTGGTGGCGACCTGAGTCCGGAGGCTCGGCCGCGGGCCCGGTGGACGACATCATCGGGAGCTCGCAGGTCACAGGTGGGTGACCTGTTTTTCTGGGGCTCCCGCAACTACAGCTGCGTCCGCTGGACTGGAGGGCGGCAGCTTCGGCCACCCCGGGCCGCAGAGTTTGAACCGGCCCGTCGCGGACGGAGCACGGATTCAGCCGCGGGACTGACTTACCATCACCCAGCGGCGTCACAACATCAGAAGCCTGGATCGCCTCAGCGCAGAGGGAGAACAAAGAGGGAAGAGACAGAGACTTTAAGACTTTTGCCTCCATCACAGTGAGGAGGTGCCTGGTGAACTCACTGTGGTGGATGTTAATTTGTGTTTATTGTGTGTTTTGTTATTTATTATATGTATGACTGCAGGCAACGCAATTTCGTTCAGACCGAAAGGTCTGAATGACAATAAAGGAATCTAAGTCTAAGTCTAAGTCTAAGTAAAGAACCATTGAATTCTTTGGAAGTGAATATTTGCCATGTTACCGAATATTCCATTGAACATTTACAGGTGTATGGTTCAGAGCATATTGACTGGTTGCATCATGCTGGGTTTGGTCATTTGAATGCTCAAGAAGGAGGCTGCAGAAAATGGTGGACATTTCTGATCCATCACACGTAGCGATCTTCCCACCATCGAAGGGAGCTACAGGAAATGCTGCTTAAAGAAGGCAGCCAATATCATCAAAGACCCGCCTGGCTGTACATGGCCATGCCATCTTCTCTCTGCTCCCATCAGGAAGAAGTTACCAGTGTCTGAGAGCCGTTACCTCAGACTTAAGAACAGGTTCTTCCCATCAACCAGCAGGCTCTTGGCTCTTGAAATACCCTGCACAACCATAACAACAACCTTACCTCAGGACCCAACTGCTATAGACTTTAAACTAAGATTGTACCATACACTTTGGCTTGTACTATCATGGCCCGGTTTACCCAGAACAGCTGTTAATTTATTGCATATTTCTTGGTGTGTTGTTGCATTTAATGTGCTTGTAAAGCTGCCTTAAGTAAGTAAGTAAGTATTTTATTGTTCCGGTCCAGGTGCAAATGGCAAATGACTCTTGACTCTTGGTACTGGTCACCATAAACATGCACAGTATCTGATGTTTTCAGAAGCGGTTGTAGAAAATGATTGATTCCCAGCAAGGGAACACCAAAACTAGGCTGTGAAAATGCTTGTGAAATAGAAACTACTTTTCAGTTGAATTGTGATTGTAGAATAATGAGGCTGTCCCACTTAGGCGATTTTTCATCAGACTGCCGGCGACTGTCAAGTTGCCGGCAGTCGCCTGAAAAACCGGCAACTGGAACGGCAGCTGCCAGAGTGAACACAAACACATTGCTTCCTTCACCAGCCCGTTATGTCTAAAAAATTGACATGGTGCAAAACCAAGGTGAAACAGACACACACCGCGATGAACAGGAAGGTTGGTGCTTTAAAAAGACGACTAAAGCACAGTGTATGGTAAGTCCTTTAAAAGAGGGGGGAGGGGGGAGAAGGGGGGAGAAGGAGTGGGGACAACTTTTAAGAAGCTGTGAAGCTCAGCGGGCATTTAACACTGCCTGTCGGTTATCCTTGGTTCTGAAAACTACCGCTTACCTTTTTTTTCCCAATGAGCCAATGAAATTCACCGGTCAGCACTGGCTACAACCTACAGGAACCTCTGAGAACTTCGACCTCCTGTCGACCCAAATATGGCTCGAGAATTCTCGATACTCTCCATGGTGGCTTCATTCTAGTCGCCGCTAATCTTTCAACATGTTGAAAAATTCACAGCGACCATAATGAGGCCACGACCAGTTCCCAGAATGTGGGAACTCCTCACGACCATGAAGGTGACTATCCAGCAACCACCCACAAACATGCGGCGACCATGTGGTGACTGCATAGTTTCCTGCAGTCGCCTAAGTGGGACAGACCCATAACTGCATATGATCTTACTCTGGCACATGCTTACAAAACTGTGGAACTCTAAAGGGCCTGTCCCACGAGCATGCGACTGCATGCGACAAGCGCGACCTAACATGATCGCGCTAGCCATGCGGCCTCGCGGGGCTGGTCCCACTTCGATCGCGGGAGCCGCATGGAGTTGTGCGGAGCTGGTCCCGACATCGCGCGGGACTCCAAAAAACTGACCGTGTTAAAAAATTCTGTGCGGCAACAGCCTGCTGGCCCGCTGCCGCATGGAGGCCGCCCGCTGCCGCGTGGAGGCCGCATACACCGCCTCGACGCCGTACGCACCGTCTCGACGCCTTACGCAGCATCTTGACGCCGTACATCACGCGCGAACTTACCGCGGTCTTCGCTCGAACTCCACGTCACTCACTCGACCTCCGCGCGGCCCCCGCTTCCGGTTTGGTCGCGCTCGCCGCATGCAGCCGCATGCTGGTGGGACCGGCCCTGTACGGGGATCACTCGACCGCCGCGCGACCCCCGCTTCCGGTTAGGTCGCGCTTGCCGCATGCAGTCGCATGCTCGTGGGACAGGCCCTTAATTCCTTCAGCCTTCAATTTTCATCAATGACAGCTGACTAAGTATACCTGGGTACAATGTGATAGGGAGTTATTTTTTGAATGGGATGCATAATTTTGTGGAGGAGAGTCATGTGAAAGTTAGAATATTCATAATGCTAAATATCAAATTGAACGTTTTTTTTGAGGGTGGCCTAAAATATTTTACATCTAATTTGAATGCTTTTGAAATGTGGTCATAATGGGAGTTGGTGAAAATGTAGCATATTGTTGCCAAACAAGTTTCCATAAACAAATCACTAATGGCCACTTGTTTTCCAGATCACTTGCTTTAGTACTATTAAGGAGTAATTAAGGGTGAAGAATAAAAAGTCTTCAAATAACATCCTGAATAACATGACAGCCAGTACTTGTGAAAGATTTATATTCAGCAAACCAAGATATCATGATGCTTATAACTGCTCAAATTATATCTCAATCTCACTCTATATGGACTGGATGGAGACACAAGACACTGCAGATGTTGGAATATGGAGCATAAAGCAAACTGGCAAGATACTCTGCAGTCCAGGCTACATCTGTGGATGGTTGATATTTGGAGCCAAGACTCCATCTGACCTGAAAGAGTAAATGGGAGAGAGCCAGTATAATAATGTGAGGGAAGGTGTGGGCAAGAAATAGCAAGTGATAGATAGATCCAGGAGAGGAGGGATTGATTGGTAGATGGAATCAGGTGGGGGTAGGGCTGGGGGGAGGGGAAGGGGAAGGGGAAGGGGAAGGGGAAGGAAGGAAGTAATTTGCAACAGAGGCTGGGAGGTGATAAGTGGAGACAACAATGGGCTTCAGTCTTGATGGGCCGAATCGTCTAATTCTGGTCCTATGTCTTATGATTTGTGATCTTCAAATTATAAAACCTGATAAGAAAGGAAGTGTTGAACCAAATAAGGGAGGGAATGTGGACAGATGTGATCAACCTTTCAGTGATTGCCCCATCCCTCACCCTCCACTTTTTATATTGGCCATCTCCCCTCTACTCTCTCACTCCAGAGGAAAGACTATTACTTGCCTTTTCTCAAGTGCATGTTTGTAAATAATTCAGACAACGTTACAGTCCACTTTCATAGACAGTCGGTCTGGACCAAAGCTGACTTACTTCCAACGGGGGAGTAGAGGATGTCTCTTGAAATGTTGTTCATGTGGGATAGCCATTACAAATCAGCCATCTCATGATCATGACAGAGCAAGGTCTTGATCCATTGGCAAGGAAGCCCAAGACAACTATAGTCCATAATGTATAGAGTATATGAATGTCGTGGAAAAGTTCTAAAGATATGGATTTGGCAAATTTAAAAAATATTTCATTTTAAATATTTAAAGTTATTATCTCATATTATCTGAATTATTTATAGTGTTGAAGTAAAGATAATTAAGTTTAATCGTTTAATTTAGCTTTTCAATTATGCATTTTGATTAACCACAATGCAGAACCGGACAGGGCAATGTATTTGTATTTGCAACCATCTCATCAGTATTTTTAATGCACTGTTTTCAGAACTTCCAGTTTAAAGTGTCCCAATGTATGGGGTTCAGATGCCTGATATCAATCACAACAATACATCACAATGAAGTCTGCCTGGAACAATGACCCCTTGGATTGACTGCAGATTACCTTCAGAGACAGATGGTTTTATAAAGCAGGTTTGCTTCTGGATCATGAATCCATTGATGGATTGGATGGTAAATAGCTGTTAACAGGGTTTCCAACCTTAGTTGAACATATATTGCAGGAGGTTTTCTGGGCCACCAATCACCATTCAGTCAAAAGACTATTTTTGTTAAAACAGTTAAAAAAAAATCCTCAAAGGCAAAAAGAGCATAATTTCTTTATTGCTTCTGAGTGTTCTTTTGGTCCACAGAGTAGTGCCCAGAAGATTAATTTCTGGGATCTCAAACACAAACTCAGAGGGACAGCAAGCCTATTATAAAACTGGTTAAAGTGGGAATTTTTGGAATAATAATTAGAAATAAAATGTGTTTCAGAGATGACAAGAAATAGATCTGTCCTTTTTCAAATAATTTGGAAAATGTACAGCTCTGAAGCAAACCATTCAGATCAGTTGTGTAGGAATGAACTGTAGATGCTTGTTTATACCAAAGATCGACACAAAATGCTGGAGTAACTCAACAGGTCAGGCAGGTGATGGTTCAGGTCAGAATCCTTCTTCAGACTAAGAAGTCTGAAGAAGAGTTCCGACCCGAAAGGTCTCCGATTCCTTTTCACCAAAGATGCTGCCTGACCCACTGAGTTACTCAAGCATTTTGTGAATTAGGTCAGTTGGGCTGTTGCACACAAGCCTCCTTCCACCCTACTGAAGGATTAATTTAAACAATTGAATGGAAGTCAGTTCCTAGGAAAGCAACTCAGTCAGTCCTATGTCACCATTCTTTTGTCATCAGTACTGCAAATTATCTTCTCTCAAACTTGCATTTGATTTTCTCTTCAAAACTCTCAGTGGATCAGTTTTCACCATCCTGATAGGCAGAGAGCCCTATCATAACTCTCAGAGATTGGGGAATGCAAACCAGACATACACATTGTAAATATTGTTGCAAAGCTTTACCTTGCTAGATGTTGATTGGGTCAAGTGTTGAGCCTTGTCTGGGTTTCTTGAATATCTGGGCAAATGTTGCTATGTTTTGCTTCCTTCCAGATGCTCCGTTTGAATACAATGTATTGGTTACTGTATTATTGGGTTAGGGAAATGTCTATCATGTACTGTGTTGGTTGATATCTGTTATTGGACTGTAAAGAGACCACCCCCATATGGTTTGGCCCCTCAAGGTTCGGAGACCTATAAAAGGTAGCTCCCACGAGGTCCTGTGACGATCTTCTGGGAGAACGCTTGGGATTGAGTGACCTTTTGGAGTGTCTCTGCTTGCACAAGGCTAGGAGGGCTTGGACAAGCAGATACAAGGATCGAACCCGCGGTGGTTAGGTATAGTAGTGGGGAACTGTTATTGTGTTTTTCCAAAATAAAATTTAAATGTGCAAGTGCTTGATTCAGTATCTTATTGTATGAAACTAGACTGGGGAAGCTTAGAACGAGCTATTTACAACTTCTCTTCCACATGTAAATCCTTTCTGAGCTAGATAGACACTATACCATTTACTTTCTTAACTCAATGCTATGTTTGCAGGCTTTCTTTCAATGACTCCCAAGATCTAATTGTATCTCAACATTTCCTAATCTAGCACTATTTAAATACACGTTGCCTCTTTCTTTCTCCTAAATCATCATGGTTATCCAGATTATACGGCATCCGTCATTAATTTGTTTGCTTGCTCAACTTGCCCAAATCGTCTTGAAGCCTTTCTGTATCCTCCTCAAAACTCGCAATCTTATCCAGTGTTACATTGTTAGCAGATTTAGAACTACTACCGTTAGTTTCCTCCATTAAATTGTGGATGTACATTGCAAATAGATGGGTTCCAAGCACTGACCCTCATTAATCAGCAACTGCCATCTTGATAAAGCTCAATTTATTCTTTACTTCTGTTGCTGTCTCTCAACTGACTGTCATTACATTCCACTAGATCACTTCCAATCCCATCTGCTTAACGGTTTTCACAATAAATGCAGATGTAAGACTTCATCAAATGCTTTCGGAAAATCTAAGTTAATCAGAAGGGTCCCAACTTACCCATGTTCTTCAGGGATGCTGCCTGGCCCGCTGAGTTACAGCAGCATTTTGTGTCTTTCCTTGGTAAACCAACATCAGCAGTTCCTTGTTTTGACTCTTCCTTTTCATAAATTGATGTTGACTTTTTCTTATCCAATTGATATTTTCTGAAGAGTTTGTCATCGTACACTTTAGGCTACAACTTTCCCTACAACTGAAGCTGAAGTTTGTTGTCCCCTGTTTCTGTTCCCCCTCCTTTTTTAAGTAGCAGGATTGCATTTGTCTCTCTCAACTCTGCAGAAATAGTTCATTATTATGGAAGACAACCAATGCATCCGCTATTTCCATGACTCTCTCATTTTAGTGTGCTGGGATACAGATTAGGAGGCCCTGGAGATATATTGGCTTTCAGTTCCATTAATTTCTCCATCACTTGTTTAAAATCTAATGCTAATTTCCATTTATCCCTCATTTTCATTAATCTTCTGGTTATCCATCATTTCTGAGAGGTTATTCCTGTTGTCTTTCATTAAAATCAAAAGTATTTCTTGAATTATTCAACCATTCTGTGATACCCTGTTCTATATTTTCCAATTTCTGATTCTGAAGGGTCTACATTTGCTACTTGACCGGTTAATTACTCCACCACTTTGTGTCCTGTTTTTAAAATCTTTCCGATAAAATCAGGTGACTAGAAATGAACACTTGTGGCCTGACATTAACTTTCTAAGCAGATCTCCATTCTCTTGTCTCTTTCATTAACATAACCAGATTCTCCTTAAATGCTGTGTAGAAAGGAACTGCAGATGCTGGTTTATACCGAAGATAGACACAAAATGCTGGAGTCACTCAAACAGTTCACACGCAATTTGGCGGAACAACACCAGATATTTCACTTGGGCAGCTTACAACCCAATGGTATGAGCGTTGATTTCTCTAATTTCAAGTAACCCCCGCATTCCCTCTCTTCCTCCCGCCCCCACCCTAGTCGTCCTACTATTTCCACTTTGCACCCTTGTTTCCCTTCGTTATCACCTCTTCCCCAGCCAACAATGGACTGTTATGGGCTCCCCCCTTCCTTGGTTATCTGTTCCTGGCCCTGCTTTTTTTCCTGGTCTTTTCTTACCTCCAGTTCGTGCCCCTCTACTGTCAGTCTGAAGAAAGGTCCCAACCCGAAATGTCACCCATCCGTTTTCTCCAGAGATGCCGCCTGACCCACTGAGTTACTCCAGCACTTTGTATATATCTCCTTAAAAGTGTTTGGCTAAACCACTGCATGATGATTGGGTCTTCAAGTACTGAAATGAAGATGTGAGCTGAGATTTTATGACAAATTCATCAACCTTGACCACAGCGTTAAGGGTCACTAAACTTCTTCCCAGCACTGTGTCCAAATTCTGGACACTTTGCTCCAGGCACTGACTTCCTTGGTCACTGCTACCTATGGCTGCATCATGATCTTAATGGCATCTGAGGGGCCACCTCACCTCATCTCCATTTCTTCAGTTAACGTAATAGGACCTGGGACCCAGCTCTCATTGCAGGTCTGATGTGACTTTCCAAATGTGCACGATGATATGTAGCATTGGTTGGAAGCCGTAAGCCCCTTCCCATTTAAAAGGCCTAGCCACAACTTCAGTAATGGTTGAACTCCACCATGATGAATGCAAGGTTAAACTCAGATAATCTGTCATGATTGTTCAGTATCTGGCTCAACCAATGGTACAGAAAGTGATTTGGGTTTCCAGAATGCAAATGGCCAGATCTGGGCAGCCATTGTATGGCAGGGCTGGGGTCTAGACTGTGAAACATTTGTGGGTGATTCTTCCGTAAGTGTCTACTTTTAAGTTTCTGGAAACCCGATTATAAAACTTAAATTTTTGCAACTTTGAATGTTGTTTCACCTAGATGAACATCTCTACCATGGGAAAAATATGTTTGGTGCAATCTTTTAGAGAATTTAATTTATTTTTTCCTCATCTTTTTCCAGGTTGCCCATTGCATTCAGTCATATCCATCGCATTTTTATGATGAACAACACTGTAAAATATAACTGATTTATGAATATAAAATCAAATTTTTGTCACACTTTCAAATTATAGTATCTTCCTCAAATCAACCACCAAAAAATTACTTTTTCAATGTAACGTATTGATTTTAAACCTTCGTAACAGTTTACTGCCGAAAAATGTGGTGATTTTCAGCAAGAATGGTAACCGTCACATAACATTTCACCAACTTCCTCTAAAACAATATTAACTTCAGATGAATAGGCAGAAGCATACTGTTCATTATCAATTACAATTGATAATTATGGTAATTGTTGTGTTATTTTTCACATTATGAGCATAAAATACTCATGTGACAGATATGACAGCGGGATGGAGATGATCAGGCTCAGTGTTGCCGCGTGACGGAGATGACTAAAACTAGCTTTAGGGCTAGGGCTCGGATTAGGGTTAGGGCTAGTGCTGGGGCTAGTGCTAGGGCTAGGGTTAGAGTTAGAGTTAGGGTTATGGTTAGGGTTAGAGCTAGGGTTAGAGCTAGGGTTAGGGTTAGGGATAGGGATAGGATAAGCGATAGGTTTAGCAATAACGTTAGCGTTAGGGTTAGCATTAGGGTTAGCGTTAGGGTTAGCGTTAGGGTTAGCGTTAGGGAAGAAAAGATAAGCTGGAGGAGTTGGAGATGGAGCTGGAGATTGAGCTAGATGGAGATCGGGGGTTAAGTGACGGAGAAGGTCGTCATGGATATAGTGGCCCAAGCCTTTAGCCCAGCATGGCCTCGCCGGAAGGGCATGCCTGGGCATATCATTTGGAAGAATGGCACATGGCACGAACACATCTCCAGTACAAATCAAAAAAGAACAATTTATTTTATTTTCAAAGAGTTCAACACCGTTCGGAGATGGCGCTGATAAAAGGTACTCACCCGCAGCAAAAAGCGGTGTTTTCACACGCTTCTCGTCCCGCGATTCAGGAGAAATTCACACGGTATGTGACTTTCGAATTCTGCGGTCTTATGAGGGTGGAACTGCATGTCTATTCCATTTAAATCCATGAGGGATTGGTCAACATAGGTGAGTGACGGTATCTGACTCCAATCGTCGGGACAAGACATTTCTGAAAAAAACGGTAAGATTTATAATTTTATCAAGAACTAGACTAAGTGGGACCCGTTGGGTTCCAGCATCACACGGGAGGGCTGGTCCCCCAACGCAATATTCCACCTCTTCACCAATTCCAATATTGGTGGCCAGTGGGGGGGGGGGGGGGCTTTCTGGAGCGCTAGTATGGGTGTTGTGGGCTAAAGGGATTGGTTTCCAGAGGGCTAGTATGGACATAGTGGGCCGAATGGATTCTTGGGCTGGCAGCTCAGTCACTCAAGCCTGTTCTGCTGGCAGCTCACTCACTCACGGCTGGTGGGCTGGCAGTTGACTCACAGCTATTCCTTGAAATTCCATTTCAAGCAGGGTGCAATGCCACCAAATTCAATTGCAGTTTCTTACCACTTCAAACAGGGTGCAAGGCCACCAAATTCAAGTGCAGTTTCATACCATTTCAAGCAGGGTGCAAGACCACTAAAGACAGTGAGTCGTGACCTCTCCTGCCTCCTTCATCTTGCAGAGACTGAGCCACGCCCACACTTCTGGGTTTTATAGTCCCTCCCCCCCCACCAGAAGGGGCGTAGCCTTCATGGCATGATTGATTTCAAACCAACAACCATTTGCTGTGCTTTATTTCAAACCAACCACCACCAACCATTTGCTGTGCTTTATTTCAAACCAACCACCACCAACCATTTGCTGTGCTTTTTCAAACCAACTATATTTTCATTTTCAAACCACATTAAGGGCACTCAAGGTCAGTAAAACCACACTCACAGTTTAGTAGACATGTGTTCCGTGTTATTCACAGCTCAGACTGAGAGACATGACCCTCTGGCTCCCCCATCTTGCAGAGACTGACTGAGGCACTCAACACTTCCGGGTTTTATAGTCCCTCAGGAAGGGGCGTGGCCTTCAGGAGTGAGAATCTCAACATTTTAAAAATACTAATAACTCTTTTATTTTTCATCGATGGGAAAAATCCTCTTGTCCTGCGCAGCGGAGGGGGACTGTGAGTAAGATGGCCAAAAATCACAGCCGTAAGTGGCAGCGTTTTTTCTAAAATCAATATACAGAACAACAGGAAGTGGTCAAGATCAGACTTTTAGTAATATAGATAGAGGAATATTTTTATGGGTGATAAATATTTTAATTATTAATACCTACCGTTTCATTTCAGATAGGTCCCCCATTAAATAAATATGCTGACGAATTTTTATAAGTAACCATCGGGACATACGGTTTTCTGGGAGGGAGGCATTGAACATCGGGAAAATTATTAAAAAATAACACTTTATTCTTTTGGGTTTAATCTTTATTTATGCAGATTATGTTTATTAACAATATAGAAAAAGAAGAAATGGGATAGAATTACGGATTTTCCTTATATACAGCATCAAAGTAGCGGGACACCAAATTAGACATTTACTGAAGAATCACCCTTGTGTGCCTGGGATCCAGAAAAGTGAGGGTCAGAATCGTAGGAATATTTGCAGGGTTCAGATAGTTACCACTCGCTTTGAACGCATCAAGGTCACTGAAGAATTTCTTGTACTATTGTGTAAAATGTATACACAAAGGTGAAATAAAAGTATGTTTGGGTATTAACATGAGTAATATCCAACAGTCTGGAAAATCTGCTATTGGGGCAGTATCAATGACCCGATAATGCCGGATTATTGGATTCATCAGTCAATGAAAGTAAGCATGCAGGTACAGCAGGCAGTGAAGAAAGCGAATGGCATGTTGGCCTTCATAACAAGAGGAGTATAGGAGCAAAGAGTTCCTTCTGCAGTTGCATAGGGCCCTCGTGAGATCACACCTGGAGTATTGTGTGCAGTTTTGGTCCCCTAATTTGAGGAAGGACATTATTGCTATTTAAAACGGAGATGAGGAAACAATTTTTCACACAGAGAGTTGTGAGTCTGTGGAATTCTCTGCCTCAGAGGGCGGTGGAGGCCGGTTCTCTGGATACTTTCAAGAGACAGCTAGATAGGGCTCTTACAGATAGTGGAGTCAGGGGATATGGGGAGAAGGCAGGAACGGGGTACTGAATGGGGATGATCAGCCATGATCACATTGAATGGCTTACTCCTTATTCTTAAACTGTGGCCCCTGGTTCTGGATTCCCCAACATCGGGAACGTGTTTCCTGCCTCTAGCGTGTCCAAACCCTTAACAATCTTATATGTTTCAATGAGATCCCCTCTCATCCTTCTAAACTCCAGAGTGTACAAGCCCAGCTGCTCCATTCTCTCAGCATATGACAGTCCCGCCATCCCTGGAATTAACCTTGTAAACCTACGCTGCGCACCCTCAATAATGTCCTTCCTCAAATTAGGGGACCAAAACTGCACACAAGGGCTCTGTACAACTGCAGAAGGACCTCTTTGCTCCTATATTCGATTCCTCTTGTTATAAAGGCCAACATGCCATTTGCTTTCTTCACTGCCTGCTGTATCAGCATGCTTACTTTCATAGACTGATGTACAAGGACCCCCAGATCCCATTGTACTTCCATTTTTCCCAACATGACGCCATTTAGATAGTAATCTGCCTTCCTGTTTTTGCTACCAAAGTGGATATCCTCACATTTATCCGCATTAAACTTCCTCTGCCCGCTCCCCCAACCTGTCCGTCACCCCGCATTCTCATAGCATCCTCCTCACAGTTCACACTGCCACCCAGCTTTGTGTCATCTGCAAATTTGTTAATGTTACTTTGAATCCCTTCATCCAAATCATTGATGTATATTGTAAATATCTGCGGTCCCAGCACCGAGCCTAGCGGTACGCCACTAGTCACTGCCTGTCATTCTGAAAGGGACCCGTTAATCCCTACTCTTTGTTTCCTGTCTGCCAACCACTTCTCTATCCATGTCAGCACTCTACCCCCAATACCATGTGCCCTAATTTTGCCCACTAATCTCCTATGTGGGACTTTATCAAATGCTTTCTGAAAGTCCAAGTACACTACATCCACTGGCTCTCCCTTGTCCATTTTCCGAGTTACATCTTCAAAAAATTCCAGAAGATTAGTCAAGCATGATTTCCCCTTCGTAAATCCATGCTGACTCGGACCGATCCTGTTACTGCTATCCAAATGTTCGGCTATCTCATCTTTTATAATTGACTCTAGCATCTTCCCCACCACCGATGTCAGGCTAACAGGTCTATAATTCCCTGTTTTCTCTCTCCCGCCTTTTTTAAAAGGTGGGCTAACATTAGCTACTCTCCAATCCACAGGAAATGATCCTGAGTCTATAGAACATTGGAAAATTATCACCAATGCATCCACGATTTCTGGAGCCACTTCCTTAAGTACCCTGGGATGCAGACCATCAGGCCCTGGGGATTTATCAGCCTTCAGTCCCATCAGTCTATCCAACACCATTTCCTGCCTAATGTGGATTTCCTTCAGTTCCTCTGTCACCCCAGATCCTCTGGCCACTACTATATCAGGAAGATTGTTTGTGTCCTCCTTAGTGAAGACAGATCCAAAGTACCTGTTCAACTCATCTGCCATTTCCTTGTTCCCCATAATAAATTCACCTTTTTCAGTCTTCAAGGATCCAGCTTTGGTCTTAACTAATTTTTTCCTCTTCACATACTGGTGTAGAGTTGATGGGCCGAATAGGTGTAGACTTGATGGGCTGTATAGCCTAATTCTGCTCTTATAAGTTATCAATTTATGAACATCAACAAGATAAATTTCTATTCCATTTTAAGAACATAAATTTCATTTATATATTTTTAGATATATTTTAGTGTCACTTGTCTAACTCCATTAATGGGACAACTTCACTCTCTAATACCATATGACTATATGCCGGCTAAATGGATTTTTGGGTGACAACATCACTGTTTCTCATTAATGTGGTCAAAAAAGACCGATGATGCAATGCGATACAATAGACTGTCCCATTCTATCAATCATGAGAAATATCTCAAAAATGTCGGCACTTTAACATCTGGTTTAAAATAGAAACATAAACCACAATTCCATGCACCAATGGCAGAGCAAATTATAACGACTATAACATTATCTTTATATTAGAAATTGTAGAGAAAGAAGAAATGAACTGTGACTAATGACACTTGGCTCCACAGTAGGAAGCTGAAAGCATTGAAAAGATGTAACCTTAAAGTAGTGAGAGTTTTAATTATCTCAGTTGCATTGATAATCTTCTGTACTTGGTATGTTCATTCATTTGATGACTTAGATGAGAGAATTCATTGTTCACAGAAAGCAACGGTAAATAAAACGACAAAATATTTTCAAATATTCATACCTTTTCCACTTGCTGGTCAATCAGTTCAATGATCTCATCTTCCATTGCTTCAGTAAATGGAAGATTCGAGTTCAGAATGATGAGTATTCAAATAGCAGTGGCAACGTTTTGGAAATAAAATATTGACAGAGATGTAAGAAAATGTATTTTCTTGCTTTGAAAACTAAAATTTATCAACTACCTCAAAGTGATGAGTATTAACTAAGTTTTATATACCTAGCTCCAGTTTCATGGGGCAGTTTCAGGAGAAAATTAGGAAGTGGTCAATTAGAAATCATGGCACAGGATTAGACAACAGGTATCAGATGGAGGAAACCACAAAATTTGCAACCTGAATTTTGGTCATAAAGGAAGTGACAAACTATTGAAGACTTAAGTCCAAAGCAGCAACATATCCTTTCCTGTCACAATTGCTTTGCACACTCCTGAACATCAACTTTAGATCATCCATCTCTTGTGTTTCTCTAACAAGTTAAAGGTCTGTCTCACTGTGCGAGTTGACCCACGAGTGACCCCGAGTGAAAGACTCGTGGTTGCGTAGGAGACTACAAGTTTATGATCCAGAGTTTAACCGAGTTCCCACGGGTATGTCTAAGTTTGCCGTTTACTTCTCATTTCTGCGATGTTCCAAGTTCGTCTCCCGAGTGTACCAAGTTCCTCTCCCGTTAATCTTGAGGTAACAATGTATATCGAAGTGTTGAAAAATCATCACACGTTAAAAAAATGATGTCATGCCAGCCAAAGAACGTAGAGACTATTGTGTTTGCTGCATGTGTTCTGCACAACCTGATCCGTATCAGAGGTGCAGCTTCAGGATCAGCGACAGCCATGCAGCACGGTGACTTATTGGGCAGTCAAACAGGGAGAATAACACTAGGTGCGTGGAGGAGTGGTACAAACGACGAGACTTTGGTGCCAATGCAGTGTTTTCGAGGTAACACGGGGAGCAACAGTGCAAAAGAGCAGAGAGACCATCTCTGCTCCTACTATAATTCAGAATTGTGCAGTGGCAGGACACCTTATTTTGAGCGGCTGCCGACCACAGGTACATCACTGCATGAGGAGAGCCCACATGCAGAAAAATCCAGCTAATTTCATGTTTAGTTTAAATCCTGCTGACTTTTCATTGTTTAACTTTAAGTGTGGATTTTATTTTTTATTGTGGTGTAAAAGTAATTTCATTGCATCTGTCTTTCCTTTAAAACGTGGTTATCGTGCATCTGCTTATCTGATTGTAGATCTCAAAACTTATCATTTAGCGCATTGCATTGTATCTTTTATTGCCTGAATTTAGACTAGTGCATTTCTCAGCTGAATTAGTATATAGTGGAAATACTTTTATTTGTGCTTCATTTGTTGATTTTCATGTATGAGAAGTCCTTTTTCAGACCACTGTGTTGTTTGCTGTGGTGCTTCACCGTGATATGGGTTTGCAGGAAATTACGCATATTTCTCAATATGCGCAAAAAAGCGTTTTTTATATTGAACAAGAATAAAGACTTTGTTTCACATTCAAGACATTTGTTTCACATAAGACTGTCTTATTTTCTGATCTACTGAGAGGTGACAATTTTAAACATTTAAAAAGCACAGCATATGAGGCAGCTGAGTCCTTAAATCTCAAAAATGATTGTGAGAATCAAGATGTGAATATATTTTGCCTTCCTCTATTTTGTGTTTTATGATGAAAGGAATATTACATTCAAGACATGAGATATTAAAATTAAGACTTCCAGACATCAATTTGATCTTGATAGCAAAGAACTCTCTTTTATTGTGCAATGAAGTAAACAAACAGTGAGAATCAAACGGATCAGCAAAAGGCTTTTCAACACAACACAACACAACACAAATTTATATATAAACTTCAAGCAATTTTTTCTTTTCAACCCACTCTGTCACCTTATCAATAACTTGCTTAACTTTGTTAAGCAGAATTTGTCTTTAAAAAGTCTAAGTAACTGATATTTCTGTCCCTGATTATTGTTTCTAAAAAGAGTTCCCACGGTAGAATCACGAGTCACAAAGTTAAACGCACGGGCCACTACGTTTTTACAACGAGTTTAAAATGTTTCAAATTTTAACCACAAGAGTACATTTTACTCGTGGAAAAGTACAAACATGTTTGAACTTTTGCAAGAGTTAACAAGTTTCACGGGTACCTCCGTTAGCGCCAAGAGTCGCTAAGTTGTGTCCACAAGTTCCGACGTTCCCGCTACGTTAATTGTACGTGATTACCACGAGTTAAATTTGTTTTAAACTCGGGGTCACTCCTGGGTCAACTCGCACAGTGAGACAGCCCTTTTACATATTGAAGTACAACTTGTGCTCCTTCTGCCTCTCAAGTGCTTTTTTCTTCTCTTACTAAGTTTAAGAAGAAGCATTCACTTTATTGTAGTGGTGCATTTTGTGTGTATCATTATAACCAGAACATCATCTTGTACACAATTAACATAAACTTGCATTTTCTTTTCCCTGTCCAGCTGCTGTTGACAATGAAGATTGAAACACCTTAGTACGCCAGTGATTACATAGAGGTCAAACCAGAATAGTGGAATTCCTTCCTTGGACAACATTAAGAAAATCAGATGGGTTTTTTCAACAACCATTTGGTTTCATGGACACCGTTATGGATTCTCGCCTTTCGTTCCAGATTGAATTATTATCGATATTGTAATTTGTTTATTGTTGTCACATCTATCGAGATAAAGAGAAAAAAAATGTTTGCATGCTATCCAGCCAAATCGTACCATACATGAATACATTCTACAGCCACTCCTCCCCAATTACCACTTCACTCCTACTTAAAGTAAGACTCCAGTCTCAAATCAAGTCAAGTTTATTTGTCACATACGCATACGAGATATGCAGTGAAATGAAAAGTGCCTGCGGAATGTGCAAAAAACGACAAAACAGAATAGAACAGAATCAGTAATTACATATTGGTGAGAAAAAACAAACAAAAAAACCCAGCAATATTAAAAAGACACAACACAACAGTAGTTTGGTACAGTAAGTTAGTCCCTGGTGAGATAAGAGTTTACAGTCCTAATGGCTTCTCATCCTCTCTGTTTTCACAGCATGACAGCGGAGGCGTTTGCCTGACCGTAGCAGCTGGAACAGTCCGTTGCTGGGGTGGAAGGGGTCCCCCATAATGTTGCAGCCTCTGGATCTGCATCTTCCGATGTATAGTTCCTGCAGAGGGGCGAGTGTAGTTCCCATAGTGCGTTCGGCTGAACGCACTACTCTCTGCAGAGCCTTCTAGTCCTGGGCAAAGCAGTTCCCAAACCAGATTGTGATGTTTCCGGACAAGATGCTTTCTACAGCCGCTGAGTAGAAGCACTGGAGGATCATCAGAGAGACTCTAAATTTCCTCAGCTGCCTGAGGTGGTAAAGGCGCTGCCTTGCCTTACTCACCAGTGCGGCAGCGTGTGATGTCCATGTCAGATCCTCAGTGATGTGGACTCCCAGGTATTTAAAGCAGCTCACCCTATCCACAGTATCCCCATTTATCTTCAGTGGCGTGTACGACCTCGGATGTTGTGCCTTCCTAAAGTCCACGATCAGCTCCTTAGTTTTTTTGACATTCAAGAAGAGGCTGTTGTCCTGACACCAGAGTGCCAGATCAGCCACCTCCTTCCAGTAGGCCTTCTCATTATTTTCGGTGATCAGGCCCACCACCACAGTGTCATCAGCAAACTTGATTATAGAGTTGGAGCTGAACGTAGCCACACAGTCATGTGTGTACAGGGAGTACAGTAGGGGGCTGAGGACGCAACCCTGGGGGGATCCTGAGCTCAGGGTGGGGGGTCTTTGATGTATTTTCTCCCATCTTGACTACGTGGGGCCTGGTGGTGAGAAAGTTCAGGACCCAGGCACACAGGGGAGTGTTAAGTCCCAGTTCCAGCAGCTTCTCAGCAAGTCTGGTGGGGACTATCGTGTTGAAGGCTGAAATGTAGTCAATGAACAGCATCCTCACATAGCCCCCCTTCTGGCTGTCAAGGTGAGAGAGAGCGGTGTGCAGAACCTGGGAGGCCGCATCGTCCGTGGATCTGTTCGGACGGTGTGAGAACTGTGGCGGGTCCATGTTGCGAGGGAGGAAGGCGCAGATGTGTTTCTTGATCAGCCTCTCGAGCATTTCATGACTACCGAGGTGAGGGCCACCGGTCGGTAGACATTCAAACAAGCTGGAGAGGCATTCTTTGGTGCAGGTACAATGATGAATCTTTTGAAGCAGGCAGGGACCACGGACTTGGCCATGGAGAGGTTGAATATTGTAGTGAGCGGAGCTAGCTGAGTAGCACAAGACTTAAGTACTTGCCCAGATATGCCATCTGGGCCTACAGCTTTCCTCGTGTTCACACGTGTCAGAGCCCTCCTCACGTCGTGCTCGGACAACGAGAATGTGTATCCATCCCCAGTGGAGGACCCCCCTCCAGCCTCGCTAGCCAGTGCGCTGGCGATTGTCGTTAGCCGGCAAGCCTGGGGTGATGTTGCCCGTCTCGAATCGTGCGTAAGAAGAGTTCAGGTCATCAGCTAGGGAGGTGCCGGCACTTCCATTTGAGGGGGGACTGCTCCGGTAGTTAGTTATAGTCCATAGCCCCTGTCAAAGGCGTCTGGTATCCTGCTGCTCCATCTGGGACTCCATCCTGTCTATGTACCTCCTTTTTGCGTCCTTCACCGCCCTTCACAGTCGGTAGGACTCTACCATGTAGATGTCCATATTTCCGGATGCCAGGCCAGAGTTGTAAGCAGCGGTGCGAGCATTCAAGGCAACACGAATGGACCTGTCCACCCAGGGTTTTTGATTAGGAAAGATGCTAACCCTTACCGTGGGGACGATGTTATCGGCTATTGTTACAATGAAGTCCGTGACTACTTCCGCGAACTCACTGACGTCACTGGAACTTGCTTGGAACATATTCCAGTCCATGCGAACGTGTACTGTCCCTGCCTGCTTCAAAGTCTCCACTATTGTCCCTGTACCCAAAAAGGCAAGGATTACTGGTTTTAATGACTACAGGCCTGTCGCTCTGACCTCTGTAGTCATGAAGACCCTTGAAAGGCTTGTGCTGGCCAAGTTGAAAAATATCACAAACCCCCTGCTGGATCCTCTGCAGTTTGCATATCGGGCCAATAGATCTGTGGATGACGCAGTCAACCTGGGCCTGCACTTCATCCTCCAGCACCTAGAACGCCAGGGGACCTATGCAAGGATTTTGTTTGTTGATTTTAGCTCTGCATTCAACACCATTGTGCCAGAGCTACTACACTCCAAACGTTCCGAGTTGACTGTGCCTGAACCCCTCTGTCGGTGCATCACCAGCTTCCTGACAGACAGGAAGCAGCATGTGAGGCTGGGTAAGCACATCTCGGACTCGCAGACCCTCAGCATCGGAGCACCGCAAGGCTGCGTACTCTCTCCTTTCCTCTACTCTCTCTACACCAATGACTGCACCTCCACAGTCTCCTCTGTCAAGCTTCTCAAGTTTGCGGATGACACAACCCTGATTGGACTGATCCAGGATGGGAAGGAATCTGCCTACAGACAGGAAGAGATACAGCTGGTGCCATCGCAACAATCTGGGGCTCAATGCTCTTAAGACAGTGGAATTGATTGTAGACTTTAGGAGAGTTCCCCCTCCCCTCACCCCACTCACCATCAACAACACCACAGTCACATCTGTGGAGTCTTTTAAGTTTCTGGGAACCATCATCTCCAAGGACCTTAAATGGGGGGCTACCATTGACTCCACAGTCAAAAAGGCACAACAGACGATGTACTTCCTGTGGCAGCTGTGGACGCACAATCTGCGACAGGCAATGATGGTCCAATTCTATACGGCCATAGTAGAGTCTGTCCTCACCTTCTCCATCATGGTCTGGTTTGGCTCAGCCACCAAGCACGACATCAGGAGGCTGCAGCGAATCGTCTGATCAGCTGAGAAGGTTATTGGCTGCAACCTTCCCTCCATTGACGAACTGTACACTGCAAGGGCCAGGAAGCGAGTGGGTAAGATCATCTCTGACCCCTCTCACCCTGGCCACAAACTCTTTGAATCACTTCCCTCTGGAAGGCGAGTCCGGACTGTCAAAGCAGCCACAACCAGACATAAAAACAGCTTTTTTTCCCACGAGTGGTAGCTCTACTCAATAACCAAAAATCTGTAGCCTTCTTTTGCTCTGGTATTTTACTTAATTCACATGTTTAATCAATAATGTTTTATTGTTAATGTTTTATTGTTAATGTATAATGTTTTATGTGTCATTCCTAACTGTCACTGTATGTCATATTGTCACTTGCGGACAGAGCACCAAGGCAAATTCCTTGTATGTGAATACTTTGCCAATAAACCTATTCATTCATTCATTCATTCATTCATTCATTCATTCATCTATTTGAATAATATTTACTCGTCATTGAAAATCCATTAAAAACCATGAACTGATAACTTGGAAAAGAGTTGGATACATCTAAAAAAGTAAATCATGCAAATGAATTGATGGTATACTGTGACTTGTTATGATGTTGCCAGTTTCTAATTACAGGTGACAGTATTCACAGTAGCAGCAATTGTTTATTTCTGCTTTATATAAACTAAATCGCTACGAACACTGTGATCTTTGTGTGCTTGTCAAACTGACATGTATAATGGTGAAGATCTGCAGTCGTTCCTGGTTATAGCATTCATCACTAATGTTAACCTTTATTAAATTAAGCTCGAGCATGGAACATAGCTCTCTGCAACGACAAAACGTCTTAGTTAACTGGGCAGAATTATCTCAATTCCAGTGGGTCGGATTTACAGTACCACAGATTTACTTCCTAAAGGACACCAAATGCCTGGTGATTTTATAATCACTTGTCTTTTGTTGCAGATTTAATTAAAATTTAATTACTATATATTTATTTGAATAATATTTACTCTTCACTGAAAACACTGAACTATTCCCATGTTCCTGGGATCCTGTGAGATTCTTAATTTCAATATCTAGCTTGCAGACATTTTTATTTAGTCATAGAGTGATACAGCATAGAAACAGAGCCTTCAGCCCACACAGGCCAACATGGGGGGAGGGACTCAAATAGAGAAAGCTAGTAGAAAATGTGGGAGGCAGGAGGCAGAGAAGGGAAGCACTCGGACCCAAAATGTAGGGGAGAAATAAGAAAAAGATAATAAACAGAGAATAAGTGGTGGTGGGTTTCTTAAATTTGCATATTTTAATGCTAGGAGCATTGTAAGAAAGGTGGATGAGCTTAGAGCCTGGATTGACACCTGGACGTATGATGTTGTGGCGATCAGTGAAACATGGTTGCAGGAGGGCTGTGATTGGAAACTAAATATACCAGGATTTCGTTGCTTCAGGGGTGATAGAATTGGAGGGGCAAGAGGTGGGGGTGTTGCATTGCTTGTCAAGGAAGATATTACAGCAGTGCTTTGGCAGGATAGATTAGAGGGCTCGTCTAGGGAGGCTATTTGGGTGGAACTGAGAAATGGGAAAGGTGTAGCAACACTTATAGGGGTGTATTATAGACCGCCTAATGGGGAGCGAGAATTGGAAGAGCAAATATGTAAGGAGATAGCAGATATTAGTAGTAAGCACAAGGTAGTGATTATGGGAGATTTCAATTTTCCACACATAGACTGGGAAACACATTCTGTAAAAGGGCTGGATGGTTTGGAGTTTGTAAAATGTGTGCAGGATAGTTTTTTGCAGCAATACATAGAGGTACCTACTAGAGAAGGGGCAGTGCTGGACCTCCTGTTAGGAAATGAGACAGGGCAGGTGGCAGAGGTATGCGTTGGGGAGCACTTCGGGTCCAGTGATCACAATACCATTAGTTTCAATAATTATGGAGAGGGTCAGAACTGGACCTAGGGTTGAGATTTTTGATTGGAGAAAGGCTAACTTTGAGGAGATGCGAAAGGATTTAAAAGGAGTGAATTGGGACATGTTGTTTTATGGGAAGGATGTAGAAGGGAAATGGAGGACACTTAAAGGTGAAATTTTAAGAGTACAGAATCTTTATGTCCCTGTTTGGTTGAAAGCAAATAGTAAAAATTGGAAAGAGCCATGGTTTTCAAGGGAAATTGGACACTTGGTTCGGAAAAAGAGAGAGATCTACAATAATTATAGGCAGCATGGAGTAAATGAGGTGCTTGAGGAGTATAAAGAATGTAAAAAGAATATTAAGAAAGAAATTAGAAAAGCTAAAAGAAGATATGAGGTTGCTTTGGCAAGTAAGGTGAAAGTAAATGCAAAGGGTTTCTACAGCTATATTATTAGCAAAAGGATAACAAGGAATAAAATTGGTCCATTAGAGAGTCAGAGTGGACAGCTATCTGCAGAGCCAAAAGAGATGGGGGAGATATTGAACAATTTCTTTTCTTCGGTATTCACCAAGGAGAAGGATATTGAATTATGTGAGGTAAGGGAAACAAGCAGAGTAGCAATGGAAAC
Organism: Malacoraja senta; assembly: GCA_038087875.1. Classification (NCBI taxonomy): domain Eukaryota; kingdom Metazoa; phylum Chordata; class Chondrichthyes; order Rajiformes; family Rajidae; genus Malacoraja; species Malacoraja senta. The sequence goes on from CM075977.1 coordinate 170,820,254, forward strand.
TATGAGATTCAAAGAAGAGGAGGTGCGGACACCTTTGAAAAATATGAAAACGGATAAGTCTCCAGGTCCTGACAGGATATTCCCTAGAACATTGAGGGAAGTTAGTGTAGAAATAGCACGGGCTATGACAGAAATATTTCCAATGTCATTAGAAACGGGAATAGTGCCGGAGGATTGGCGTACTGCGCATGTTGTTCCGTTGTTTAAAAAGGGTTCTAAGAGTAAACCTAGCAATTATAGACCTGTTAGTTTGACGTCAGTGGTGGGCAAATTATTGGAAAGGATACGTAGAGATAATATATAAAAGCATCTGGATAAGCAGGGTCTGATTACGAACAGTCAACATGGATTTGTGCCTGGAAGGTCATGTTTGACTAATCTTCTTGAATTTTTCGAAGAGGTTAATGGAAATTGATGAGGGTAAAGCAGTGGATGTTGTCTATATGGACTTCAGTAAGGCCTTTGACAAGGTTCCTCATGGAAGGTTGGTTAAGAAGATTCAATTGTTGGGTATTAATGGTGGAGTAGCAAGATGGATTCAACAGTGGCTGAATGGGAGATGCCAGAGAGTAATGGTGGATGGCTGTTTGTCAGGTTGGAGGCCGGTGACTAGTGGGGTGCCTCAGGAGTCTGTGTTGGGTCCACTGTTGTTTGTCATGTACATCAATGATCTGGATGATGGTGTTGAAAATTGGATTAGTAAGTATGCAGATGATACTAAGATCGGTGGTGTTGTGGATAATGAAGTAGATTATCAAAGTCTACGGAGAGATTTAGGCCATTTGGAAGAGTGGGCTGAAAGATGGTAGATGGAGTTTAATGCTGATAAATGTGAGGTGCTACATCTCGGCAGGACAAATCAAAATAGGACGTACATGGTAAATGGTAGCGAATTGAGGAATGCAGTTGAACAGAGGGATCTAGGAATAACTGTGCATAGTTCCCTGAAGGTGGAATCTCATGTAGATAGGATGGTAAAGAAAGCTTTTGGTGTGCTGGCCTTTATAAATCAGAGCATTGAATATAGAAGTTGGGATGTAATGTTAAAATTGTACAAGGCATTGGTGAGGCCAATTCTGGAGTATGGAGTACAATTTTGGTCGCCTAATTATAGGAAGGATGTCAACAAAATAGAGAGAGTACAGAGGAGATTTACTAGAATGTTGCCTGGGTTTCAGCAACTAAGTTACATGAGAAAGGTTGAACAAGTTAGGTCTTTATTCTTTGGAGCGCAGAAGGTTAAGGGGGGACTTGATAGAGGTCTTTAAAATGATGAGCGGGTTAGACAGAGTTGACGTGGATAAGCTTTTCCCATTGAGAGTAGGGAAGATTCAAACAAGGGGACATGACTTGAGAATTAAGGGACAGAAGTTTAGGGGTAACATTAGGGGGAACTTCTTTACTCAGAGAGTGGTAGCTGTGTGGAATGAGCTTCCAGTGGAAGTGGTGGAGGCAGGTTCAATTTTATCCTTTAAAAATAGATTGGATGGGTATATGGACGGGAAAGGAATGGATGGTTATGGTCTGAGTGCAGGTAGATGGGACTAGGGGGAAGGAAGGAGAAAGAAGGGGGAAAAAAAAAGAAGGAAAAAAAAGTGTTCGGCACGGACTTGAAGGGCCGAGATGGCCTGTTTCCGTGCTGTAATGGTTATATGGTTATATGGTTATATGTCCCAGCTACACGAGTCCCACCTGCTGTGTTTGGTCCCTATCCCTCCAAACCTGTCCTATCCATGTACCTGTTTCTGAAACGTTGGGATAGACCCTGCCTCAATTACCTCCTCTGGCAGCTTGTTCCATACTCGCACCACCCTTTGTGTGAAAAAGATACCCCTCGGATTCCTATTAAATTTTTTCCCTTTCACCTTAAACCTATGTCCTCTGGTCCTCGATTCACCTACTTTGGGCAAGAGAATCTGTGCATCAACCCGATCGATTCCTTTCATGATTTTATATACCTCTATAAGATCACTCCTCTTCCTCTTGCGCTCCAAGGAATAGAGTCCCAACCTAATTAACCTCTCCCTATAGCTCAGACACTCTAGTCCTGGCAACATTCTCATAAATCTTCTCTGTACCCTTTCTGGCATGACATCTTTCTTCTAACATGGTGCACAGAACTGAACACAATACTCTAAATGTGGCCTCACCAACATCTTATACAACTGCTACATGCCCACCCAACTTCTATACTCAATATTCTGACTGATGAAGGCCAATGTGTCAAAAGCCTTTTTGACCACTCTAACGACCAGCGACTCCACCTTCAAGGAACCATGCACCTGCAATCCAAGATCCATCTGCTCTATAACACTCCCCAGAGCCCTACCATTCACTGTGTAGGTCATGCCCATGTTAAACTTCCCAAATTGCAACACCTCACATTTCTCTGTATAAAATTACATCAACCTTCCTCATCCCACCTGGCCAATTTATCAAGATCCTGCTGCAATTTTTCATAACCATCTTCACTATCTGCAAAACCACCCACTTTTGTATCATCAGCTAATTTGGAATTGCTTACCCACCAAAGACCCTTGAATTGTTTTCAAATTGCAATTTCCATACCATCTTGTGGGGAGATTTATCAAAGATTTGTGAAAAATCCTTCTGATTTCAGTGGCTTTTTCTTCTATCTGTCACCTTCCTCATGGTCACCAGGGGTGTTATTGACTAAACACAGCCAATCTGCTCAGGAGAGAGCACCATGGGTGCAAAGTAATCAATAGACAATAGGTGCAGGAGTAGGACATTCGGCCCTTCGAGCCAGCACCACCATTCACTGTGATCATGGCTGATCATCCATATTCAGTACCCCGTTCCTGCCTTCTCACCATACTGATTGACTGAAGCCCATGGGGAAGGTGAGTCAGAGGGGGAAAACAGTTGAAAAAGAGTGCCAAAAGGCAGCTAGACTTAGCACAAAGCTTACGTGGAGTTTGAACAAGCAGCAACAAAGAAAAGCAGGGAGAAGTACTGATTGGCTGAAGCCCATGGGGAAAGTGAGTCAGAGGTGAGTCAGAGGGGGAAAACAGTTGAAAAAGAGCGCCAAAAGGCAGCTAGACTTAGCACAAAGCTTACGTGGAGTTTGAACAAGCAGCAACCAAGAGAAGCAGGGAGAAGTACTGATTGGCTGAAGCCCGTGGGGAAGGTGTCAGAGGTGAGTCAGAGGTGAGCCAGAGGGGGAAAACAGTTGAAAAAGAGTGCCAAAAGGCAGGTAGACTTAGCACAGAGTTTACGTGGCGTTTGAACAAGCAGCAACAAAGAGAAGCAGGGAGAAGTACTGATTGGCTGAAGCCCGTGGGGAAGGTGAGTAAGTCACAGGGGAAAAACTGTTTAAAACTGAGGAATTTGGTTAGTAAATAGGTAAATTAGGCAATTTATCAGTCAATATAAGCAAGGCTGCTCTAGGGGAGCGGTCTTGTGAGAAAAGTGTTAGTCTTTGGCTCGAGAGTCTTCGGCAAGGAGGCTGAGGGAGGATGCCACACCAAACAAAAGAAGAAGATGTCAAGCAAGCTGATTCAGTGTGATGCTTGCAGTATGTGGGAGGTCAAGGAAACCGCTGGTGCCTCTGGCTGCTACAAATGTGAGAAGTGCATCCAGGTACAGCTCCTGAAGGACCATGTTGGGGAACTGGAGAAGCAAGTGGATGACCTCAGTGTTCGTCCGAGAAGCTGAGTCGTTCCTCGAGGAGTCCTACAGTAAGATTGTTACACCTAAGGTACTGGAAGAGAGAAGGTGGGTGATGGTGAGAAAGGGATGGAAACATGGAATGCAAAGGTCCCCGGGTGTTGTACCTCTTAAGAACAGGTTCACCCACTTAGAAGGGACAAAAGACGTTAACACACTGAGCGGCGCACTGGTTTGCGAAGCAAAAAGTGCTGTTGAGCCAAAACCAAAGAGGCCGACGTCAGGCAACGCAGTGGTAGTTGGAGACTCCATTGTGAGAGGTACGGACAGGGGTTTCTGCGGCAACAGACGGGATTCGAGGATGGTGTGCTGCCTCCCTGGTGCCAGGATCCAGGATGTCACGGACAGAGTGCAGAAAATCCTCAAGGGCGAAGGTGAACACCCAGAAGTTGTAGTACATGTTGGCACAAACGATGTACGTAAGAAGGGGATGAATATTCTGAAGCGTGACTTTAGAGAGCTCGGAAAAGTGTTGAAAAGCAGGACCTCCAGGGTGGTTATCTCCGGTTTGCTTCCAGTTCCTCGTGCTGGACAGAGAAGGAACAGGGAGATACAGGACCTGAATGTGTGGCTGAGGAGCTGGTGCAGGGGGCAGGGATTTAGATTCTTAGACCACTGGGAACTGTACAAAAGGGACGGATTGCACCTTAACAGGTGGAGGACCGGCATTCTGGCAGGCAGGTTTGCCACTGCGATACAGGTGGTTTTAAACTAAATAAGGGGGGGGGGGGGTTGTCTAATGGGATAGTCAAGGATGGAGTTAAAGGGAAAGGGAGTAAAGGGATAGTTAATGACCCCAGAATTAACGAGAAAGAAAGCACACAAAGGCATAGGAGAGGATGGCCAAGTGTAATTGGGATCGATGTGAAAGGTGAGATGCGTAAGGAATTAAAAGTATTGTATTTGAATGCGCGAAGTATAAGAAGTAAAGTAGATGAGCTTGAGGCTCAGTTAGAAGTTGGTAGATATAACATTGTGGGGATTACTGAGACGTGGCTGCAGGAGGATCGGGCCTGGGAACTTAATATTCAGGGTTATACATCCATGAGGAAGGACATTCTTGCTATTGAGAGAGTGCAGCGTAGGTTTACAAGGTTAATTCCCGGGATGGCAGGACTGTAATATGCTGAGAGAATGGAGCAGTTGGGCTTGTACACTCTGGAGTTTAGAAGGATGAGAGGGTATCTCATTGAAACATATAAGATTGTTAAGGGTTTGGACACGCTAGAGGCACGAAACATGTTCCCGGTGTTGGGGGAGTCCAGAACCAAGGGCCAGAGTTTAAGAATAAGGAGTAAGCCATTTAGAACGGAGACGAGGAAACACGTTTTCTCACAGAGAGTGGTGAGTCTGTGGAATTCTCAGAGGGCAGTGGAGGCAGGTTCTCTGGATGCTTTCAAGAGAGAGCTAGATAGGGCTCTTAAAAATAGTGGAGTCACGGGATATGGGGAGAAGGCAGGAACGGGGTACTGATTGGGAATGATCAGTCATGATCACATTGAATGGCGCTGCTGGCTCAAAGGGCTGAATGGCCTACTCCTGCACCTATTGTCTATTGACAGGCAGGTGGGCAGAGGAGAGGGGGTAGCTCTGCTGATGGAATTCAGTCCCTTGCGAGGGAAGACATAGGGACTGACCAGGTACAGTCACTGTGGATTGAGTTGAGGAATTGCAAAGGCAACAAGACACTAATTGGTGTTATCTACAGACTCCCAAATAGTAGCCCAGATGTAGGGTGTTAGTTGCAGCAGGAGTTAAAACTGGCATTTAACAAAGGCAATGCCACTGTGGTGATGGGGGATTTCAATATGCAGGTAGACTGAGAAAATCAGGTTGGTTCAGGACCCGAAGAAAGAGAGTTTGTAGAGTGCCTCCGAGATGGATTCTTAGAGCAGCTTGTAATCCAGAATTGCCAGAGAAATGGCAATTCTGGATTTAGTGTTGTCCAATGAACCAGATTTGATAAGAGAACTAAATGAACTGTTTGTAGGTAGTGATCATAAAATGATTACTTTTAATCTGCAATTTGAGAAGGAGAACGTTAAATCGGAAGTGGCAGTGATGCAGCTGAACAAAGTGGACTCTGAAGGCATGAGGAAGGAGCTGGCCAAGGTAGACTGGAAAGGGATCCTAGCAGGAATGATGGTGGAACAGCAATGGCAGGAATTTCTGGGCATAATCCGGAAGACGCAGGATCATTTCATTCCAAAAAGGAAGAAAGATTCTAAGGGGATTCTGATGGTCTGCACCCGGGGTACTTAAGGAAGTGGGTCTGGAAATCGTGGATGCATTGGTGATCATTTTCCAATGTTCAATAGATTCAGGATCAGTTCCTGTGGATTGGAGGATAGCTAATGTTATCCCACTTTTCAAGAAAGGAGCGAGAGAGAAAACGGGGAATTACAGACCAGTTAGACTGACTTCAGTGGTGGGAAAGATGCTGGAGTCAATTATTAAAGAGGTAATAATGGGGCATTTGGATCACAGTAAAAGGATTAGTCCAAGTCAGCATGGATTTATGAAAGGAAAATCATGTTTGACTAATCTTCTGGAATTTTTTGAGGATGTGACAAGTAAAATGGATGAAGGGGAGCCAGTGAATGTAGTGTATCTAGACTTTCAGAAAGCCTTTGATAAGGTCCCGTACGGGAGAGTGGTGACTAAAATTAGAGCACATGGTATTGGGGGTAGGGTGTTGACATGGATAGAAAATTGGTTGGCAGACCGGAAGCAAAGTGTAGGAGTGACGGGTCCTTTTCAGAATGGCAGGCAGTGGCGAGTGGAGTGCCGCAAGCCTCGGTGTTGGGGCCGCAACTGTTTACCATATATATTAATGATTTTGAAGAGGGAATTAGGAGCAACATTAGCATGTTTGTGGATGACACAAAGCTGTGTGGCAGTGTGAACTGTGAAGAGGATGATAGGTGGTTGCAGGATGACCTGGACAGGTTGAGTGAGTGGGCAGATGCGTGGCAGATGCAGTATAATATAGATAAATGTGAGGTTATCCACTTTGGTGGAAAAAACAAGGGGGCAGGTCATTATCTCAATGGGGTTAGGTTAGGTAAGGGGGAGGTACAGCGAGACCTGGGTGTCCTTGTACACCGGTCACTGAAAGTTGGCGTGCAGGTACAGCAGGCAGTGAAAAAATATATATTGGCCTTCATAACAAGAGGATTTCAGTATAGGAGTAGAGAGGTTCTTCTGCAGTTATATAGGGCTCTGGTAAGACCACATCTGGAGTATTGTGTACAGTTTGCGTCTAATTTGAGGAAGGACATCCTTGTGATTGAGAGTGCAGCGTAGGTTCACGAGATTGATCCCTGGGATGGCGGGACTGTCATACGAGAAAAGATTGAAAAGACTAGGCTTGTATTCATTGGAGTTTAGAAGGATGAGGGGGAATTTTATAGTAACATATAAAATTATAAAAGGACTGGACAGACTAGATGCAGGAAAAATGTTCCCAATGTTAGGCGAGTCCAGAACCGGGGGGGCCACAGTCTTAGAATAAAGGGGAGGCCATTTAGGACTGAGGTGAGAAAAACGTTTTCACCCAGAGAGTTGTGAAATTGTGGAATTCCCTGCCACAGAGGGCAGTGGAGGCCAAATCACTGAATGGATTTGAGAGAGTTAGATAGAGCTCTGGGGGCTGGTGGAATCGAGGGATATGGGGAGAAGGCAGCACTGGTTATTGATTGGGAACGATCAGCCATGATCACAATGAATGGTGTTGCTGGCTCAAAGGGCCGAATGGCCTCCTCCTGCACCTATGTTCTATGTTTCTATCTATGTTTCTATCTCCTGACTCCGCTATCTTTAAGAGCTCTATCTAACTCTCTTGAAAACATCCAGAGAATTGACCTCCACTGCTTTCTGAGGCAGAGAATTCCACAGATTCACAACTCTCTGGGTGAAAACGTTTTTCCACATCTTCGTTCTAAATAGCCTACCCCTCACACAGACCAAAACTGCACACAATACTCCAGGTGTGGTCTCACTAGGGCCATGTACAACTGCAGAAGGACCTCTTTGCTCCTATACTCAACTCCTCTTGTTATGATGGCTAACATGCCATTTGCTTTCTTCACTGCCTGCTGTACCTGCATGCTTTCTTTCATTGACTGATGAACAAGGACCCCCAGATCCCGTTGTACTTCCCCATTTCCCAACTTGACACCATTCAGATAATAATCTGCCTTCCTGTTTTTGCCACCAAAGTGGATAACCTCACATTTATCCACATGAAACTGCATCTGCCATGCATCCGCTCACTCACCCAACCTATCCAAGACACCCTGCATCCTCATAGCATCCTCCTCACAGTTCACACTGCCACCCAGCTGTGTGTCATCTGCAAATTTGCTAATGTTACTTTGAATCCCTTCATCTAAATCATTGATGTATATTGTAAATAGCTGTGGTCCCAGCACCGAACCTTGCGGTACCCCATTAGTCACTGCCTGCCATTCTGAAAGGGACCCGCTAATCCCTATGCTTTGTTTCCTGTCTGCCAACCAATTTTCTATCCATGTCAGTACCCTATACCCAATACCATGTGCTCTAATTTTGCCCACTAATCTCCTATGTGGGTCCTTATCAAATGCTTTCTGTAAGTCCAGGTTCACTATATCCATTGGCTCTCCCTTGTCCATTTTCCTAGTTATATCCTCAAAAAAAATTCCAGAAGATTAGTCAAGCATGATTTCCCCTTCATAAATCTATGCTGACTCAGACCAATTCTGTTACTGCTATCCAAATGTGCCACTATTTCATATTTTATAATTGACTCCAGCATCATCCCCACCACCGACATCAGGTTAACTGGTGTATAATTCCCTGTTTCTCTCTCCTGCCTTTCTTAAAAAGTAGGATAACATTAGCTCCCCTCCAATCCACAGGAACTGATCCTGAATCTATAGAACATTGGAAAATGATCACCAATGCATCCACGATTTCCAGACCCACTTCCTTAAGTACCCCGGGTGCAGACCATCAGGCCCTGGCGATTTATTAGCCTTCAGTCTCATCAGTCTACCCAACACCATTTCCTCCCCAATGTGAATTTCCTTCTGTTCCTCCGTCATCTTAGATCCTCTGACCACAAGTACATGAGGGAAATTATTTGTGTCTTCCTTAGTAAAGACAGATCCAATGTACCTGTTCAACTCCTTGTTCCCCATAATAAATTCACCTGTTTCAGTCTTCAAAGGTCCAACTTTGGTCTTAACTAATTTTTTCCTCTTCACATACTTAAATCAGCTTTTACTATCCTCCGTTATGTTCTTGGACACCCGTACCCCATCTTTTCTCCCCATATTGCCTTTTTAGTTATCTTCTGTTGTTCTTTAAAATTTCCCAAATCCTCTGGCTTCTTGCTCATCTTTGCTATGTTATACATCTCTTTTAATTTTATATTGTCCTTGACTTCCTTTGTCAACCACATTCACCCCTTAATCAATGGTCCAATGGTACTTTATTGTCACGTGTACCTAGGTACAGTGAAATTCCTTTCTTTCATCCAGTTGAGTAAAAATTTTACTAAACATTGGCACAATCATACTTCAATATAAGGGTGGGCGGCACTGTGGCGCAGCGGTAGAGTTCCTGCCATACTGCACCAGAGACCTGGGATCGATCCTGACTATGGGTGCAGTCTGTCCGAAGTTTGTACATTCTCCCCTTGGCCACGTGAGTTTTCTCTTGGTGATTCGGTTTCCTCCCACACACCCCAGGCATACAGGTTTGTAAATTGTCCCTAGCGTATGCCAGTGTAATGGGGATTGCTGTTTGGCAGTGGGCCGAAGGGCCTGTTTCCGAGCTGTATCTTTAAACTAAACTAATGGTCGATGACACTGAGGCTGTACACAAGAGTCACCATATTTCGGATGCCACCTTGTACCCTTCAAGTTCAGAATTGCTAAAAATGTTAGAATCTTAACTTTGCCATAAAGGCCCATTGTCCTGACAGTGGCACTGGGTTGGATTTGCAAGGGTCGGCCTGGCCAGTCAAGATGTCCTTCACCGCTAGTCCGCCACTCCGTGCCGATGCAGGCCGTGTCCTATCCACACACATGTCCAGTGTGAGCGGCGCTCGATCTAATCGAGCCTCAGACTGCTGCACCAGCCCAATGATCCAGACACTTTGTCCCTTATCTCTCCCAGTCACCCCTCAGCCTCCGAGCCAGGGGGTGCCTCCCACAGCCAACCTAGAAGCCCAGAGCGCTTCAGGGGTCATGAGCCCGCTCACTGGCACCATTCTTTTCCTCCTTCCACCATCATCCACGATTTTAATTTAGTTTAGTTTAGTTTAGAGATACAGTGCAGAAACAGGCACTTCAGCCCACCAAGTCCGTGCTGACCAGTGATCCTTGCACATTAACGCTATCCTACATGCACTATGGACAACTTACAATTTTACCAAGTCAATTTATCTACAAACCTGAAACTCATTGGATGTTTGTTGGAAACATGAGATCTCAGAAAAAACCCACGCAGGTCACGGGGACAAACCACCTACAGACAAGCACCCATAGTCAGGATCGAACTCGGGTTTCTGGCACTGTAAGGCAGCAACTCTACCGCTGCGCCGCCATGCCGCCCGATCTTGAAGGAATTTGGTTATTAAAGATAAAAAACTGAAATACATAGCATATCATATAAGTCTGTGAAGCGAGAAACCGAATTGATACCTCAGGTCAATGACCTGCATCAGAAATTGGAAATGTTTCCCCTTTCCCATGAAGTCTGACGTGTTAACTCCATTTCGTTAGATAGAAACAATGAACCGCAGTTGCTGATTTACACAACAGGGCACAAAGTGCTGGAGTAAGGCAGCAGCTCAGGCAGAATCTCTGGAGAACATGGATAGAGGATGTTTCTGTTCTGGAACATTCTTCAGGCTCTCACAAGGGATGCTGCATGACTGGCCAAGCATTTCCTGTATTTCCTGTCGGTATTTCAGATCTCCAGTATCTACAGGTTTCAGATAACTGAGCTACCAGTGATGTTTCCTTCTCTATTCCATGAGAGACTAAACCTCCTTAACCAAATAACAATCTCAGACAACAAATTTGACTTTAAGGGAAATCATAAAATTGACATTGGGCCTACACGTTTTAATCTCTGCTAACTTAAGTGTACACATGACATCCTATTCTTGATTGACTGAAAGAGAAGGAAAACAAGAGCACTGATCTAAAGCCATCACACATCGTCCACTGGAGTCAAATTCAAGTACAGGCATTCACCGACTTATGTAATAGGTCTCTTACGTAAACGCGCACTTAATTAAGTAATTCTTAAAGCCCACTGCTTTATTTCTGCATGTCTCAGTAGCAGTGCACTACTGCCGTCACATGTGGCCATTTCTGCAAGTCAGTCAGTTGTTTTCGTGGATGCTCCCACAGGCAGTAGAAAGAACTGTTCGGTACTTTAGTAACTCTGTCAGCACCAACTGTCGGGGACACATTTACTGCCTAAGTTGTATGCAAACCAAAACATTTCACTGTACCTAGGTACCCTAGGCACATGTGATAATAAAATATCATTCATTAAAGTATCATTCATTCCTCTTCCTCCCTTTCTTTAGCTCAAGTCTAGTTCTTAGGAAATTCTTCATAAGCCAGTTGACCATGGACCACAAGTCCTTGTTGCACTGTAATGGGCCTGTCCCGCTTGGCGATTTTTTTTCGACGACTGCCGGCATCATATCAGGGTCGCCAAAAGATTTTGAACATTTCAAAATCCAGCGGCGACAAAAAAATGTTGCGACACTTGAAAAAACACCGCGCGTCAAACGTCATCACGCCGTATCACGCCGCAAATCTTTTGGTGACCTGATACGTCAGTCAATGATGTCAGCAGTCACCAAGTGGGACAGGCCCTTAAGATTTCAGTGAGTAGACTGATGCAAAGTTGTTAATTCTGGCATCTCACGATTTCAAGTTTCACAGAGGAACTAAAGTTACCAGAACAACTTGCAAATACACCTGCTTGGCCGAGTGGTGTTGAATATTTTGGGCAAAATTTACAACATCACATTAAAAATCTCATAACCGAAAGATTCAACAGCAAACTCATAATTCTGATATGTTAAAAATAATGAGCCATTGTGTAATTTTGAGTAAAGGTCCACCACCTATTTTCCGGCAACTGGTGGTCTGCCCCCCCCCCCCCCCACCTCCCCGTAACCCCGCTAGTCCCACTGAAGATGTGGTGCCAAGGCCAGATGAGGCGGCCAATCTCAACCTTCTCGGGACTTGAGCGGTGATCGGTGGGTCAAATATGTTGCCTCTGGCTGGGGCCTCCGGAACTCCAGCCCAGCCATTGCCAGCAGATCAGCTCTCATAGCTGACTTCCGTGGCTGACTTTGCGGGGCAAGTATCTCGGTCACCACAAGGCCGTGACCTCTCTTGGTCCAGGAAAACGAATAAACCAGAAAGGCTCTGGAACCAAGGGTGCCGGCAAATGTACTGTGTTACATTTGGGTTACACTGAACCAAAATTATTCACAGTCAAACTTCATGGACAGTTACTTATAATACCATCCAATAAATTATCAGAATCTTTCCACGTGGGATTAGGTAGACTTGTTTGCTTGCTCCATCTTTTCTCAGGCGTAGTTAGAATGGACAGAAGTAAACATCAATAGTGCTGATATTAATCACTAACAACAATGTCTGTCTTAAATAAAGGAAAGATAAAGGTAACACATAATGTTAAGGGAAGGTATCCATATATGTAATCAAGCATTGAATGAGGCAACTCATTTTTCAACAAATACAGAATAAGGCACTATGATAATAATATGACTTTTTATGACAATATTGCCACTAACCATAACCTTGGCATTGTCAAATAGGATTCAATCCATTGGATAAAGTAAATATATTCACAACAGGGAGATACTGTAAATCGTTACACTGCGCAGTCTAAATGCAGTGGAACCCAATGCAATCCAGCTATTTTTGAAAGAAACAAAATATTTCCTCCTGCACATAGTTTCAGTGGACTCCTAATGCCCCTGTCCCACTTAGGAAACCTGAACGGAAACCTCTGGAGACCTTGCGCCCCAGCCAAGGTTTCCGTGAGGTTCCCGGAGGTTTTTGTCACTCTCCCTAATGGTCGAAAGTGGTTTCCGCATAGTTGAGCTTCTTCTATGTTCCGACGATTATTTCAAAAAATTCAAAACCGGCCTCGACACAAAATAGGTTGCCGTTTAAAAAATCGGTAATTTTTTAGTCGAAGCCGGTTGCGATGCTAGTTGAAGGTGGTTACCGGAGGTTGCAGGTAGTGGAAGGTAAGAACTCCTTGGTGGAATAAAACTGGGTGAAAAAAAGGTTATTATTAACATAAGCATGTGACCTCTGTCACTCCTGGGCGTGCTCAATCATAGTTGCAGAGTTCTTTTAGCAGAGAATTTTTTTTTTCTTACAATAAAAGCCTCCCAGGTTTTTTTAAAAAATCATTCTGAACCATGAGAGCAGGGAAGGAACAAGTTATTTTGTTTGCAAGCTACTCTAAGATCATGTGTCCCTGGTGCCACAATTCCCCTGCAAAAATGAAAGAACGCAAGTCATCAGCAGTGATGAAACCAAGGAATATCCTGCAGACACTACATTTATCCAAGTCAAGTGAAGCCCACCTGAGTGAAGCCAGAGACAAGGAGGGTCTCAAACACACAACGTAGTCAACAATCAGTTGATCGGTGTAGTTGATCATGGTTCATCAATGGGTTGAGGAAACTTGGATAGCAATGAGCTAGGAGAATAAACTAATGTCTTGGAATTTTAATTTGAATAACAGAAAAGTATAAGCAAGCAACTAAACGAGGAATCCTCATGGTGGAGTCACCTCAGCTTAATGCCTTTCATTTAAAAGGGAAACCATCAAGATGAAGTTGCCAATTGCTATCCAGCATTGGTGCATGCACAACTCATTGGTTCTTGTTTGACTGACCATTCCATTGTGAAGAGTTAACTACTTTAACTTAACTGTTTTATTCACTGTTACTGCTCTCCTGGTTCTGTGTTATAATATTGTGGTAATTATAAAAACTATCATTATTTGTGAGGCAATAAATGCCTTGACCCTTACGGTAACCAGAAACCTTTGGGGAAAAGTTAGACATTTTACACATGAGGCAGTTGCATTGATTTAGTTTAGTTTAGTTTAGTTTAGACCCTTCAGCTCATCGTGTCCGCGGCGACCAGCGATCCCCGTACACTAGGGACAATCTACAATTTTACCAAAGCCAATTAACATTCAAACCTGTATGTCTTTGGAATGTGAGAGGAAACTGGAGCACCCAGAGAAAACCCACGCAGTCACGGGGAGAAGGTACAAACTCTGTACAGATAGCACCCGTTGTCAGGATCGAACCCTGGTCTCTGGAGCTGTAAGGCAGCAACTCTACCGCTGCACCACCGTGCCACCCCTTCATGATGGTCATAATGATTTCCTGTTCAGAATCTTGCTTACTTTGTCAATTAGTTCATACCCTTTTTATATTTTCCAATTCATGCGAAGGGGAAATTGAAAGAACAGGGAATGAAAGCTGGTAAGGACTGATATTGGCACTGTCATCAGTGCCGTCAGTTTGAGACGCTGAGATGATTTCTCCATTTGGAAGGAGAGACTGCGGATCCATCAGCGGGTTTCTGAAGAAATCTGCTTTATAAATCACCTGTCAGTCAGACGTCAGCTGCTAGTGAGAGTGCTCATGATATCATGCAAATTGCTGACATTATGCACTAACTCTCCAAAAAATTAGAGTCAACCACGTTCCATCACGGTGAGCACACTGAGTGACAGTGCAGTAAAAGGTGTTGACGTGCACAGAAAATTGAGAAACCGGTTGAGAACTTGAATAAAGGAGTTTAATCTTAGATTAAAACTGAGGACTCAAACGCAACAAGCTGCAAACTGAGAAGAGTGAGAAAGAATATAAAATAGTGAAACGGTTTGATGTTGTTATCTTTCACCTTCAGAAGTAGAGGTGTGGATTTCATGGCGGAAATCTTGCACCTTGATTTTGTAGGAAGCGGAGGCAGAAAGCCTGAGAGCTGTATTCTTTGAGCAAGTGTACAGCCCAGGGTGCAGTCAATTATTTTGTTCAAAATGAAGGGATTTTGATCTGGCCTCACATCGACGCTATACATGGTCCAGTATAGCGTGGATGTGAGTTCTGGACAAAGTGGCCATTTGGATGCAAGCGGTGGCGAATGTGACAATGGTAATGTCTCAATGGTAATCACTCACTGGTCGATCCCAGGGAAAGGAAGTCCTCGAGTTGTACAGCATAGAAACATGATCTTCGGCCCACCCATCAACACCACTCTGTACTTGACAATTCAAATGCTTGTTTAGATATTTCTTAAATATTGTGAGAGTACCCGTTCCACCATCCACTCGTGTTCCATGGTGTAACCACTCTCTGGGTGAACAGGACCATTTTTCAGAAAAAAAAGCTTTTTCTGGTGATTCTGGTGGCAGTTGGCCTTTCACTGTCACTTCTGTCAGGGCGGCACAGTGGTGCAGCAGTAGAGTTGCTGCCTCACAGCTCCAGAGACCCGAGTTCGATCCGAGCTACAGGAGCTTGTCTGTATAGAGTTTGTACGTTCTCACTGTGACCATGTGGGTTTTCTCCCTCAGCTCCACGTTCCAAAGACGAACAGATCTGTAGGTTAATTGAAGTGATCGCTGGCCGGAACGGACTCGCTGAGCTGAAGGGTCTGTTTCTGTGCTGTGTCTCCAAAGTCTAAAGTGCTGGAGGTCTTGAAACTAGCTTGTTGCAGCCTGCATCTCGTACCAATTTCAGTTAAAGATGGCAACCAGCTTTTAAACACGGACCTTAAATCTGCAAAACAAGAAATTGTGTTTTTCAACTACAATATTTCAAAGTCTGCAGCAGAATAATCAGATTTAAAATTAGGGCTGGATGTTATTCAAATTGCCTGTAGAAGTCAGTGGGAGTAGAACCTCATCAGTTGATAATCTCCAGGTTATTTTCCTGTAGCCCTGTTATTGTGCATTTTCTTTCTTTATTCATCGCTATAGGTGCTCTGGATGCAAGACCTAAAAATTCAGTTTCGGAGATCTAATCCTGTGGCATTAAATGTGGAGAAGGAGCAGTAAACCATTGAGTTCCCAGGTGTAGAGCTCTGTGGTCCTGAGCATTTTTAGAATTGTACCCATATTATCAAGGAGCCTACACTGTAGGACCAGAGAAAAAATCAAGGATACCATTCCCTTCTGTTTTTTAATTTAGTTTAGTTTATTCTTGTCACGTGCACTGAGTTGCAGTGAAAAGCTTTTGTTTGCGTGCTCTCCGGTCAAAGACAAAGCTATACCTGAAAACAATCAAGCCTTCCACAGTGTACAGATAAAGGAGGGTACAACATTTAATGCAAAGATATAACATTGAAATCCGAGAAAGACCGATTAAAGATAGTTCACAGGTCTCTAATGAGGTAGATGGGAGGTCAGGACTGCACTCTAGCCGATGAGAGGACCGAATAGTTGCCTGAGAACTGCTGGGAAGAAACTGCTCCTGAATCTGGAGGTATGCCTTTTCAAACTTCTGGACCTCCTGCCTGATAGGAGAGGGGAGAAAAGGGATTGACAAGGGTGAGACTGGTCCTTGATTATGTTGGCGGCCTTGCATTTATCAATGTACTTCAGTGAAGGAAAGGAATGGTTTTCATTTCAACCATGAAAACAATAAATTTATAACATATGAAAACTCCACAGCTGCAATAATGAATAAAGGCAAAAAGAGATTATGCATATGGTTAGTGTGATCCTGCAAGTTAATATTATCAGCACAGGAGATAAGAGTCCCTGTGGTGTGAATGATAATTTTCTTTTGCTGTTTGCTAACCTGAAAAGAACCTAACTTCTCAAAAAGGGAAAATAGAATGCAATACCATACCCGCTGCATAGTGACTGACAGAAAGTTACTTAATTGAAATTCATGCCAGTCAGACAGTCACGGTACGGGGAAGCACAATATGGTAATTGGCCTTGCTGTCTGGAAAAGGAAAGCAACATTTTTCAGACAAGAAGAAAAGTGGGTATTGTTAGCTGAATTTATTAATAGGTAACAATGAACTACCAACATATTTGAGTGAAAACAGCGGTGGGACGCATCCTGTGGTTAAATCAAGCTTGGTCAGAGAGAATGACTGAACATCAGGGATGGCAGGACCCCCGATTTTTAATTTCTGCATTGAAGGTTTTGACGCAAGGGGTGTAAAGAAGGGGTAATATTCCATGTCCTTGAGGATGCAAGTGCCTACCAGAAATGCACTGAGAAAGCAGAGGGAATGCTTAGGATCAGGAGTTAATACCCAGGGCAACATACACAAAGATTTTTTTGGTTTAGTTTAGAAATATACTGCGGGAACTGACCTTTCAGACCACCGAGTCTGTGCCAACCTAGCAGTGCCTGTACACTAACACTACCCTACACACCAGGGACAATTTACAATCTTTACCGAAGCCAATTAACCTACAAACCTGTAAGTCTTTGGAGTGTGGAAGGAAACGCGAGCACCCGAGGAAACCCCACGTGGTCACAGGAAGAATGTACAAATTCTGTACAAACAGCACCCGAATTCAAGGTCGAACGCGGGTCTCTGGTGCTGTAAGGCAGCAACTCTAGCTCTGCGCCATCATGCCATCTTTCTGTATACAGTGAAGATGAATGTTGCAATAGCCTGACTGAAGTGAGCATGGTCAATGGATGGATCTTGAAATAAAATCTCTCATCAACTGCTGCACTCTTCCAACACTTACACAACATTGTCCATCATTCAGGACTAACACCCAATATTAGTTTACTTCACCTTCCCTTCTCACAAATAGCACTTTTGCAAGCTTTGCACACAATTGCACATGATGCATCCATGATATCTACGTTACTCCTGCGGAATACTTAGCATACTCAATGACACTTGCCTCTGGGTCACAGGGAAATAAAAGGTTCAGAGAGACAGCAAGAACAGGAGTGAGGAGAGAGGCATTGCACGACCTCACCCTCACAGAGAATAATGCATTGAGCATTATCAGAAAAGCTGTGGCCATTGAAGATGAAGGGTGCCTTCATGCTAAATACACCACCTTCCTCTTTTCGTTTCCTCATAACTCCCTATGAGCATCCATGTTACATTTGAAACCTCCTGCTTTACGACAGCTTTTCCTTATTCGATTCACATATCAAAGAACTGCACAGACCAAGGCAGTTCACTTTCTGCTCACGTGCTGATACTGCATGTAAAACAGAGCACAACATGGAGATGCCACATTTACCTGGAGAAACAAATGATGACATGGGCTGCAGTCTGAGGACAAGTGAAAGAGTTTCCAGCTCACCAGGAGCATGGTTATAAGCTGCTCCTGCCACTGATGGATCCGATGCAAGCTTCATTTTATTGATCTCACTCTTACCTCCTATTTGCCTAATACCTGCTCTGAATGTAATGACTTACATCAAACAAAGAATCCTCATTATCTGTAATTTTACTATTCTCAACAAAAAGTAGAATGAAACAGAATTTATTTCCAACAGTTAACGTGCACATGTTTCAAACAAGAGTAATTTTAGTTGTCAAGGACAAACAAGATTTTGTCTGAGGATCCTTATTTTAATCAATTTTTTTTTTCTCCCTCCTCACCATGCACTAAATGCCAGATATAAAAGCTGATAGGAAGTGTGTTGTGAAATCATTGAAAATGATGTATTGAAACCTATCAACAGGCCATTCACAAAAGTGTCGGTGTTGAATCCCTCAAAAAGGCAGTGTGTGGTAAAACCAAACAGCAACCAATTGAAGGCAATCAGCAGCTCACTAGGAAATGGGCTGATCCTTCTTGAAACTGAATGTTTGTTCCTTTATTGATTGCTCGATTGATTGATTGCTTAATTGAATGATTGATTAATTGATTGAACGTTACAGAATGGAAACAGGCCCTTCAGCCCACCGAGTCCGCGCCAACCATCGATCACCTGTTCACACCAGTTCTATGACATTCCATTTTCGCATCCACTTCCTACATAATAAGGGCAATTTACAGAGCCAATTAATCCACAGACCTGTATGTCTTTGGGATGTGGGAGGAAACCAGAGTACCCGGGGGAAACCCACATGTTCACAGGGAGAACATGCAAACTGCACACAGACTGCACTCAAATTTAGGAAAGAACCCCAGTCTCCGGCGCTTTGAGGCAGCAGCTCTACCAGTTGCGCTACTGTGCTGCCTCTGTAGAATACTGGGAAGTAGGAGGATGCTGCAGAGGTGTCGGTGGCTGACATCTACTTGGTCATACCAGCACCTAATCAGTTATCTCTTTTCAGTATATTGTAGCGGATATCGAACCCGGCGTTCGGAAGCCGCGGTCATGTGACTCGGGAGGGGCTGCTTGTTTTCGCGCGGTTTTGCATTCGCGCAGCAGTTCAGCGCTGACCACCGTTGTGGCCAGACGTGTCTAGAGAACCGGTTAACTGAGAAGTGATTTACTGAAATAAAGATCGTTAAGAAAACTCAGTTGTCGTTCTTGCGACCGCCAAATTGGTGACCCCGACCTGTCTAGCCGTCGTTAGACAATCAGATCATGCAGGAGGACTACGTTCCCGCAGAATCCGCCGGCACGCGGCAGGGCTCACCGGGCTTCAAATTACCATCGTTTTGGCCCGATCAACCTCAGGTGTGGTTCGCCCACGTTGAGGCACAGTTTCACCTCCATCGTATCATAGCAGATGATACCATGTACTTCCATGTGGTGAGAGTTTTGCCACAAGACTGTGCGTCGAGGCTGTTGCCTTACATCAGGGACCCGCCGGCCATCGCCAAATACGAAGGACTGAAGGCCCTGCTGCTCCACACTTTCGGTCTCAGTCGCAGAGACAGGGCGGCGAAGCTGATGCACATGGACAGTGTCGGCGATCGGCGGCCATCCATCATCATGGCGGAGATGTTAGCCCTGATGGACGGGCACCGGCCATGTCTGCTCTTCGAACAGGCGTTCCTGGAGCAGATGCCTGACGGTCCAACTGATGCTCGCTGCTGATGATTTCAGCGACCCCCAACAGCTCGCGGAGATAGCTGACGAATTGTGAGCACACAGACGGCGGGATGTGTGTGCTTTCACCCACGCCCTGGTCACAGCGCGGGTACAACCGAGACGACATCGGGAGGAAGAAGAAGCCCAGCTCAGCGCCGAAGAAGCATTGCCGCGGCCGGTGGTCTACATCCAACGTCGCTGGTGTTACTACCATCAATGCTACGGACCCGACGCTCGAAGATGCTGGAGCCCCTGCTCGTACCAGGGAAATGCATCGACCGATCATCCATAGAGGCGATCGCGATCGGCCCAAACAAACGCCTCTACGTCTGCGATCACCATTCCGGCCACCGTTTTGTGGTGGACTCCGGTGCCATTGCTAGCATCCTGCCTCCGAGCACCCGAGATACTCACGTCGGTAAGGTAGGACTCGTCCTCTCGGCTGTTAATGGGATCGACATTCGCACTTACGGTACACGGACCCTGGACTTAAATTTAGACTCCTGCCCGTACAGGTGGAAGTTCACCGTTGCTGACGTCACCCAACCGATCCTGGGGGCCAATTTCTTGCGCGCGTTCTCCTTGTTAGTCGATGTGCGAGGCGGACGCATGGTCTCTGTGTCGGACCTGTGCCCTGCCAAGCCGCGCAATCCGTCCACGCCCCTACAGCAACTCGACGAGGTAGCTGAGATCCAGCAACCTTTTGCAGCCCTGCTCACTGACTTCCCAGCGTTGCTCACGCCCTGGTTCGACGGGGCCGTGCCCCATCATGGCATGGTCCACCACATTACCACCGAGGGCCCACCGGTACACGCCCGCACCCGCCGCCTCCTGCCCGATAAACTGCGCATCGCATGAGACGAGTTTGAGCATATGGAAGACATGGGGATTGTCCAGCGGTCGGATAGCCTTTGGTGCCCAAAGCATCCGGGGGTTGGAGATGCTTGCGGTGATTACAGGCGTTTGAACACGGTAACCACAGCAGATCGGTACCCAGTCCCGAACATCTAGGATTTCTCGGCTCATATGGAAGGCGCAACCTTTTTCTCGAAGGTCGACCTTATTCGCGGGTATAATCAAATTCCAGTCCATCCCGACGACGTCCCCAAAACGGCCACCATCACCCCCTTCGGCCTTTTCGAATGGCTCAGAATGCCTTTTGGCCTGAAGAACGCTGCTCAGGCGTTCCAAAGGTTAATGGGTCAGGTCGGTCGGGGTTTGCCGTTCATATTCATCTACCTCAATGATATTCTGGTGGCCAGCAGCTCGCAGGCAGAGCACGTCAAGCACCACCACCTGCTTTTCGAACGGCTGCGCAAACACGGGTTAGTAATCAACCCCGCGAAGTGCCAGTTCGGATTGCGTTCCATTTCTTTCTTGTGTCACAGTATTACCTGCCATGGCGAGCAGCCGCTGCCCGAGAAGGTCGACGCTATCCGCCGCTTCCCGAGGCCCCTATCTGTCAAGGGCCTGCAGGAGTTTATCGGGATGGTTAATTTCTACCACCGATTCGTCCCGTCAGCAGCTGCCATCATGCAGCCGTTATTCAGCCGTGGATGCATTAGTGATAATTTTTCAAAACTCCTTAGATTCTGGAGTAGTTCCTGAGGATTGGAGGGTAGCAAACGTAACCCCACTTTTTAAGAAGGGAGGGAGAGAGAAAACGGGGAATTACAGACCAGTTAGTCTAACATCGGTAGTGGGGAAACTGCTAGAGTCAGTTATTAAAGATGGGATAGCAGCACATTTGGAAAGTGGTGAAATCATTGGACAAAGTCAGCATGGATTTACGAAAGGTAAATCGTGTCTGACGAATCTTATAGAATTTTTCGAGGATGTAACTAGTAGAGTGGATAGGGGAGAACCAGTGGATGTGTTGTATCTGGACTTTCAGAAGGCTTTCGACAAGGTACCACATAAGAGATTAGGATACAAACTTAAATCACACGGTATTGGGGGTTCAGTATTGATGTGGATAGAGAACTGGCTGGCAAACAGGAAGCAAAGAGTAGGAGTAAACGGATCCTTTTCACAATGGCAGGCAGTGACTAGTGGGGTACCGCAAGGCTCAGTGCTGGGACCCCAGCTATTTACAATTTATATTAATGATCTGGACGAGGGAATTGAAAGCAACATCTCCAAGTTTGCGGATGACACTAAGCTGGGGGGCAGTGTTAGCTGTGAGGAGGATGCTAGGAGACTGCAAGGTGACTTGGATAGGCTGGGTGAGTGGGCAAATGTTTGGCAGATGCAGTATAATGTGGATAAATGTGAGGTTATCCACTTTGGTGGCAAAAACGGGAAGGCAGACTATTATCTAAATGGTGGCCGATTAGGAAATGGGGAGATGCAGCGAGACCTGGGTGTCATGGTACACCAGTCATTGAAAGTAGGCATGCAGGTGCAGCAGGCAGTGAAGAAAGCGAATGGTATGTTGGCCTTCATAGCAAGAGGATTTGAGTATAGGAGCAGGGAGGTTCTACTGCAGTTGTACAGGGTCTTGGTGAGACCACACCTGGAGTATTGCGTACAGTTTTGGTCTCCAAATCTGAGGAAGGACATTATAGCCATAGAGGGAGTGCAGAGAAGGTTCACCAGACTGATTCCTGAGATGTCAGGACTTTCATATGAAGAATGACTGGATAGACTTGGCTTATACTCGCTAGAATTTAGGAGATTGAGAGGGGATCTTATAGAAACGTACAAAATTCTTATGGGGTTGGACAGGCTAGATGCAGGAAGATTGTTCCCGATGTTGGGGAAGTCCAGGACAAGGGGTCACAGCTTAAGGATAAGGGGGAAATCCTTTAAGACCGAGATGAGGAAAAACTTTTTCACACAGAGAGTGGTGAATCACTGGAACTCTCTGCCACAGAGGGTAGTTGAGGCCAGTTCATTGCCTATATTTAAGAGGGAGTTAGATGTGGCCCTTGTGGCTAAGGGGATCAGGGGGTATGGAGAGAAGGCAGGTACGGGATACTGAGTTGGATGATCAGCCATGATCATATTGAATGGCGGTGCAGGCTCGAAGGGCCGAATGGCCTACTCCTGCACCTATTTTCTATGTATCTATGTATCTATATTCCAATGCCTGGCTGGTAAGCCTAAGGACCTGATCTGGTCCGAGGAGGCGGAGAAGGCGTTTGAGGGGGCTAAGACCGCATTGGCCAACGCCACTATGCTGGAACACCCTAGGGCATCGGCCCAAACGGCCCTCACCGTGGACGCCTCCGACGCCGCGGCAGGCACCATCCTCGAACAACGAGTAGGTAGTCGCTGGGTGCCGCTGGCATTTTTCAGCAGGCAGCTGCGAGCCCCCGAGGTTAAGTATAGCGCTTTCGACCGGGAACTCCTCGCGCTCTACCTAGCGATCCGCCATTTCCGTTATTTCCTGGAGGGGTGCGCGTTTACCGCATTCACTGGCCACAAGCCACTCACGTTCGCTTTGACCAAGGTGTCCGATCCCTGGTCTGCCAGGCAGCAGAGGCACCTCGCCTACATTTCTGAATTCACATCTGATATTCGGCATATGGCGGGGAAGCTGAACGTTGTGGCTGACGCGTTGTCCCACCCGGCCGCACCCGAAATGTCAGCATTAAGTCTAGGCGTGGATTATGAGGAGCTGGCCGCTGCCCAACAGGCAGATGCCGACATGGAGGTTTACTGCAATGCTGAATCAGGACTAAAGCTGGCCAGCGTGCGAGTCCTTTGCGATATCTCCATGGGCATAGCCCGTCCTATTGTCCCGGTTGCTTGGAGGCGTCGGATTTTCGACACTATCCACAGCCTAGCGCAACCATCCATTAGAGCCACCTCTGCCTGGGTCGCGGCCAAATTCGTCTGGCATGGGTTGAGGAAGCAGATCGCAGCATGGGCCCGTTCCTGCATCCCTTGCCAGACTTCCAAGGTACAGAGACATGTGCGCCCTCCTGTGTAGGATTTTGCAGTCCCGGACGGCAGGTTCCTGCACGTCCATGTCGACCTGGTGGGTCCCTTGCCGTGTTCGCACGGGGCTACTCCCCTACTGACCATCGTGGACAGGTTTACCCGGTGGGCGGAGGCTATACCGTTAACGGATACGTCCGCTGAGGCGTGCGCGTGGGCCATCGTCTCGCATTGGATCGCGCGTTTCGGGGTTCCCTCTGATATTACTACTGATCGGGGGGCCCAGTTCATGTCCTCCCTGTGGTCTGGTATGGCGCAGCTGTATGGCGCGAAGCTGCACCAGACCACCGCGTATCACCCAGAGTCCAACGGTTATGTTGAGTGTTTCCACAGGCACCTCAAGTCGGCGTTGAAAGCTCGGCTCACCGGCCCCGATTGGGTCGACCATTTGCCTTGGGTCCTCCTAAGCATCAGAACCACGCCAAAGGAGGACCTCAAAGTCTCCTCGGCCGAGTTGGTTTACGGCTCGGTTTTGCAAGTACCCGGGGATATCCTGCCCGTCCCCCGGGATCAGGAGATCCCAGCTTTGGCGGTGTTAGCTGACCTTCGTGAGCGGGCGAGCGCTTTGGTCCCGGTTCCCACTTCCTGGCATGGTTCATCTGCAGTGCATGTTCCTACTATATTACGGGATTGTGCTTATGTTTTCCTTCGTAGGGACGTTCACCGTTCGCCGTTACAGCGGGTGTACGAAGGTCCGTACAGGGTGCTGAGGACTGGTACCTCGACGTTTACGTTGGACATGGGTGGCAAGAAGGAGTTCGTCTCCGTGAGCCGCCTTAAGCCAGCACACATCGACGAGGATAGCCCGGTGACAGTGGCCACTCCGCAGCGTAGAGGTCGTCCACCGGCCGTTTTACCGCCCTCTACACCTGTGGAGTGGCCACTGTCACCGGGCTATCCTCGTCGATGTGTGCTGTGCGGTTATGTTTCTCCGGTCCCCTTTGTTACGCCTGTCCCTCGTTCGCTTGTTTCGCTTCCCTCCGGTTCTGTTCTGCCGGTCCTACTGTTACGCTCGCCCCGCGGCCTCGGACTACGCGTTTTGGTCGAACCGTCCGGTTACCCGTGCATTTCCGTACCGCGGATTGTGGGGGGGGGCCATGTAGCGGCGCCTGCCAGTGCACGCAGATATCGAACCCGGCGTTCGGAAGCCGCGGTCAAGTGACTCGGGAGGGGCTGCTTTTTGTCGTGTGGTTTCGCTTTTGCGTGGCAGTTCAGCGCTGACCACCATTGTGGCCAGACGTGTCTAGAGAACCTGTTAACTGAGAAGTGATATACTGAAATAAAGATCGTTAAGAAAACTCAGTTGTCGTTCTTGCGACCGCTAAAATATTTCTGCAAGGCATTAATTGGGTGCACTTTAACCCCCTTTACAATACTGTGGCAAGTGCTTCACACACCCTCACCCTTATTAATTACCATTAAAATCAAACTATTACCCAAGTACCAGGTTCTTCTACATTCAAAATTCAGAGCTATAATCAGCCATGAATTTCATCCCATTAGAAAACATTCACTTCAGCATCAATTCCATGTTTTCACATGGAGACAAAAATGAATGGTTTCAGAGATGATTCTATGCTCTGTCCTTTTAACATTCCTAACATCCTCCCTTTCGATCTTTGTTACTGAAGTGTAGCTGCTTCATGGATGGCATGGACCAACTTCCTCTGCCTTTAGATAAAAATCTTGTCAGAACATATCAGAGTGACATATGATTTCTGTCTCGGCCAAGTCCAGAAGCTGCACAGAAACGTTCTCAAATAATAATGCTCTGTCCTTTCTGCCGCCGGCTCCTATTGATGGGAGGAGATGATTCACGGAGGAAAAGAAATCTACCAGACAACAAAACTACACATCCATTTTACCATCAGGAAAGATGAAATGAGAACAAATGTCTGATGTGAAGCAATCATGCTGAATTGTGAAGGCAAAATGTACAGGCAATAAAAATAATCAAAACCATAGGAAACACGTGACATACGTATGTATAGACGCAGTCAGTAATTAATGTAACACTTCAAATCTGTCAGATGTCGTTCACCACATAATCAACTCAACATTAACGGTATTTGGGAACCAAGCTAAAGTATTCAATGAAAGGACATTTAAGTCTTTATGGGAGTGGTTAATATTGATCTTTCTCTGCTTATATTTGGAGAACAGAGAGTAAGATCATTCCGGATTTTTAAAAAGGGTCTCGACCCAAAACGTTACCCATTCCTTCTCTCCAGAGATGCTGCCTGTCCCGCTGAGTTGCTCCAGCATTTTGTGTCTACCTAGCGAGTTAACATTTCAGGTGGCAGTCCCTTGACCTCGTTCTGACCTTTAATCTAAAACATTAGCCCCGTTTCTTTTCCAGCAGACATGGCCTGACCTGCTGGTATTTCCAGAATTGGTATTTTAGATCTCCAGTATCTGAAGTCTTATTTTTGATTTTCAGTTCTTTTGCGATTTTGACAGAATTTATGTGATGTGGTACGAATTCCAGTATTTCAATTCAATGACGTCGAAGAACCAGTAAATGTTTCCAAGTCAGGTCGATGGTGACCTGTAAAGGACTGCAGGTGCTCCCATACACCAGCAGTCCTTATCCAACTTGGTAGCAGAGGCCATAGGTTTTGGAAGTACTGTCAAAATAGCATGGGCGACTAACTACATTGCAACTTACAGATGTTGCACGCTGTAATGACAGTGCACTGGTTGTAGAAGGAATGAATGGATGGCCTGGTGGTGCAGCTTGTAGAGCTGCTGCCTCACAGGGTGAGAGACTCAGCTTCGATCCTGACTTTGGGTGTTGTCTGATCAGAGATATAGCACGGAGACAGGCCCTTTGGCCCACCGAGTCCATGCCAACCAACAATCACCCCGTACATTAATCCACACGCACTAGGGACAATTTTACAATTTACCAAAAAATTAACCTACAAACCTGAAGCACCCAGAGAAAACCCATAGGGGGAATGTAGAATGTAGAAACTCCATACAGACAGCACCTGCAGACAGGATTAAACCCGTGTCTCTGGCGCTAAAAAGCAGCAACTCTACCATTACACCACTGTTCCTCTGGATGCTCTGGTTTCTCACCACATCCCAAAGACGTGTAGTTTTATAGATTCAGTGGCCTCTATAAATGACCACTAGAGTGTAGTGTATGGATGCAAAAGTGGGATAACATAGGACATAGAACCAAAGTGGACAGGCCAGCGATGGTCGGCGTGGATTCGGTAGGGGAAAGGGTCTGTTTCCATGCTGTTTCTTTCAATCAATTGATCAATCAATCGACATGGGATAGTTTCTTTCCAGCTGTTATCAGGCAACTGAACCATCCTATCACCAACTAGAGAGCGGTCCTGACCTCTCGTCTACTCTCGGTCTGCCTTTATTCGGACTTCACTGGACCTTTATCTTGCACTAAATATTATTCCCTTTACCCTGTATCTATACACTGTGGAATGCTTGATTGTATAGCCGTTTCACTGACTGGAACAAAAAAGCCATCATATTTAAGTGGCTGGTTCAAGATTCCTATCACTGATGAACCCCAGGGATATTATTTTTTGGAGATTCAGTAATGGCAATGTCATTGAATGCCAAGATTGTTACTTATCAGAGTTTCTTTATTGCCTGGCACCGTGTGGTATACATGTTACTTGCCACTTATCAGCCATGCCTGAATTTTATTTAGCTCTTTTATCAGTCATACAGTGTGGAAATAGGCCCATTGGCCCAATTTGCCCACACCGATTAACATGTCCCATCTACACTAGTCCTACCTGTCTGCATTTGACATATCCCTCTAAACTTATCCTATCCATGTACCTGTCTAACTGTTTCTTAAACATCGTGATAGTATCTGCGTCAACTACCTCCTCCGGCAGCTCGGTCCATACACGCACCACCCTTTGTGTGAAAAAGTAACCCCTCCAGTTCCTATAAAATCTTTCCCCTCTCACCTTAAACCTATGACCTCTAGTTCTCGATTTCTCTACTCTGGGCAAGAGACTGTGCGCTTACCCGATTTATTCCTCTCGCGGTTTTGTACACTTCTATAAGATCACCCCTCATCCTCCTGCGCTCCAAAGAATAGTCCTACCCTGCTCAACCTCTCCCTTTAGCTCAGGCCCTTGAGCTCTGGCAACATCCTAATAAATCTTCTCTGCACCCTTTCTAGGTTTTCAACATATTTCCTATAACATGGTGCCCAGAACTGAACACAATACTCCAAATGTGACCTCACCAATGTCTTATATAACTGCAATATGATCACCCAACTTCCATACTAAATACTCTGACTGCTGACTTGCTGAGCAGTTGCAAATAGAGTTAAGCATAGATTGATCATTAGTAAAGATTCCCAGTTCTGACCTCAGAATGGAAGGAAGTTCCATTCCATCACTAATGTAGCTGTAAAGATTGGGCCTCAATCACAGCCCTACAGTAATGTCCTCGACCTGTGATAGTTGACTTCTAATAACCATACCCACCTTCCTTGGTGTGAGGTATGACTCCAATTACTGGAGTGTTTCCCCATTTATGCCCTTTGACTTCCTTCCTTCCACCCGTTGTGAGCAGTTTAATTCTCCACCAGGAGGTGTGTAAGGACAGCAGGGCTTTGATCTGACCCGTTATTCGTGGCATCAATTCGCTATCCTCTGCATTAGTGTCTTTAACATGATGGAGGGGGTGTCCTTGTTGCACTGCCGTCACTGCCGTAAAGATATCCACACACTAGAGGTGGAGATTTGGAGGAAATGTGAAACTTCAGTCTATCATAACAATTTGAAATACCCTGTGAAGGAATCAATATCACCAACAACTTCTCCTGGACCACCTATATTGAAGCAATGACTTAGAAAGAACACCAATGCCTGTACTTCCTTAAAAGGCTTAGGAAGTTTGGAATGTCTCCATCAACTTTCACCAACTTTGACAGATGAACCATAGAAAGCATTTTATCAGGATGCATCACAGCTTGGTTGGGGAACAACTGGATAGGTTGAGTGAATGGGCAGATGCATGGCAGATGCAGTATAATGTGGATAAATGTGAGGTTATCCACTTTGGTGACAAGAACAGGAAAGCAGATTATTATCTGAATGGTGTCAGATTAGGAAAAGGGGAGGTGCAACGAGACCTGGGTGTGCTTGTACATCAGTCACTGAAAGTAAGCATGCAGGTACAGCAGGCAGTGAAGAAAGCTAATGGCATGTTGGCCTTCATTGCGAGAGGGTTTGAGTTTAGGAGCAAGGAGGTCCTACTGCAGCCGTACAGGTCCCTGGTGAGACCGCACCTGGAGTATAGTGTGCATTTTGGTCTCCTAATATGACGAAGGACATTATTGCTATTGAGGGAGTGCAGCGTAGATTCACCAGGTTAATTCCCGGGATGATGGGACTGACATATGATGAAAGAATGGGTTGACTGGGCTTTAATTCACTGGAATTTAGAAGGGTGAGAGGAGTTCTCATAGAAACATACAACATTCTTAAAGGATTGGACAGGTTAGATGCAGGGAAAATGTTCCCGAGTTTGGGGGTGTCCAGAACCAGGGGTCACAGTTTAAGAATAAGGGGTAGGCCAATTAGGACTGAGATGAGGAAAAACTTTTTCACCCAGGGAGTTGAGAATCTGTGGAATTCTCTGCCACAGAAGGCAGTGGAGGCCAATTCACTGGATGTTTTCAAGAGGGAGTTAGATTTAGCTCTTAAGGCCAAAGGAATCAAGGGATATGGGGGAAAAAGCAGGAACGCGGTACTGATTTTAGATGATCAGCCACGATCATATTGAATGGCGGTGCTGGCTCGAAGAGCTGAATGGCCTACTCTTGCATCTATTTTTCTATGTTTCTACAGTAACTCCATCCAAGACTGTAAGCAATTGTAGCAAATTATGAACATAGCCCAGACCATCACGCAAACCAACCTCCCTTCTATTGATTCCATTTATACCTCACGCTGCCTCGGCAAGACCAGCAGCATAATCAAGGACGAGTTGCACCTTGTCCACTCCCTCTTCTCCCCTCTCCCATCAAGCAAAAGGTTTCGAAGTGTGAATACGCACACCTCCAGATTCAGGAACAGTTTCTTCCCAGCTGTTATCAGACAACTGAATCATCCTACTATAACCAGAGAGTAGTGATGAACTACTATCTACCTCTTTGATGACCCTCAGACTATCCTTGATCGGACTCTGCTGGATTTACCATGCACTAAACGCTATTCCCTCATGTATCATGTATCTATACACTGTAATGGCTTAGTGCTGACTGGATAGCAAACAACAAAACCTTTTCTCTGTACCTCGGTACATGTGACAATAAACTCAACTGACTAAACTGAGAGATCTGCACTTATTGTAATCAAATGCCCCAAAAGAAACCCGAGGGGCTAAGTTATTGCATTGCTTTTAATGTTCTTGTGTTAAATCTTTTATCCGAGAAGCCTTGCGTTAAATCTTTTATCACAAAGTTGCTTTGCTTTCCAGTGCTCAAGAACATGATAAGCACAGTACATTAATGATGTTTGACCAGGATTTAAAGCATATCAAATGTGTTTACATTGCAACCAAAGCTCGAAATTGTAAACCATTCATGATAAATCAATTATTTACTTCATTCAGTTACAACAAGCTCTGAATGTCTTTCAAACTGTTTGTTGGCACTAATTTAAACACTGTCAAAGAGACAGCGTAGCATCGATTTCTAGGTTTCATCTGAAGCAAAATGAAACAAATCAATTCTTAACTGCAAATTTATTACAGAATGTGGCAATTTGACCAAATCTTTAAAGTATGAAAGAATGGAATGAATACAATGAAATGAAATGGGTTGCCTCATCCATATATATTGTTTGTATTGATGAATTAGCTATTTGTTACAAACTGATTGCTATTTATGATTTACTTCAAGTGCAGAATGGATTCTCCTTGGAATAAAACTACAATTTCAATCTCGTAACTTATAAAACCAAATAAGCAAAAAATAACTACCATCCTGTGACCATGGGTCTCTTTCACAAATACTGAGTGGATTTACAGTATAATCATCTGTCATTAATATAAAGACAGGCAGGGAAATAATTATAGAAAATCTCTCAAGCGTGAAATGGTTTAATCACTTGAGTTGCAACATTATTTTGCAAACAGAATACCTATAATTTCAGTAAATATTCCCAAACCCAGATGGTAAACACCAACACAGAATGTATTTTAAAAGTGACATTCTTTTGGAAGGGGAATGGAATAAAAAGCTTTTGGCTGGTCTACTCTGACAAAGGGAGAAAGAAGAATGTGGAGGTGGCCAAAAGTTTTCAGACGAGTTACATAGAAACATAAAAACATAGAAAATAGATGCAGGAGTAGGCCATTCGGCCCTTCAAGCCTGCACCACCATTCAATATGATCATGGCTGATCATCCAACTCAGTATCCTGTACCTGCTTTCTCTCCATACCCCCTGATCCCTTTAGCCACAAGGGCCACATCTAACTCTCTCTTAAATATAGCCAATGAAATGGCCTCAACTACATTCTGTGGCAGAGAATTCCAGAGGTTCACCACTCTCTGTGTAAAAAATGTTTTCCTCATCTCAGTCCTAAAAGATTTCCCCTTTATCCTCAAACTGTGACCCCTCATTCTGACTTCCCCAACATCGGGAACAATCTTCCTGCATCTAGCCTGTCCAACCCCTTAAGAATTTTGTAAGTTTCTATAAGATCCCCCCTCAATCTTCTAAATTCTAGCGAGTACAAGCCAAGTCTATCCAGTCTTTCTTCATATGAAAGTCCTGACTTCCCAGGAATCAGTCTGGTGAACCTTCTCTGTACTCCCTCTATGGCAAGAATGTCTTTCCTCAGATTAGGAGACCAAAACTGTACGCAATACTCCAGGTGTGGTCTCACCAAGACCCTGTATAACTGCAGTAGAGCCTCCCTGCTCCTGTACTCAAATCCTTTTGCTATGAATGCTAACATACCATCTTTCTTCACTGCCTGCTGCACCTGCATGCCTACTTTCAATGACTGGTGTACCATGACACCCAGGTCTCGTTGCATCTCCCCTTTTCCTAATCGGCCACCATTCAGGTAATAGTCTACTTCCCTGTTTTTGCCACCAAAGTGGATAACCTCACATTTATCCACATTATACTGCATCTGCCATGCATCTGCCCACTCACCCATCCTATCCAAGTCATCTTGCAGCCTCCTAGCATCCTCCTCACAGCTAACACTGCCCCCCAGCTTCGTGTCATCCGCAAACTTGGAGATGTTGCATTCAATTCCCTCGTCCAAATCATTAATATATATTGTAAATAGCTGGGGTCCCAGCACTGAGCCTTGCGGTACCCCACTAGTCACTGCCTGCCATTCTGAAAAGAACCCATTAACTCCTACTCTTTGCTTCCTGTCTGCCAGCCAGTTCTCTATCCACATCAATACTGAACCCCCAATACCGTCTGCTTTAAGTATGTATACTAATCTCTTATGTGGGACCTTGTCGAAAGCCTTCTGAAAGTCCAGATACAACACATCCACTGGTTCTCCCTTATCCACTCTAATAGTTACATCCTCGAAAAATTCTATAAGATTCGTCAGACATGATTTACCTTTCATAAATCCATGCTGACTTTGTCCAATGATTTCACCACTTTCCAAATGTGCTGCTATCCCATCTTTATTAACTGACTCTAGCAGTTTCCCCACTATCGATGTTAGACTAACTGGTCTGTAATTCCCCGTTTTCTCTCTCCCTCCCTTTTTAAAAAGTGGGGTTACATTAACTACCCTCCAATCCTCAGGAACTACTCCAGAATCTAAAGAGTTTTGAAAAATTATCACTATTGCATCCACTATTTCTGGGGCTACTTCCTTAAGTACTCTGGGATGCAGCTTATCTGGCCCTGGGGATTTATCGGCCTTTAATCCATTCAATTTACCTAACACCACTTCCCGGCTAACCTGGATTTCACTCAGTTCCTCCATCTCATTTGACCCCCGGTCCCCTGCTATTTCCGGCAGATTAATTAAGTCTTCCTTAGTGAAGACAGAACCAAAGTAGTTATTCAATTAGTCTGCCATGTCCTTGTTCCCCATGATCAATTCACCTGTTTCTGACTGCAAGGGACCTACATTTGTTTTAACTAATATTTTTCTCTTCACATATCTATAAAAACTTTTGCAGTCAGTTTTTATGTTCCCCTACCAGTTTTCTTTCATAATCTATTTTCCCTTTCCTAATTAAGCCCTTATCTTTTGTTTCCACGACAATAGCTTAACCTACAAGTGGTGTGATGGTCAATTTCAATATGATTTAAGAATTAGCACTGCAGTAATAATCATAGCTGAAGGAGAATGTTCTGCATGTATTCACCACTTATGGGCCTGTCCCACGTAGGTGACTTTTTAGGCGACTGCAGGAGACTATGCAGTTGCCACATGGTCATCACATGTTCGCAGGTGGTTGCCAGGGAGTCGCCTTCATGGTTGTGAGGAGTTCCCGCATTCTGGGAACTAGTCGTCGCCGCAAATTTTTCAACATTAGCGAGAATTCTCGTGCCGTAGGTGGGTTGCCAGGAGGTCCTAGTGGGTTGGCAGGAGGTTGGCAGAAGGTTCTCATAGGTTGTAGCAGGTGCTGACCGGTGGAAAAAAAACGTAAGCAGTTGTTTTCGGAACCAAGGATAACCGACCAGTAATGTTAAATGTCCACCGAGCTTCACAGCCGTGTATCTCTGGCTTCTTAAAATTTGTCTCCACTCCTTCTCCCTCCTTCTCCCTCCTCTCCAGCCTCTTTTAAAGGACTTACATGACTCTTCCCCGTACACTGTGCTTTCACATCTTATTTACAGTGCCAACCTTTCTGTTCATCGTGGTATCACCTTGGCTTTGCACCGCGTGAATTTCACTCAGACAGCGCTCCCCCACTTGCCCTGTCCCCCGCCTGCATAACAGGCTGGTGAAGGAAGCGATGTGTGTGTGTGTTCCACTCTGACAGTCACTGTTCCAGTTGCCGGTTTATCAGGCGACTGTCGGAACTTGACAGTTGCCGGCAGTCGCCTGAAAAATCGCCTAAGTGGGACAGGCCCATTAGAAGCACAGCAAGTTTGAAGGATGAGGTTTGTCAATAACTTTGTTCTTGAATATTAGATTTTTGAAAAGCATAAAATGATATGAGCACCCGATTTATGGACACCCCTACTTGCAGCAAGCTCCTATTGTATTATTAAATTCAAAAGTTCAACGTGTGCACATACGTTTATTCCTATGAATGGCAGGACTAGGTTTGTCTTTTCACTACTTTCGCAATTGTTCCCTGTTCACAGTCTTATGTACGCTTTTGATCCCATTCATTGCAATCCCATGGTGGAACACAGGGGAAGGGGAAGGGGAAGGAGAAGTCAAGCCATGGACCCTGCAAAATATGGCCCAAAATGTTTAACCGTTAAACCCACATCTTAAATGGCAGCTTTTGATCATCTAGTGATTTGCCTTTGGTGACGAACTGTGAAAAATGAGATGTAATCTATCATCAGCATCAACCTGAAGATCATGGTTCCTTCAAATTTCTTTTAACCATTCCTTCCGATTTACTATTTATCTTTTGAGGAAGCCTTTGTAAGGTTGAAACAACAATTTGGCTGCTTTCATGATATAATTAGGAGAAGGAATCAGTCCCTCAAGCCTGCTCGATTATTCGATAAGACCATGGCTGATCTCATTGCTACTTCGAAGCTGTGATCTCCTCCACCCATGCAGCAGTTCAAGAAGGCAGCTCATCACCACCTCCTCAAGGGCAATTATGAACAGACTATTAAATGCTGGCTCAGCCTGCAAAGCCCACATTGCTCGAATGAGTAAAGAAAAACCACATCACCTTATCAAGACCTTTCAGCAGTGTTTTTATGTGATGGTACATGCCACTATAATGTGCCGACACCTCAAAGTTAAAAACTGAATTGATGCACCGCGGCCAGCAACATGCATACCCACGCCTTTTTATCTACGAGAAAGGCACCGCCCCTCAGGCTCTTTTATTCATGCTTTCTCACTCTACATTCAAAATGAACAAAATGATTGAAAAGAGAATTTATATTAGGCTGATTGAGGGCATCTATTTTGCTCGGAGTTCAAAAGCTCAAGCTGCCGGTGGATACATTGATATTAAGGACAAGGGACAATATGGACATCATCCATTTTTGATGGGTTACACACCAGTGGTAAAATGAGAATTGTCTGAACAGCTACCGGGTGTAGTTGTGGACCAGCTTCTTACATCCTTCATACGAGAGATAAATTATAGAACTGCAGAGTGGTATGGCATAGAGCAAAGCACTTTTGAAAACATTCATATCGTTTTGCACAGCACTTTTTCTCCATTTGCTGCAATTTTGTTACGTTCAACTATGTAATTACCTTTTGAAGGCAGTTATGGAATGTGCTTTCAGCAAGCAATCAAATATGCATCTCAAATCCTAACCACCTGAACAGTAAAACATCTTTTCTTCCTTTTGCCAGCTTCCTTGATTTTATTGTCTCAGGTTACCTGCCTTTCAAACAGTGAAAACGACAGTATTTATGTGTATGTGCATGTAGGAATTGGTTGGTATCTGGTGGTATTTCTCTGATACATTGTTTCATCAGACACTGCAAGGTACCTTTAATGCAAAGGTACTACCTTCAATAAATAATCTGATTTTGTAGATCTATGTCTGTCTATAGTCTATTCTTGCAGCAATAAGATGTGCAGAGGCAATAACACAACATTGTTTTCGTATTCACTTTATCCGAAACCTTCATGGTTTTAAACACTTTGATCAAACCTGCACTTGCACTTTTCTCTTCTCAAGAGAACAATCACTCATTCACCGGTCTATGACAAAACCGTATTTGCTCATTCTTTCAGCACCTTTTCAAAATATTGCACTTCTTTGAAAAATGCGATATCCAACATTGGACCAATATCAATGTCCACCAATTTTCACTAGAGTTTACTGCCTATTTTCTACATATAAATATGATTTCTTATTCCATATATAAACATCATTTCCTTTCCATACCATGCCCTGATTTAAAAGGGTTGGAACACTGGATAATTAGAGAATTTTTAAATGTGTGTCATACCGAGGCTTATTTTTTCCCCTTATAATTACATGAGCATCCATTCCTATTTCCAAATGATGCTTTTGCTTTAGAGCTTACTCATCATACAAATACAAAGGCAAAGGGACAAAGGCAAAACCAAAGACATTAAATTAATTTGTTTGTTTTATGTTCATGTCTTATTTTCATGTCAGGTGTGTTTTTTGATCTGATCCATGGGCTTGTATGTCTGATAGTTGACGTTTGATTTTGTTTTGTTTTTTGTCACCATGGAAGCATTTTCCTGAACTGCCAGAATGGACATTGCATCTTCTGTATTATTTGTACCCTCCCTGGTTGTTTTTCGATGAATAGATTGGTGTGTGGGCTTGAGCCCAGATACATATTGGCATCCGTCTGATAAAAAGGCATCTTGTACACCAACTCTTCAGTCGCAGACTAAAGCCTGTATTGGATGACCAATAATTAATTGACTATAAGTCTGAAGAAGCATCCTGACCTGCATGGTCGCTTATCTACTTCATCCACAGATGCTGTCTGACCCGTTGAGTTCCGCCAGCATTTTGTATTTTGTTCAAGATTCCAGCATCTGCTGTTCCTTGTGTCTCCATTAACTATAAGGTTTTACTCAGAATATAGCAAGGAGTGCATTATTTGTTTCCGATAGGTATTAAGAGACTTTGCTTGGAAATAGTTTTGAATGAAAGTCATGCATGGGATGCCTGTGCTAGCCTATGTAATGTCCCTGTCAGGATTATTCATGATGCATGAAGCAGAAGGCACTTGGAGCCATATAACCAGGGGTGCAGTGCTGCTGGAGCTCCGCCTCGGGTACCTCTGTTAAAAAAAGACAAAAATAGCGGGGAATTTTAACTAGCAGGTGTGTGGCCGGGGTAACCTGATTAAAAGAGGGGGAAGGGGAAGACCCATCACTACTGATGGGTCTTCTCTGTAGGGGTGGGGGGAACACTAGGACCCAGCGGAGTCAGACCACGTGCTGTCTGCATCTGGAGGTTGTGGGCTTGGTGCTGAACCTGCAATTCTGGTGAGGTGGCGGCTCTGGCCCGCTGGTGGCCGGTGGAGAGTCGAGGGTCGGCGGAGTCGCTTGTGGACGCCCTTGGGGGTCTGGAGTAGTGATATGGGTCGGCAGCATCAGCATCGGTGTCATGCTTGACTAATCTTCTGGAGTTTTTTGAAGATGTAACTAGGAAAATGGACAAGAGAGAGCCAGTGGATGTAGTGTTCCTGGACTTTCAGAAAGCATTTGATAAGGTCCCACATAGGAGATTAGTGGGCAAAATTAGGGCACATGGTATTGGGGGTAGAGTGCTGACACGGATAGAGAAGTGGTTGGCAGACAGGAAACAAAGAGTAGGGATTAACGGGTCCCTTTCAGAATGGCAGGCAGTGACTAGGCTCGGTGCTGGGACCGCAGCTATTTACAATATACATCAATGATTTGGATGAAGGGATTCAAAGTAACATTAGCAAATTTGCAGATGACACAAAGCTGGGTGGCAGTGTGAACTGTGAGGAGGATGCTATCAGAATGCAGGGTGACTTGGACAGGTTGGGGGAGTGGGCAGATGCATGGCAGATGAAGTTTAATGTGGATAAATATGAGGTTATCCACTTTGGTAGCAAAAACAGGAAGGCAGATTACTTTCTAAATGGCATCAAGTTGGGAAAAGGAGAAGTACAATGGGATCTGGGGTTCCTTGTTCATCAGTCTATGAAAGTAAGCATGCAGGTACAGCAGGCAGTGAAGAACGTGAATGGCATGTTGGCCGTTATAACAAGAGGAATCGAATATAGGAGCAAAGAGGTCCTTCTGCAGTTGTACAGAGCCCTAGTGAGACCACACCTGGAGTATTGTGTGCAGTTTTGGTCCCCTAATTTGAGGAAGGACTTTCTTGCTATTGAGGGAGTGCAGCGTAGGTTTACAAGGTTAATTCCCGGGATGGAGGGACTGTCATATGCTGAGAGAATGGAGCAGCCGGGCTTGTACACTCTGGAGTTTAGAAGGATGAGAGGAAATCTCATTGAAACATATAAGATTGTTAGGGGTGTGGAAACGCCAGAGGCAGGAAACATGTTCCCGATGTTGGGGGAGTCCAGAACCAGGGTCCACAGTTTAAGAGTAAGGAGTAAGCCATTTAGAACGGAGGCGAGGAAACACTTTTTCTCACAGAGAGTGGTGAGTCTGTGGAATTATCTGCCTCAGAGGGTGGTGGAGGCAGGTTCTCTGGATGCTTTCAAGAGAGAGCTAGATAGGGCTCTTAAAAATAGTGGAGTCAGGGGATATGGGGAGAAGGCAGGAACGGGGTACTGATTGGGGATGATCAGCCATGATCACATTGAATGGAGGTGCTGACTCGAAGGGCCAAATGGCCTACTCCT
Organism: Malacoraja senta; assembly: GCA_038087875.1. Classification (NCBI taxonomy): domain Eukaryota; kingdom Metazoa; phylum Chordata; class Chondrichthyes; order Rajiformes; family Rajidae; genus Malacoraja; species Malacoraja senta. The sequence continues at coordinate 170,858,446 of CM075977.1, forward strand.
GCACCTATTGTCTATTGTCTATTGCCTATTATTAAAACAAGTATTATATGTTTTATTGTACCAGCTATACACTGGGATGTAGTGATAGGCTACAATCTTGTTTGACCTTCTTGGGAGACTAGCTTTCCCACCCCTCCCCAAGCAAAACCTGAAATGACGCCATTGTTTCACAGCTTCGGCACCTAAAACATGAGCACTGAAACACAGCATATAACTGTCCTAATGTAGTAAATCTGTGCTTATAGGCCTTTGCTCTATTTGCAGCCACATGATTCCCAACAACCTCACGGATGCAGGTATCTGGCAAGGTGAGGCTCTTAAGCAGCAAACGGGGTTGGCAGGACTGAGTCAGAAATGATCCCAGTTCTCTGCCAGCTAACCCTTTCAAAAGGCCTTTTCACATCTACCTCATTGGAGACCTTTGAACTATCTTTAATCTGACATTATCAGGCTTCAATATTATATCTTGCACTAAATGTTGTACCCTTTATCCTTTATTTGTGCACCATGGATGGTTTGTTTGTATTCTTGTATAGTTTTTAACCTGACTGGATAGCATGCAAGTGAAAGCTTTTCACTGGACCTCAGTACGTGACAATAATAAACTAAACTAAACATTTTTTTATGAACTCATCCAAGTGAATTATCATTAATATTAATTCAGAGGAGAATTCACCTACCTTTTAATCAAGGTTGGCACCCCTGTTCAAAGAGAGCCATTGGAAATTGTCCTTCTGGAGTCTTTAACTGATCCTGCTTTAGGCCACTAAATTTTGAGGCCAGTATAGGAGAATAGATATCTTGCACACTCCTTGTAATACATCTTGCAGAGCAAAATGGTGGTGCTAAAGCTGCATGTGAAATATTCTTTCAGCAGCTCATGGTTTATTATAACAAATTCTCTGTAGGGTTTTGAGAATTGTGCTAAGGCAGCAGATTATAGATAACCCTGAGGATATCAGCAATCAGAATTAAAATATGAAACCACAGGCAAGACTTCCCAGGCTTTCCAGTGTAACGATACAAATTGTGATAAAATACCAATTGAGATAATCATTCATGCCTTACTTAGTTGTTGGGGAAGAGTTGTGAGATCATCAGGGTACGTGGTCACAAAAGGACACAAAGTGCTGGAGTAACTCAGCAGATCAAGCAGCATCTCTGGAGAACATGGGATAGGTGACGTTTTGGGTCAGGACCCTTCTTCAGACAGGATACGTGGTCATCATTGGTATGTTCAGATCGCTTACTTTATGAAATCAAAGATTTTTAATACACAGCTTTACTCTGGCATATCAAAAACCTAGAATGCCTGAATTTCACCTGGTCTTTCAAATGAGGGACATGTTTCTTGCTGGAATTTCTAATATGATTATGTAGCTAGAAGCTTAAGTTAAATCCGTACAGAAGGCAGATATATAATTTAATGCCACTGCCCCAGCTAAGCTTGGCAAAGATATTTTAGATTTGAGAAAGTGCATGATCATGATCTCTGATGATGAATAATTAGACATTAAACGTTATGTTCTTGAATATGTTGAATATCACCAAGGTACATGAGAGATGTCACTGCATTGCGATTGTGTACATAAATCTCCAACCACAATCAATTCAAATATTCCCACTTCTCACAGAAACCAACTATAGTTATGCTGAGGATACAAGATACAAGATACATTTATTTGTCACATGTGCCAGTTAGCACAGTGAAATGTGTGGTCACCATACAGCCATACAATACAATAAAGAACACAACACACGATAGAGTTCCACATAAAACATCCCCGCACAGCAGAATCAAAGTTAGCCACTGTGAGGGAAGGCACCAAAGTCAGTCATCTTCCTCTAATGTTCCCCAATGTTCACCCGTGGTCGGGGCCTCCCCGAGCCCACCGCAGTTGCCGCTACGGGCGGCCCGATGTTCAGGCCCGCTCGCTGGGGTGATGTAAGTCCGACGTCGGGGCTGGGGGACCTCAGCGGCCTGGACATCAGAGTCGGCCACCTCCTACCGGAGTCCGCGGCACCCAAAGGGCAGGTTGCAGCAAAATTACCTTTTATATCCTTTACACCTCTAATTTATTATATTTTGGAAATGGATGAATCTTAAACCCCTCGTTAGTACAGCATCTGTGACCTGGATGAAATTTGACTTTGTGAACTGCAGACTGCCAGTGTAATCACTCCCTAGTGGCTGCACGCAGTCAATGGACAGAAATTCATAGCAATTGTTACCTTCATAAGTATAGATAATGTACTGGCTGTCAAAGAAGGTGATTCCAAGTCAGGATTTAACAGGTCATATGTATCATAATGAATAGCTCTCTTGAGGTAAAAGCAATGCAGACAATGCTACTCTATCAATGGCAAGTAGTTATTTCTTAGACTGTAAATTCTCTAAAAGGGCTAATTCCTCCCCTAGAGGCTCTTTATTTTACTGCTGCAAAGTTCCAGGACCAAAATAAAATCCTCACTCACTGGAGACATCAGTATTTATCAAACATGTAACTGAAGTCATCACGACAAAGTTGAAGTTTACTCCAACGGCGATCTTCATTACACATTGACCATGAGAGTTTTTGTCCCAGTTTCACTTATTTTGGTAGGCTCCCCTCTTATTAATCCATTAAAAAGTGTTTTACTCATCTTGCTGTGTTAATTCATCATGTCAAATGCAAACTGATCAAAAGTATCCCTGCTACCAGACAACCTAAATATAGCAACATAAAGGGGAACTACTGTCACAAATTTCAAACTATTGTTTATTTTATTACATGCATTAACAATAATTGTAAATTACTCAGCCTCTACCCTCCCTGATTGCCACAATTCATTAAAAATAAAATCTGAGTGCAGAAGGTTTCTCTCTCATGGCATCCTTGCTGAGAAATTCTACAATGCCCCGACATGCGGGCAATATGCCAGTAATAATGGCACACCAATAAGCATTTCAGTTGTGGGTCTGTTGCTGTAAACTTCAGACCAAGGATCATGGTTGCTGAACAGATAGGTTGTAGGTTGCTAATGTTATCCCACTTGTTAAGAAAGGCGGGAGTAGAAAACGGGGAATTATAGACCAGTTAGCCTGACATCGGTGGTGGGGAAGATGCTGGAGTAAATTATAAAACATGAGATAGCCGCACATTTGGATAGCAGTAACAGGATCGGTCCGAGTCAGCATGGACTTACAAAGGGGAAATCATGCTTGACTAATCTTCTGGAATTTTTTGAAGATGTAATTCGGAAAATGGACAAGGGAGAGCCAGTGGATGTAGTGTACTTGGACTTTCAGAAAGCATTTGATAAGGTCCCACAAAGGAGATTAGTGGGCAAAATTAGGGCACATGGTATTGGGGGTAGAATGCTGACATGGATAGAGAAGTGGTTGGCAGACAGGAAACAAAGAGTAGGGATTAACGGGTCCCTTTCAGAATGGTAGGCAATGACTAGTGGGGTACTGCAAGGCTCGGTGCTGGGACCGCAGCTATTTGCAATATACATCAATGATTTGGATGAAGGGATTCAAAGTAACAGTAGCAAATTTGCAGATGACACAAAGCTGGGTGGCAGTGTGAACTGTGAGGAGGATGCTATGAGAATGCAGGGTGACTTGGACAGGTTGGGGGAGTGGGCAGATGCGTGGCAGATGAAGTTTAATGCGGATAAATGTGAGGTTATCCATTTTAGTAGCAAAAACAGGAAGGCAGATTACTATCTAAATGGCGTCAAGTTGGGAAAAGGGGAAGTACAACGGGATCTGGGGGTCCTTGTACATCAGTCTATGAAAGTAAGCATGCAGGTACAGCAGGCAGTGAAGAATGCGAATGGCATGTTGGCCTTTATAACAAGAGAAATCGAATATAGGAGCAAAGAGGTCCTTCTGCAGTTGTACAGAGCCCTAGTGAGACCTCACCTGGAGTATTGTGTGCACTTTTGGTCCCCTAATTTGAGTAAGGACATTCTTGCTATTGAGGGAGTGCAGCGTAGGTTTACAAGGTTAATTCCCGGGATGGCGGGACTGTCATATGCTGAAAGAATGGAGCAGCTGGGCTTGTACACTCTGGAGTTTAGAAGGATGAGAGGGGATCTCATTGAAGCATATAAGATCGTTAAGGGCTTGGACACACTAGAGGCAGGAAACATGTTCCCGATGTTGGGGGAGTCCAGAACCAGGGGCCACAGTTTAAGAATAAGGAGTAAGCCATTTAGAACGGAGGCGAGGAAACACTTTTTCTCACAGAGAGTGGTGAGTCTGTGGAATTCTCTGCCTCAGAGGGCGGTGGAGGCAGGTTCTCTGGATGCTTTCAAGAGAGAGCTAGATATGGCTCTTAAACATAGCGGAATCAGGGGATATGGGAAGAAGGCAGGAACGGGGTACTGATTGTGGATAATAATAATGATAATAATGGATGGGATTTATATAGCGCCTTTCTAATACTCAAGGCGCTTTACATCGCATTATTCATTCACTTCTCAGTCACACTCGGTGGTGGTGAGCTACTTCTGTAGCCACAGCTGCCCTGGGGAAGACTGACGGAAGCGTGGCTGCTAATCTGCGCCTACGGCCCCTCCGACCACCACCAATCACTCACACACATTCACACACATTCACACGCAGGCAAAGGTGGGTGAAGTGTCTTGCCCAAGGACACAACGACAGCATGTACTCCAAGCGGGAGATCAGCCATGATCACATTGAATGGCGGTGCTGGCTTGAAGGGCCAAATGGCCTGCTCCTGCACCTATTGTCTATTGTCTATAGGTGGGGGCCATCAGTGAGACAGCTGGCTTTGTACACCTGGGGTAGGGGGAACTGAAAGGGAGAGAACATGGGTGTCAGGGACCGCGATCAGCGAAGAAGCCAGAGGAAGCTGCCATGAATGGTCAACTGGTAAGGAATGGGTGTCAGGGGTTATGGGGAGAAGGCAGGAGAATGTGGTTGAGATAGAAAGATAGATCAGCCATGATTGAATGGCAGAGTAGACTTGATGGGCCGAATGGCTTAATTCTGCTCCTATAACCTATGAACTTATGGTGGGGATTGGTAGTGGGGTGAGATTTGGGGTAACTGGTCAGGGCAATGTCAAAGGAAACATATAACTTGGGCCATCAATGCACAATGAAGGCCTTGTGAACAGGAGGTACCCATCAGTAGTTACTCACAAGACTAATTTCTTGGTCTGATTTCCCTCAATGCTCTAAAAATAACTCCTGCACAGAATGATGCAAGTTGGTGTGTATACGATATGGAAATAGTGTCAGATATGCAAGTGTAGCCCACATGTAACTATTCAGTCAAATGTCTTCTGTTCCATGAAATGGCCCTGAAATGTTCATAATTACATTTGGTATTGACATTGCTTTTGGTATCGGTCAGATATGATCACGTGGTCTGAGATACCATGAAAATCAATGCTATCTAGGAAAATCATCCCATACCTGAATACATCCAGTAGTGCAAAGGAGAAAATGAGCAGAGTGCAGAATATGGTTTAGTTTAGTTTAGAGATACAGCGCGGAAACAGGCCCTTCGGCACACCGAGTTCGCACTAAACAACGATCCCCGCACATTAACATTATCCTACACACATTTGGGACAATTTATATTTATACCAGCCAATTAACCTATAAACCCGTACGTCTTTGCATTGTGGGAGGAAACTGAAGGTCTCTGAGAAAACCCATGCAGTCACGGGGAGAACGTACAAACGCCGTACAGACGGAACCTGTAGTCAGGATCGAACCTGGGACTATGGTGTTGTAAGTGCTGTAAGGCAGCAACTGTACCGCTGCGCTACTGTGCTGTCCGCGACAGAGAAAGTTCAAGTTAAAGAAAAGTGTAAGGGCTACAACAAAGTAGATTGGAAGATTGGGAACTATTCCTTAGTATCTGAGATGCTCGATCAAAAGTCTGATAATAGGAATAAGCTGTTCCTGAATCTTATGGTACATAGTTGTTCCATAGCTTTTGTATCTTTGCCCAATAAGAAAGGGGATAAGAGAGAATAATCAAGGTCCTTGATTATGTTGGCTACATTCTTGTGGTAGAGTGATATAGATTAAGTCAATGAGGGGGGGGGGGGAGCAGGCTGGTTTGTATGATGGACTGGGCTGTGTTCACAGCTCTCTGCAATTTCTTGTCATCTCAGACAGAGACGTTGGCAGAACAAGCTGTGATTCATCCAGATAGGATGATCTCTATGGTGCGTTTGTACCATATGGTATATTTTCTAACAGATAGTGTTGAAATAAATAGCACTAAATGATCCAGTTTCTAAAAAATGTATTTTTTATAGCAACCTTCCATCATGCTGTGGTAATAATGCAGTTACTGCTACGAAACTTCTCATCCAACTTGGCAGTACAACTGTCTGTCTGCTGGGAGTCCATTAGAAGTTGTTCATACAGCACACATTTCCCACAGTTACTTCACATAGCCTCATGATGCAACTGATCTTCTGTCAAGACTTGTGTTGACCTGGCATAGGTCAACCATAGACATGTCCATAATTGTGCTGTTCCCAAGTAGAAGGCAAGGCCTAACCTTGTGCTCTGCAGAGCACTGGATGAGGGACTTCTGCAAAGCACTTTGGGCTGCAATAGGGCAGGGCAAAGATATAAAGATGTTCTTGCTCTCAGGCTGGGAAATCCACATGATAAACACATTCCACTTGACTTAATGTGTAGGAAGGAACTGCAGATGCTGGTTTAAACTGAAGATAGACACAAAATGCTAGAGTAACTCAGCAGGAATGGCAGCAGAGTCTGAAGAAGGGTCTTGACCCAAAACGTCACCCATTCCTTCTCTCCAAAGATATTGCCTGTCCCGCTGAGTTACTCCAGCATTTTTGTGTCTATCCACAATTTAATTTTGTGCGTGTGCATATAATCATCTTACCATTTTATTTTATAAACCAGCTGCCAAAGTTGTCAGTGCAATTGGCCACTTGCACTGATGAGACATGGGACCTATGAACTGAGAGTTGACCTTCCTTTGGAAGGCGATGCGCTGAATAGACTTGCATAAATCTATTTGAATAAACATTATAGACTCGGGGCAAGCAAGCAGTGATATTGGGATGGTAGAGGATGCGCTGCATAACTTCTAATGGATAGTTGTTAATACTCATCAATGGCGCTCTTCATTACATTCAACAATGAGGGCACAATGAGGATAACTGATTGTACAGTAAACCATATGTGTAGAAAGGAACTGCAGATGTTGACAGCATCTCTGGAGAAAAAGGGTGGGTGACATTTTCGGGTTGGAACCCTTCTTCTGACTGAAGAAGTCTGAAGGGTCTGAATAAGTGTTCCAACCCAAAACGTCACCCATCCTTTTTCTCCAGAGATGCTACCTGACCTGTTGAGTTACTCCAGCACTTTGTGTCTATATTCGGTACTCTAAATTAAGCTATGGTGAGGAAATAATCTGGTAGTTCGAATTAGCTATGTGATTAACTCTAAACTTGGTTCTCCAGTAACAGCTTACTCTTTAGACTTAAAGCTTAATCTTTATTATTGTCACATATACCCAGGTACAGTAAAAAATGTGTTTGCATGCTATCCAGTCAAAAATACTATACATGAATACAATCAAGCCGTCCATGGTCCACAGATAAAGGGTACAACATTTAGTGCAAGATATAATAGCTTCCAAATTTATCAGGCTTGCCTTCATTAAAGACACTGTTGCTACTTATTCAACCCACTACCTCCATTTGCAGCTGTCCGATGTAATTTCCTCATTCAGCAGCTGTTGATTTTGTGTTACATTCCCCTTTCCAGGGCTTTAACACAGAGGTTAAAAAAGACATTGAAAACAAACAAGAATACTTTAGGCAAGCAAGAAACTGAAACACAGCAAGGATTAGGATCCTATAAAAGTCAATTGAGGATGACTAAAGAAAGTATTTGAAAAAAAAGCAGAAAGACATCTCACAGAGTGCAACAAATAGGAGTCATAAACATCTTCCGACTGTGTTAATGGCAGAAATAAGGTCAAGGAACACATGGAACTGTAGAAACTTAAATTAAATAAACTGATAACAGATGCTCAGAATAATGCCTATGCAACAAAATGTATATTCCAGGTCTGTTTTTATAAAGGAAGACTGTATATAAATTCCATTTTTTTGGTAAATTGTATTTAATGATCTGTGGCACATATAGACGTTAGTAACAAATAGGCTTGGTGAAAATTAACTCTCCGCCAAGATCTTGAGCCAGATGGGATAAAACATAAAATCTTCAAGGAATTAAAAATGGTAATTGGTGCAGATATTTGTTGCTGATATTTTTTCCAGAGATTCATAAATTCTGTAGAATGTGGAATGTTAATTTTTTCAAAATGGTAAATAATGGTGGTGCAGCGGTAGAGTTGCTGCCTTACAGCGCCAGAGACCTGGGTTTAATCCTGACTACAAGTGCGTGTCTGTGCAGAGTTGTATGTTCTCCCCGTGACCTGCGTGAGTTTTATCCAGGATCTCTGGTTTCCTTCCACACTCCAAAGACATACAGGTTTGTAGGTTATTTGGCTTGGCATCATTATAAATTGTCCCTAGTGTGTGCAAGATAGTGTAAATGTGCAAAGATCGCTGGTCGGCGTGAACTCTGTGGGCTGAAGGGCCTGTTTCCGTGCAGTATCTTCAAGCTAAACTAAAAGCTAAGTATTCTGAGTGAGTTCCTGAAAAAGTTCACTTAAAAGATAGACAAAGTACAAATTCTTAAGACCATACAAAGCTTTAATTTAACGTCTGACGGGTGTGAACTGAGAGACCCAGAGGCAACAGGTTCTCACGTCTGAATCTCCAGCAGCACACACAAAGAAATACCAGAACACCGAAGCTTATATACGTACCGATATAAAACAATTTGCATGATATAATGACAGAAAAACCATCATCCACCTCCAAATATGGAGTTGTTTTTCACTCTTTGCCAAAAGCCAGTTACCCCAATGGAATCCTCTGGGCCCCTTCTTATCTGATTAACCTCTTCAACTTACATAAAAAACTTGTAAGAGAGCTGCGAACTTTTCAACTTAAAGGGGAAAAAAAACCTGGCATGATAGGAGTTGTCCAAATCCCATCATGCATTACAATTGGCCTTTTACAACAGGAAAGTTTAAATATGACAACAATCAATTAATAACTAACTCTTTCATTCCAACCACTGAAGCTAAATACTGCATTGGTGAAGTCTGGAATAAGAAAAAAGAAAATGGTTTCAGCACTCAATAGGTCAGGCAGGATTTGTGAAGAAAGAAGGACAATCCACAAGCCAGGTTTTTCTGAGAGTTGACCACAGTTCCTGGAAAAGCTGCTAATATTCAGTCATGAGATTCCCCATGGAAATAATCCTTCTCTATTCATTCAGTCAATGCATCTTATTAATTTAGTTTAGTCTAGTTTAGAGATACAGTATGGAAACAGGCCCTTCGGCCCACCGACCACGCCGACCATCGATCACCCATTCACACTAGTCTTATGTTATTTTACTTACTCATCCACTCCCTGTACATTAGGGGCAATTCACAGCGGCCAACTAAGTTACAAACCCACACATCTTAATTATACTGATGGCCTTGCCGAGGTGGTTTGAAGTGTAAACGTGTAGTGTAGGCAAGACGTCAATGTAACAGACTTTTTAAACAAGCATATTGTCAATGCAATAAATGGAAAAATGCTGTTTTCAATCCGGTTTTAATGGATGAATATTGGCTGTTGTTCCACAAATTTGTGGGAGAATATTTGAAAAACGTTGGCAATTCTCCCTTTCTTTTCACAAATACTGCTGCACGTTCCTTGGGTCCTTACTGTTGGTGATCGGAAGTTGTAGGATGCACAGAAAGTTTAACTTTATGTTGACAATGGAGGAAGTATAGGGCACATCGCGTGTGATATGATTTGATGTACGACCGACATTGAGACTCGGCAGCAGTGCTCAGGTGAGTTTTGAATGGAAGCCATCGGGGAAATTTCCTAAATGACACAATTTTACCTGAGAGTGTTTATTTGGCAATCCAAGTCATATTGAATGGCTATGATGCGTAATTTCTTCAAGATAAACATGTGCCAATTTATCAAATTTCTAGGCTGCTAGGCCTTGATTGCAAATAAAAAATCGGAATATTCAGGTCCACCACCGATTTTCTGACAACTAGTGGTTCAGCACCCCATTTAATCCAGACAAAATTACCAGATGCACTTGAAATCCACCCGGAAATGTGGCCCCTAGGCCGGGTGAGGCGGCCGACCTCATTGGAACGACCAGTGGGTCAAATTTGCTCCCTGTGGCCGGGACTCTGGAACATCGATCTGGCTGGAGCTGGTAGATCTGCACCCATAGCCGACTTCCGCTACTGATCGCAGGTCGAATTTATTCCCTGCGGCTGGGGCTCTGGAACTGGCCTTGGCCAGAACTTACTGATCCGTCCCCATAGCCGAATTCCGAGGCCGACTTTGGTTCCAGTTCTGTTCGACTCTCGGAGGCTGTGACCTCAGTTGGTCCAGCAAAATGAATAATCCAGCGAGGCTCTGGAACCAAGGGCCAGTGGTCAGTGGTGGACCTATTACACACTCTTCAACATCTTCTCACTGTGTACATTCCCAAGTTTTAATAGATTCATCAAGTTGTACAGCACAGAAGCAGGCCTTTTGGCCCACATTGTTCATGCTGACCAAAGTGCCTCAAAGTTAGACACAAAATGCTGGAGTAACTCAGCGGGACAGGCAGCATCTCTGGAGAGACGGAATGGCCAACTTCAGACTGTAGTTGTTTCCTAGACATCCTGACCAAGGTGACCAAAGTGCTAGCCCCATTTGCTTGTGTTTGGCCCATATCTCACTAAACCTTTCCTTTCCATGTACAGTACTTGTCTAAATGTCTTTTAAAGATTGTAATTGTACTGTTTGTATTGTTTCACAGTTCCCAACATTATATTGCTTTGCAATTTGTCAGCCTATTGCTTTCAATTGTGTCATCGAGGTCATTTAAAGAACTCCTTGCTTTTTGCCAACAAGAACTTACAATTGTTTATACACCTAAAGTAAATGCAGAGCTCGTACTCTTCCTCAGATCCATCTTCAGAATTCTAAACACCTTGCATTTATTGTAAATTGTTTCCGTTCAAGTAAACAACCATTTCATCATCCTATTACATTTCCTTACATGTAACTGTATTTTTACAACAACCCACTTGTGAAGCACAAGCCGAATGCTGTCTGCAAACCTTTCTGCATTACATCCTCTTCATTCCCTTTGTCTAATCTGATCTTCAAATGGCAGTTGGATCTCTGTTTACAGTGGAACTGAGGAACACAGAGAGCGGAGCAGTTTGGTCTGCAGTTTCTTTGCATTTGGGAGCCAAACAAGGAATTTTTTGTTTTCTGAGATACATATTTCTCATTTTGTTTTAATGTCCTTACATGCCACTGATGGAAATACTTGCGGAAAAAGATGAATATGCAGTAAAAAAGAACACATTTTTTAGGTCAATTTCCTTATTCGTTGCAGATAAGGGAGAAATTATATTTGGGTGTCTTGTTGCTCTTTATTGGTATGACTGTACGGCATCTGAATTTCACTGTATCTTAATTGGTACATGTGACCATAAAGCCCATTCCAAAACCACAGGAAGTGTATAGATGACAGCACTGGATAAGATGAAAGTTTTGAGTACAAATCCCTCAAATTGAGCTATGAGACTGCTTTAGTTTAGTTTAGTTTTTAGAGATACAGCGTGAAAACAGACTTTTTGGCCCACCGAGTCCATACCGACCATCAACCACTCATTCACACAAGTTCATTGTTGTCCCATTTTCTCATCCACTCTCTGCACATTCGGGAAAAATTTACAGAAGCCAATTAAACTACAAACCCAGAAGCACCCGGAGGAAACTCAAAGGGTCACAGAGAGAACGTGCAAACTCCACACAGACAGCACCTAACAGGCTGTGGCTCTGTCAGCTGCGCCACTATGCCACCTAATGAGTTAAATATCATGTACAATTTATTATCTGGCTCCACCGTGACATTGCATGTGAAAGCTACTAAATGATAGTGAAAATTTCACTTGTTGACTAATAGACTTCAGGATGGAGCACATCGTCCACTCTTCTGCATGTAACTTCCTGCAGTCAGCATTTTGAGGCTACCTTCTCTGAACAACGAGAGAATGGCAATTAATTCAGCATTGCCAACATCATCCATATCACAGCAACAAACAAATTCCAGAAAATCTTATTTTGTTCTTCTCAGATTAGAAGTGCTGCCTGCCATCTGAGATCATTCATCACAGAGTGAAAGAACAGACACAAATGCTTAAAGCACTTAAGCTATTCCTGCAGAAAAGACTGCACTCTTTCTTTGCAAACGTGTGTTAAATATAATTTGCCCAAAGGTATGGGGCTCACAACAAACATTTTATTCTTGATTAAAGTAAGCAAAAACATTATCCATGAGGCTTAATAATATCTGCTCTCTCTAGGCCTCCTAGATACATCATTGGAAACCTACTTCTTGTTACCAACATTTGTTCCATTATTGTCATGCAAGAATGTACTGAACATAGCTATCTCCTGAGTAGTTCCCATCGATTGAAGAGTCACAGACGAGGTCCCTCTCTTCTGGAAAGGAGGCCACAAAAGAAATGGGGAATTACAGAACCAGCTTGCTTGACATCCCCAACAGGGGACATGCTTCAATCAGTGATAAAATGATAAAGAAAGAGGTCAAAGAACACTGAGAAAATAATAAGATTGGGCAGAGTCAATGCAGTTTTATGAATGGGAATCCAAACCCAAAATACTGGGTGGAATTCATGAGGATACAATGAGCAGAACTGTTGAAGGCAAACCAGCAAACATGGCGTTTTAGGACCTAAAGAATACTTTCCTTACCCCACTGGAGGATATGAAACATAAGCAGAGCACATGGTTGGGGGTAATAAATCAGTGGTCTAAGGATTGGTTTACAGAAAGTAGAAACAGAGGAGGAATAAATGGGTCAGATCCTGATTGGGAGGCTGTGACTGATGCCGCATGGATCCTTGCTGAGACCCAGATATTCACAATTGGTATCAATGATTTAGTTAATGCATTGCACATTTGTTCACTGTTAATACAAGACTGTATGCCAGTGTGGTTGGGGGGTGGGTGGGAAGAGCCTGCAGGGGAATAGAGATACACTAAGTGAATCTTATAGAGGTGTACAACATTTTGAAAGTAATTGATCGGGTAAATGCACAGAGTCTTTTGCCTGGTGCAGGCTAATCAAGAACCAGAGGAGATAGGTTAAAGTGAGCAGTGGGGGGTGGGGGTGGGGGGATTTAATAGGAACCGGAGGGGTACTTTTTTTTACACACAAAGGGTGGTGGGTACATGGAACGAGCTGCCAGAGGAGGTAGTTGAGGCACATACTATCCAAATATTAAAGAGTCACTTGGACCGATACATGGATAGGACTGGTTTATAGGCCAAGTTCAGGCAGGTGGGGCTAGTAGATGGGGCATGTTGGTTGGCGTGAACAAGTTGGGCTGAAGGGCCTGTTTCCAGGCTGTGTGACTCTATGGCTCTATGACTATGAATGGGTAAGAATATGATAAATGGTCTGACTTTGCAAAAAATGAGAGGTCTTCCACTTCTGGTGCAAAATAAAGCTATTTTTAAAAGGCCAATAGTATGTGGGCCTTCATGACAGAAGGAGTTAAGTACAAGATAAAAGACGTTCTACTACAATTATATAGGACCTGACGAGACCACACCTGGAAAATCATGTATAGGTCTGGATTCCTTACCTAAGGAAAGATGTATTTGCGACAGAGAGTGTTGTGAAGGGTCACCAATCTTGTTCCAAGAATGAGGATTTGTCTAATGAGGAGAGATTAAGGAGAGTATTCCTATTCTTTTCTAGAGATGATTTGCACAATGTTCTTATGGGGCTTAACAGGATAGGTGCAGTGGTAATCTTACTTCAACTGGGTTGTCTCGAACTAGGGGTTACATGCTCAAAATAAGGGGCTAGTCATTCAGGATTAAGGTTAAGGATTAAAGATTCTTCACCAGCAGGTGGGCTGTTGAAGCCCAGTTGATAAATATCAGAAACTGATAGATTTTTGGATATTAATTCAATCGATCGATACAGGGATAGTGCAGGAAAGGGGTTCTTGGGTAAAAGATTATCCATGATTTCACTGAATGAGAGGTAAGAATGGCTGCCCTTGCTTCTCTTCAAGTTCATCAATACTCTTGGCCTAAAGTAAGTTGGCCAAAACTAATGAAAGGGTCATCGATCAGAAACGATGATTCTGGTTCTCTTTCTACAGATGTTTTCCAAACTGATTAGTGTTTCCAGCAATTTCGGTTTATAATTTTTATATCTCCAGTTTTTGCAGTTATTTGATTTTCAATTGACTAAAGCATGTAGAAATATTCAGCGTTTTATCGGCTCCAGCTTTTAGTAACCAGATATTATATAATCCTGGAAAGAAATTATCCACCATGACAACAGCTGGCAATTCAGCAATAGCATTTAAACTTAATGGGAAATAACTTAATTTCAACCACAGTTGGGTTCTGCTCATCATTGTTTTCTTCCTTCCAACATTATTTTTGTTTCAGATGGCACTAATATATTTCTAAGTGCCATGATGTACCAATTTTCTGTGAAAGCCCCATTTTCATCTTCTCTGGAAAGTATGCATGTTGATAGTAATAAACCAGTCCTGAATTGATCCAATTCCCCATTCTCAGCAGTATGTGATTCTAAGTGAAGCTAATATCAGGGAGACAGAAGATCCGACATCTTCACAAGTCAGAAATAAATTATTGCGTGCCCTTTTTCAAAATGTGGGAAAACAAGAGCACAAGAAATGAGGACATGATGATGTGGTTAATACCTGAAATATTTTCAAACGTCAACACCACCTATGTTGCAAAGCCAGCAGGTAATGGAAATATGATGGATAAGCCACTGCCGCAGTATGTGGAGCATTGATTAATGAATGATTTGGGGCAGCACAGAGTACAACTGGTAGAGCCACTGCCTCATTGTGTCAGAGACCCAGGCTCATTCCTGTCTTGGTCTCTGTGCTTCAGTTTCCTGCCACATCCTAAAAATACTAGGTTTGTAGGTTAATTGCCATTGTAAATTGCCCCCTCGTGCGTTGATGGAATATGGGGAGAACAACAAAAAAAGGGATTCATGTAGAATTAGTGCAAATAGGTGGTTGATGGTCAGTATAGAATTGGTAGACTGAACGGCCTAGTTCCATGCTGTGTTCCTCTCCCAGGCAATGGAGTTTGAATTGTACTGCGGCAGTTAAGGCATTTAAAATCAAGTTAAATACAATCTGGAGTGAAAGGTTAGCATCTGAAATACAATAGTTGGTCATTTGCTTCACCAACGTCCTTCAGGAAAGGAAATCTGATGCCCTTATCTCGAATGGATAATATACAACCCCACACCCATAGAAATGTGTTTCTAAACCATTCTCTGAATGATGTGCAAAGCCAGGACAATTAGGGCTGGCTGATAAACATTGGCATGGGCAGCAAAGTCTGCTTTAACAAATTAAAAATGAAATCACATTCACTTAAAAATAGCCGCTGCAGTGCACAGATGTGATAAAGCTTCAGAAAGTAGAGATCAGAGAGGTTATAAGTAGACTTTTAATAACCTGTCTCATATATTTGATAAACAACTGAATATTAAAGCCATTTTCCTGTGTATTAAAAACTAAAATGAATTTACTTCTGGCATGAGTCAAGTACAGTAATTTAGCTGAGATGCTGTCATGACTGTTACGGTTGGATGCAGATTTGTAATAAAACAAAAAGCCAAAGGCAATCAACAGTTAACGCATATAACTCGAAAATACAATACGACTATTGCTCAGCAGTCAGCTCAAGTGGTGGATGTGAGCTTCTGCTCTCCAGACACCCGCAGGGAACAGAAACAGGGAGTTGCAAAAGGACGAGTTGCAAGGGAATTATTTGGAGTTTAAAAAAAAAAAAAAAAGAGCACCTGGTAAACAATAAGCTACTTCATATCGACTTGATATTACAAGGATATTATGGGACTGTTAGGAAGGAGGGAAACACAATATTCTGCAAAAAAGAATTTTCCTTATTTTCCTAAATTGCAACTTTGGATGGCACCCATTTTCGGACTCCTCCCCGAGGGCAGCCGAAGAAAGAATATCAGATGGAGATTTACCATCATATCCAAGACCCTCAAAAGATTACTTTCCGATTACAACACCCATCTACATATAAATTGATGCTAGAGATGACTAGGTATTTTGTTCCATTTAATTTCTTTACTTTGTAAGGGAGCATTAGGTTTCTTTACCTTGTAAGGGAGCATTAGGTTTATCTTGGATACTGCTGGAGTTCTGGTAAGTTCTACACTGGGTACAGTTAGTTACACAACATGGGGTGTCTAAGAGCAGCTACAGAACTCTTGGCTGCCACAATGGAAAGTGGATGAAAAGAGGGAATTCATATGTCATTACATAACATAAAACACCTCAAAGGTCAAGTTAACCATGGTCTACTGTTAGTCATTAAAATCAGCTGGGTTTCTGTACAGAGCAAGCATCAATCTCAGTTCTTGACTGACATATTTAGCAATCATTCAACAACCTACAAGTCTGGTTTGAGTGTGACGAGAATAATGAAATGATCATTTGCCTTTTGACAAGAAGGCAAATGATCTTGTTGGTATGACTGCATCACTCTCATTGGACTGACTGCATCAGTCACTCCCATGATGATAGTGATAATAAGCTGGTATTGTTCTACATTGCCGGCCAACTGTAAACATGGACACATCATCTTCCAATTCCTATTCAATGTCAAGTTGGGTTTACGCACAAGTGATATACAGGTACAATGAAAATCATGCAACAACATCACAGGCACATAGACACAGGGAGCACGCAAAACATAAATTATACAGAAATTATGCATAAATTATACTAGACAGTTAAATGGAAAAAGACATTAGTGCCTAGTACACAAAACACCCGGCAACAGGCCTCATACTGTCATGTCCCTGAGTTCAGTGTGTAGCTCACCTACAGTTTTTATTTCCTCAGAAAAGTTTTAATGACAACATAGTATCCCCATTTTGAACATCTTTGTTCGGTGATAATTATAGAATGGTTGTACTTGCCTATCTTGGACTATCTTTTCAATGTTAATGGAGCTTCTTCAGTACTATATCCTGCTGAGTTACATCATTGATTTTTTTTAGAGATACAGAATGGATTATCGAGTCTACACCAAACAGCAATCACTCCATACACTCGCACCATCGTATACACTGGGGACAATTTACAATTTCCAGAAGCCAATTAACCGATAAACATGCACATCTTTGGAGTGTGGGAGAAAACTGGAGCACCTGGAGAAAACCCACGCGGGCACAGTGAGAACATGCACACATAATAATAATAATAATAATACATTTTATTTATATAGCACTTTTCAGGACTCAAAGTCGCTTTACATTGAGAGTCAAGAATAAACAAAACAAAATAGAGCAGTAAGACAGAGATGCAAAGGGGAGGGGAACATGGGACTAAGGGTATGCAGAGGTGAAGAGATGGGTCTTGAGGCGGGACTGGAAGATGGTGAGGGACTCAGAATTTCGGACCAGTTGTGGGAGGGAATTCCAGAGCCTGGGAGCTGCCCTAGAGAAGGCTCTGCCTCCAAAAGAGCAGAGGTTTGATTTTGGAGTGGAGAGGAGACCAGCTGATGTGGATCTGAGGGACCGTGAGGGTTGGTAGGGGGAGAGGAGGTCAGTGAGATAAGGGGGGGCCAAGTTGTTGAGGGCTTTGTAGGTGAGGACCAGGATTTTGAGGGTGATCCGGTGGGAAATGGGAAGCCAGTGAAGTTCTTTGAGAACTGGGGTGATGTGACATAGTCAGGATCAAACCCAGGTCTCTTGCGCTGTAAGGCAGCAACTCTACCACTGTGTTACAGGGTTCAGGGGTCATACAGAAAAAACCTTATCTCCATGTTGCATGTGAACACAAACCCTTCTCTGCCAGTGTTCGACAAGTCGCGTGATAATGAGCACAGAGCATCAGGTTCACCATCTAACAATTCTGTCCAATGAATTTCCAGACCTGTTGAAAATCTTTCCCATTTATCACTAATCATCCAGTGTGATCACTAACACTAAGGGTAACTCTTAGCAGAGGGTAGTGCAATGGTTATGGCACTGGATCAATAGGTTATGTTCTGAACAATTGACATTTAAACATCATAGGAGTTGCAATCTTAATTTCATGTAAGTAGTTGAAATCACAGTTTAAATTAAATAAAACAAGTCTCATTAATTGTGCATGAAACGTTAAATTAAATAAAACAAGTCTCAATAACTGTGCATCCAATTTAAAATCCACTGACATTGTTCATGGAAGGAAGCTGCTAATTCTACCTGTTCTGCCTTTTATGTGATTGAATCCAGGCACATTTAGCGATTAACATTAAATGAAAAAATTGACAGTGGCATCCTTATTCCATCAAGGAAAAAGTAAAATATCTCAAATCACTAATCATTATAGAAAAAATATTAATTACATTTATTCTTGAACTTGTCCTCATTAAATCTCAACACCGATGTTGTTGATCTATACTAAAGGTAAACTGCTTTTCACTTGTGTCCTTCCCCGGGATGGAATAGTCTGTCTCCTTTTCAACGTGTATTTTTTGTCATTTACATTTGTGGTTGATAATGGAGGGTAAACTCTTGGAAAGTGCATCAGTTTATTTATTTTTTAGGCCTCTGAGAAGATTCAGCATGTCCATGAGGATTCTCTTGAATATCGATGGATGGGTTAAGGAGAGCATTCTAACGGGTTGCAATATCATAAGACCCTGACAATAAACTAATCTATCTAATCTAATATCATGTCCAGGCATACTAGGCTGCCATCTTCATGGAAGTTACAATCTCAGCCTGGGGGGTTTGCTAACTGTTCTTTTCTTGTCTGCCTGAGTCTGTAGAGAGCGATGAATACAGCCCAGTCCATAACAGGCCCATCACTTTCTTCCACCAGTCCATCTTCACGGAGCTTTGTATCAGGAAGACTGGATGCATTGTAATGGATGACTGCTATCCTGGGCATTCACTTTTCTTCTCTTCTAACTTGTAGGAAAGGATGCAGGAGCTTGAAAGCCTGAATATCCAGACTTGAGAACAGCTACTGCCCCACTACTATCAGACTCCTGAACAAATCACCTGTTTCAAATTACATTCCCACAGGTACTGCCATGTATTACCTCATTCAGTTATTCTATTGTAGGCCCCCCTCAGTCATGACTGACCATGGGTGATGCAACCTGGTCAGATGCAAGCCTGGGTGATGTCATATGGAGGACAGGCTGTTGCCCATGCAGCACGTCCCCCCTCTCCACGTCGCTGATCGATCCAAAGGAACAGCAGGGTCGTTACAGTTTGGCACCAGCGCAGGAACTGCCAGAGCGAGGTTGTAGACAACGACGAACTGCCTTAGGGGGCTCCGACTCTGGATTTTCTTGAGGTTTACTCCTGTAGCCTTTTCCATGACTGCATATGGCCACAAGGCAGTGGAGGTTTTAAATCAGAGTTTTCCCTCTCCTAGATGGACTACCTTCCCAGGCTGACGAGCCCCATCTGCCCAAGACTCATGGGGGCGGGAGCGTCTACCTTCCCGTGCAGGTCTATAGCACCTGCCCACTGCCCAACTATTCAATTATTGCACTTTAATATTATTATTATAGACTGCTCAGATTTTGCACTACAATCTTGCACAATTCTATAATTGTTTTGCGCCCATTGTGGCATTTTGTTGTTGTATTTATATATACTGTTTACTCTGCTAGCTTCATGTGAACAAGCAATATCATTAGACCCTGACAACAAACTAATCTATCTAATCTAATATCATGTCCAGGCATCCTAGGCTGCCATCTTCATGGAAGTTACAATCCTACAATCCAAATCAAATGTGATTTCTCAGATTCCCCCCCCCCCCCCCCCCATCTTTATGACTACAGCTATCTCTCTGAATACACAATATAATCTTCTGAAACTTACATTATCTCTTCACCAGCCAGCTATGGACTGAAGGTACTCCTCCAAACTTCTCCGCAAATGAAATATCTGCAACTTTCCATGGACTCAACATATAGAAAATAGGTGCAGGAGGAGGCCATTCGGCCCTTCGAGCCAGCACCGCCATTCATTGTGATCATGGCTGAACGTCCCCAATCAATAACCCATGCCTGCCTTCTCCCCATATCACTTGATTCCACTAGCCCCCAGAGCTCTATCTAACACTCTCTTAAATCCATCCAGTGATTTGGCCTCCACTGTCCTGAGGCAGGGAATTCCACAAATTCACAACACTCTGAGTGAAAAGGTTTCCTCTCACCTCAGTCGTAAATGGCCTCCCCTTTATTCTAAGACTGTGGCCCCTGGTTCTGGACTCACCCAACATTGGGAACATAATTCCTGCATTTAGCTTTTCCAGTCCTTTTATAATTTTATATGTTTCTGTAAGATTGCCACATCCTTCTAAACTCCAGTGAATACAAGCCTAGTCTTTTCAATCTTTCCTCATATGACAGTCCCGCCATCCCAGGGATCAATCTCGTGAATCTATGCTGCACTGCCTCAATCACAAGGATGTCCTTCCTCAAATTAGGAGACCAAAACTGTACGCAATACTCCAGATGTGGTCTTACCAGAGCCCTATAGAACTGCAGAAGAATCTCTCTTCCCCTATACTGAAATCCTCTTGTTATGAAGGCCAACTTTCAATTAGCTTTCTTCACTGCCTGCTGTACCTGCACGCCAACTTTCAGTGACCGGTGTACAAGGACACCCAGGTCTCGCTGAACCTCCCCCTTACCTAACCTAACCCCATTGAGATAATAATCTGCCCCCTTGTTTTTGCCACCAAAGTGGATAACCTCACATTTATCTATGTTATACTGCATCTGCCACGCATCTGCCCACTCACTCAACCTGTCCAGGTCACCCTGCAACCTCCTAACATCCTCTTCACAGTTCACACTGCCACCCAGCTTTGCGTCATCCGCAAACTTGCTAGTGTTGCTCCTAATTCCCTCTTCCAAATCATTAATATATATGGTAAACTGTTGCGGCCCCAACACCGAGCCTTGCGGCACTCCACTCGCCACTGCCTGCCATTCTGAAAAGGACCCGTTCACTCCTACTCTTTGCTTCCGGTCTGCCAACCAATTTTCTAT
Source organism: Malacoraja senta (assembly GCA_038087875.1). Classification (NCBI taxonomy): domain Eukaryota; kingdom Metazoa; phylum Chordata; class Chondrichthyes; order Rajiformes; family Rajidae; genus Malacoraja; species Malacoraja senta. Next base: position 170,879,712 of record CM075977.1, read on the forward strand.
CCATGTCAACACCCTACCCCCAATACCATGTGCTCTAATTTTAGTCACCAGTCTCCCGTGCGGGACCTTATCAAAGGCTTTCTGAAAGTCTAGATACACTACATCCACTGGCACCCCTTCATCCATTTTACTTGTCACATCCTCAAAAAATTCCAGATTAGTCAAGCATGATTTCCCTTTCATAAATCCATGTTGACTTGGACTAATCCTTTTACTGCTATCCAAATGCCCCGTTATTACCTCTTTAATAATTGACTCCAGCATCTTTCCCACCACCGAAGTCAGGCTAACTGGTCTGTAATTCCCCGTTTTCTCTCTCGCTCCTTTCTTGAAAAGTGTGATAACATTATCTATCCTCCAATCCACAGGAACTGATCCTGAATCTGTTGAACATTGGAAAATGATCACCAATGCGTCCACTATTTCTAGAGCCACCTCCCTGGGGACCCTGGGATGCAGTCCATCAGCCCCAGGGGATTTATCATCCTTCAGTCCCATTAGCCTACCCAATACTATTTCTCGCCTAATGAAAATTTCTTTCAGTTACTCTACCCCTTTAGATCCTCTGTCGTCCAGTACTTCTGGGAGATTGTTTGTGTCTTCCTTAGTGAAGACAGATCCGAAGTACCTATTCAATTCTTCTGCCATTTCCTTGTTGCCCATAATAATTTCACCCGTGTCTGCCTTCAAGGGACCCACATTTGACTTTGATACTCTTTTTCCCTTAACATATCTAAAGAAGCCTTTACTGTCCTTTATATTCCTGGCCAACTTCCCTTCGTACTTCATCTTTTCAGCCCGTATTGCCCGTTTTGTTTCCTTCTGCTGTCCTATGAAAGTTTCCCAATCCTCTGGCTTTCGGCCACTCTTTGCTGTGGTATACATCTTTTCTTTTAGTTTTATTCTATCCCTAACTTCTCTTGTCAGCCACGGTTGCCTCCAACTCCCCTTAGAATCTTTCTTCCTTTTTGGAATGAAATGATCCTGCGTCATCCTGATTATGCCCAGAAATTCTTGCCATTGCTGTTCCACCATCATTCCTGCTAGGATCCCTTTCCAGTCTACCTTGGCCAGCTCCTCTCTCATGCCTTCATAATCCCCTTTGTTCAGCTGCATCACTGCCACTTCCGATTTAACATTCTCCTTCTCAAATTGCAGATTAAAACTAATCATATTATGATCACTACCTCCAAGCGGTTCATTTACCTTGAGTTCTCTTATCAAATTTGGTTCATTGGACAACACTAAATCCAGAATTGCCCTTTCTCTGATCGGCTCCATTACAAGCTGCTCTAAGAATCCATGTCGGAGGCACTCTACAAATTCTCTTTCTTGGGGTCCTGAACCAACCTGATTTTCCCAGTCTACCTGCATATTGAAATCCCCCATCACCACAGTGGCATTACCTTTGTTACATGCCAGTTTTAACTCCTGCTGCAACTTACACCCTACATCCGGGCTACTATTTGGGGGTCTGTAGATAACACCAATTAGTGTCTTCTTGCCTTTCCAATTCCACAACTCAATCCACAGTGACTCTACCTCATCAGTCCCTATGTCTTCCCTCACAAGGGACTGAATTCCATTCCTCACCAGAAGAGCTACCCCCCCTCCTCGGCTCACCTGCCTGTCCTTTCTATAGGATGTATAACCCTGAATATTAAGTTCCCAGACCCAATCCTCCTGCAGCCACGTCTCGGTAATCCCCACAATGTCATATCTACCAACCTCTATCTGAGCCTCAAGCTCATCTACTTTACTTCTTATACTTCGCGCATTCAAAGACAGTCCTTTTAATTCCTTGCGCATCTCACCATTCACATCGATCCCTACTAAACTTGGCCATATGAGTGTATGAAATGCTTTGCAAATGATTTCCATAAATAATTTCAGTTTGTTATAATTATTCACTGCAGCATCTAATGACTGCATAATTTCAGCAATTCACCTGAGAGTATTATGTTGGTGATTCTCCTCTGCACCTACACCCACCTCATGCGTTTTTTAAATAACTTAGATGCCTTTGATTTTTTAAATGACTTCAATGACTTAAATGACTGGTGCATGAGGTGTCATTTTTTAAGTGAGCAGGCATCTCATGTTGGCATGTTTCTTCTCAACTCCACTCTCTGCAGCCTGTGTTGCTTTGGTGTTACTTATTGTACCATTAAGACAGAGTGCTGCTGCCCAGCAAGTAAATGGAACTGATGGGACACCAATTCTTTCTCCTCAATGCTTAGCTCGACTACCATTTTGGAAGAGTTTGAGTATGAGTTCAGTTTATTCTCACAGTGAAAAGCTTTTGTTGCGAGCTAACCAGTCAGCGGAAAGACAATACATTGTTACAATCGAACCACCCACATTGTACAAATACATGATAAAGGGAACAACATGAATAACATTTAAAGCAATGTCTCACCGTATTTGAAAACGAGGTACAACACTTTGAAGAGAATGCGTCGGTGAGTTTTATATAGCGTTGTCGCCATTTGTTTGCTTCTCAAAGTAAACCTCTGAATACTTCCAGTTTTGCTAAGTTATCTTTACAACAACTACAAGGCAATGAAACATTCCAACAAGAATATTTATTCCAATTTTCACAGCTAAGAATTCCATATATATGGTTCTTATTTTGTAAGCATATATAAAAACATTGATTACATTTTTTTTTTAAATAATATTTTTATTAGAAACATATACATATCATAATCAAAACACATTTTGTTTATCAATTACATATTGTTAATAGTTGGGATCCCAGCTATCAAAATAGTTGGGTTCCTCGTTTATCAATTACATATTAACATTAGTTAAAATTATAAAGACATACAAGCTGGGAGTGGTTAAGTAAATGGATGTTGACCACCAACTCTTATGATGCAGTCACATTCACCTCAGTTCCATATGATGCAATAGACAATAGGTGCAGGAGTAGGCCATTCAGCCCTTCAAGCCAGCACCGCCATTTAATGTGATCATGGCTGATCATCCACAATCAGTACCCCATTCCTCCTATATCCCCTGACTCCGCTATCTTTAAGAGCCCTATCTAGCTCTCTCTTGAAAGTATCCAGAGAACCGGCCTCCACCGCCCTCTGAGACAGAGAATTCCACAGACTCACAACTCTCTGTGTGAAAAGGTGTTTCCTCATCTTTGTTCTAAATGGCTTACCCCTTATTCTTAAACTGTGGCCCTTGTTTTGATGTTCTGGATTCCCCCAACATCGAAACATGTTTCCTGCCTCTAGCGTGCCCAAACGTTATATGTTTCAATAAGAAACCCTCTCATCCTTCTAAATTCCAGAGTGTACAAGCCCAGCCGCTCCATTCTCTCAGCATATGACAGTCCCGCCATCCCGGGAATTAATTTGTGAACCTACGCTGCACTCCCTCAATAGCAAGAATTTGAATATGTGGAGGTGAATGTATTAGACAGCTGAAACTAACCTCTAGTCTACTTTCAGTGTAGAAAGGGTGATGTTGAGGGCTTGAACAATTGGATGCTCAGTAGAATTTACTGGGTCTCTTCAAACTCCTGTAAGCCTTGCATGGACAGGGTGCAGAGTAAAACCTACAACACATTGCCTAGGATGGGGCATTTCAGAAAAGACTAGATCGACTGTGATTGTTTTGTTTCAATGGAGGATGATGGAGGGACCTAACATCTGTGCACAAAATGATAAGGAGGGGAGTAGAATGGGTTGATAGTAAGATACTTTACCCCATTGCACGAGTGTCAGAAAAAGGGTGGGTACAGGCTTAGCGAAATAATTTTAGAGTTTCGGAGAAAGATTTTTAAAACTAGAGGAATGGTTGGAATCTGGAGCTTGCTATCTTGAGGGAGAAATTCCCTCAGCATTTAATGGCTATCCAGATGAACTCTTGAATCACCAAGGTAAGGAAGGCTATGGACCAAGAGCTGGTAAATGGGAATAGTGTAGCTGAGTACTTGATAGTTGGCATGGATATGGAGGGCCAATGGGCCAGAGCTGAAGATTCTCTGACTGATGGAGGAAGCAATTATCCATTAGCATCAGGATGCTCTGCAACCATCATGGTCTCATTAAACAATAGTTGTCCTTTGCAAGTTACCTACATATAGCCCGCAGATGAAGATGGCAATTGCATGAGCACAAGAGAGGTACCAACCTCAGGCAATGCCAAGAGTCAAACTGGACCTTCCATGTATTCGTTGCCTGGTTTATTTGAATTGCTGTAACAGTACCAGTTTATGGGTGGCACAGCTGTACAGTGGTAGAGCTGCTGCCTCACAGCCCCAGAGGCCCAGGTTAGTTCCTAACTATGGCTGCTGTCTGTGCAGAGTTTGTACGTTCTCCCTGTGACTGCATGGGTTTTCTCTGGGTCTGGTTTCCTCCCATACTCCAAAGATGTGCAGGATTGGAGGGTAAATGGTTCCTATAAATTGTCCCAAGTATAGGATGTGAAACTGGTATAACATAGAACTATTTTATGGGTGACCGATGGCTGGCATGGATTTGGTGAGCCGAAGGGATTGTTTCCACGCTGTATCTCTAAATTAAACTAAAGTACCAGATTTGCCTTATGACATCAATTTATTTGTCCTCCCCAATTCTATTTTTGGATTGCACTCTTCTTAGGTTGTGGTAGTCCAGACAAACTATTCTGCAATGGACAAATAAATATAAAATATTTATAGTATAGTCTTCTGCACAGCAATTTTTCAATTTATCTTCCCAGTCACTTTTAAAGAATGCCTCCAAGGCCTCAGCGCTCCAATGTTTTTGGTCATTGTTGAGTAAATGGATTCTAAAAGGACTGATAACAGTATGCTTCCTTCAAGTTTAATAAATGAATAATATACCACCATTTTATTGAAATTTTTGGTCATTCAGCTTTTAGAAATGTCATCCAATTGGTCACTGCAAAGTGGTCAATACAACAGCTGGAAATTCAATTATTGTGACACTGTAAGTTCCAGTGACAGAAACTAACCAATTAAACCCTTGAAAATATTTAATGGTCTGCCATTACATTACCATCTTTGCAGTGACATGTTGTCATATTATATAGACTTATTAGCAATATAAAATTTCCACAACAGACTGGCAGTGAAATAATTTATAATTTGGATTCATGTCTGGTCCTAATAAGTTTAAATTTGCATTCTGTCAGGAGTATCCTTAGGCAAGTACATTCAGACAGAAAATTTAATTTCAATGCAAACACATTATATTGGTGCACCATTTCAGCACAGAATTTACTGCAATTTGTCAAAAATAATGCACATTTCTGCTTACAGATTTTCATCTGAAATGAAAAAACAGCTTATACAGAAAAATTAAAATTGATTCAAAATGATAAATATTTTGTTCCCTTTGCGTTGTTCATTTTGGGAAAGCCACGGAGGCGAGACATTACTGTTTTGATAGCGTCAATTTAATACTTTTAGTTCATGAATCTGAGACAATACTCTTAACATTTGACTCTTAAACAAAAGATTTAAAAAATTGCAAAGAAATAAAAAGCAGCATTGCAAACCATTCAACATTTTCTGAAAAAATAATGCAGAAAGATATGTCACTTTTTTTCAATCATCTGTGAAGCATCTGCACTAATACGTTATGTAAACTTTGAAAATTAAACTAGGAGCAGCTGAGGCAGAAATAATCATAACATTTCAGGAAAAAACCCTATAAATTTTAAGCAAGGTACGGGGCAAGAAACGAGGCTCTGAGGAGAAAACTGTGAAGAAATGTGTTTTTGATCACTCCAACAAAAACAACAGCACAGGCCTAAGAGCTCTTTACAGTCCCAAAATAGTGTTTAACTTCCACAGATTACTGTTAATTTTGGCATCTCCAAATCTCATGCATCTGGTGCAAAGCCCAAGCATTTTAACTTCAGTCAAACAGATGGTCAAAATTAAAGACTATTGCAATTCTTATAATTTGCATCTCTTTCTGTTCGCAAGTTAAAATTATGCAGGTCCTCGTGGCAATGTAATGCCACATTTTCTTTGAAAAAAAACTTGCTGCATGTGAAAGCTGCACTTTTTGATTTCCTTATCTTTGTCATCGGAGGTAAGGCACTTGGAGATACTCTGAGGTGGGAAAAGGTGATGTATTGAAGTTAATTCTGTATTCTTCACTACACATCGTGTCAATGCAGTGAATGCGCCACTAGTTTATTTATTGACAGTGTGCAATCCATTTTTTTCCTATATTTATTTGGCCAATTAGATTTGATCTGGCCACGCATCTTGCATTTACAATAACACTATTCAGTTAAATCTCTTATCAATAAATCATGATCATGGAACAGTAACATTATTTCTGTGCTCACTTCTTGCCTGGCGCCTCTTAATTAATTTTGGAAACCACTACTGCATTATCCTCATCAAAATATGCAAGTCTTGAATCTCAGAAGTCTACTGATTATACATTTTGCCCAGAATAGCCCAGATGGAATTTCTCCTTCTATATCTGGAGCCTGCGTGTTGATTTACTTGTTGCTATCACCCTGCTACACCAGAGACCTTTTTGAATCAATTTACTATCCATCTGTTCTCTGTTCAGTGTTATACATCAGAGAAGAAGAGAATTGAAAAAAATAGACAATTGAAATAATTGCTCAGGCTGTTTGCATTCAAGAGATATTTCGCTTCCACCTGATCAATCAATAAACATTTACAAATGTTAGCAAACACAAAATGCTTGAGTAACTCAGCTGGTCAGGCAGCATCTGTGGAGGATGTGGATAGGCGATGTTTTGGATCGAGATCCTTCATTCAGACTGATTGTAATGGGGGGAGAATTTGGAAGAGAGAAATGGGTGGGGACAAAATCTGGCAAGTGCTGAGAGGATACTGTTGAAGGGGGGTTGATTAGTAGATACATGGGCAAAGGCTAGAGTTGAAAAGGAGACAAAGCAGATAAAGAGAGACGCGAACATGGGATGCAGGGAGTGGAGTGAGTGGGGGATATTTGAAGAAATGGCTGTGCATGAGGATCGGGCGAGAGGTGCACAGGAGAGATAGAGGAGGAAGGCAGGAGAGGGAGGGGTGGGGGGCCAGTGTTGCCATTGTTGGATAGCTTCATTTTTAGTGAAGAATTGCAATTTGTTTGTGAACAAGGTTGGGGCAGATTGCACTGAGAGAAAGTCAATGCCAGCCAGACAACTGTTGTCATGCTCCATACATTCACACTTGCACACTGGATGGCAGCAATTCTGACCTCCTGTTCTACTGTTGGTTCAGCACAGAGTCACGCAGCAAATCTGTAACATCCTAGGCTGAGTCACCCTGCATCTGATCGGTCAACTCTACGCATGCCAGAGCTAAGCCTTTTCTTGTGTGGATCAATCCATTTGAAAAGAGTTTCCGGAACATCCCTGGAACTGTTAGTGAAGGTAAGTGAAAATCAAATAACTGCAGATGCTGGAAATCAAACCAAAACGGAAAAGGCTAGAAAAACATAGCAAGTCACAGAGCATCTGAGAAAAGGGAAACAGTCAACAATTTGTGAATAGTGAAGGTCAGTGATTTGTTTTCTTTTAACTTTATTTTTGTTAATATTATGTATTTAAGTTACATTAATTTTTAAGAAAGGCGGGAGAGAGAAAACAAATAATTATAGACCAGTTAGCCTGACATCAGTGGTGGGGAAGATGTTGGAGTCAGTCATAAGAGATGAAATAGCGGCCCATTTGGATAGCAGTAACAGGATCGGTCCGAGTCAGCATGGATTTACGAAGGGGAAATCATGCTTGACTAATCTTGTGGAATTTTCTTTGAGGATGTAACTAGGAAAATGGACAAGGGAGAGCCAGTGGATGTAGTGTACCTGGACTTTCAGAAAGCCTTTGATAAGGTCCCACATAGGAGATTAGTGGGCAAAATTAGAGCACATGGTATTGGGAGTAGGGTACTGACATGGATAGAAAATTGGTTGGCAGACAGGAAGCAAAGAGTAGGGACTAACGGGTCCCTTTCAGAATGGCAGGCAGTGACTAATGGGGTACCGCAATGCTCGGTGCTGGGATCGCAGATATTTACAATATACATTAATGATTTAGATGAAGAGATTAAAAGTAACATTAGTCAATTTGCAGATGACACATAGCTGGGTGGCAGTGTGAACTGTGAGGAGGATGCTAAGAGGATGCAGGGTAACTTGGACAGTTTGGGTCAGTGGGCAGATGCATGGCAGATGCAGTTTAATGCGGATAAATGTGAGGTTATCCACTTAGGTCGCTAAAACAGGTAACCAGATTATTATCTGAATGGTGTCAAGTTGGGAAAAGGGGAAGTACAATGGGATCTATGGGTCCTTGTACATCAGTCACTGAAAGTAAGCATGCAGGTACAGCAGGCAGTGAATAAAACAAATGGCATGTTGGCCTTCATAACAAGAGGTTGAGTATAGGAGCAAAGAGGTCCTTCTGCAGTTGTACAGGGCCCTAGTGTGACCACACCTGGAGTATTCTGTGCAGTTTTGGTCTCCATATTTGAGGAAGGACATTCTTGCTATTGAGGGAGTGCAGCATAGGTTCACGAGGTTAATCCCCGGGATGGCGGGACTGTCATATGTTGATGGAATGGAGCGGCTGGGTTTGTATACTCTGGATTTTAGAAGGATGAGAGGGGATCTTATTGAAACATATAAGATTATTAAGGGTTTGGACACGCTAGAGGCAGGAAACATGTTCCCGACGGGGGAGTTCAGAACCAGGGGCCACAGTTTAAGAATAAGGGGTAAGCCATTTAGAACGGAGATGAGGAAAAACTTTTTCACACAGATGGTTGTGAATCTGTGGAATTCTCTGCCAGAATTGGCAGCGGAGGCCAATTCTCTGGATGCTTTCAAGAGAGAGTAAAAGACAGCGGAGTCAGCGGTTATGGGGAGAAGGCAGGAACGGGGTACTGATTGTGGATGATCAGCCTTGATCACAGTTAATGGCGGTGCTGGCTCGAGGAACTGAATGGCCTACTCCTGCACCTTGTCTATTGTCTTTTGTCTATGTTGAATGCCATTTCTTACTACTTTCCTCTTTAATTATTATTTTTTTAAATTAGTTAGAGGCAGCTCAAAGATATTTTTTAAGTGTTTCTGATCAGAAACACTGAGAAAAGGTATTTGACACACGATGGGTGAGATGACTACACGTGCCACCTGTAGCCCATTTGTCCAGCAGTGTCCAGTCAGATGTATGCATTCCTGAGGCAATTTAAAAAAACAATGCTGAAACCGTTACAACCTGTGAAACCCAATGTAACATATTGGTTGGGTTATGGACAACCCAGTTCATTACTTTTTAAATTTTAAAAAATTAGATGGAAACTTTTGGCCTGGTGAACATGAATCATCAACATGCACAGCTAATCTATATTACTAAAAGTCTGATCTTGACCACTGCCTGTTATTCTGTATATTGATTTTGGAAAAAACGCTGCCACTTGCAGCTGTGATTTTTGGCCATCTTACGCAGATTCCCCCTCCGCTGCGCAGGACAAGAGGATTTTTTCCCATCGATGAAAAATAAAAGAGTTATTAGTGTTTAAAAAATGTTGAGATTCTCTCTCCTGAAGGCCACGCCCCTTCCAGAGGGACTATAAAACCCTGAAGTGTTGACTGCCTCAGTCAGTCTCTGAAAGATGGGGGAGCAAGAGGGTCATGTCTCTCAGTCTGAGCTGTGAATAATACATGTCTACTAAACTGTGAGTGGTTTTACTGACATGTCAGCCCTTAATGTGGTTTGAAAATATAGTTTGGAAATGCTAAAGCTGTGTTGCCTTTGGTTTGGAAATGCTAAAGCTGTGTTGCCTTTGGTTTGGAAATGCTAAAGCTGTGTTGCCTTTGGTTTGGAAATGCTAAAGCTGTGTTGCCTTTGGTTTGGAAATGCTGAAGCTGTGTTGCCTTTGGTTTGGAAATGCTAAAGCTGTGTTGCCTAATTAAAGTTGCCTTGCCTAATTAAAGTTGCCTTGCCTTCTATATAATTAAAAGTCTAATCTTGACCACTTCCTGTTTGCGCTTTATATTGATTTTTGAAAAAGCTCTTCCACGTACGGCTGTCATTTTTGGCCATCTTACTCAGAGTCCCCCTCCGCTCATCAGGTGCCGAGGATTTTTCCCATCAATGAAAAATAAAAGTTATTAGTGTTTAAAAAATGTTGTGATTCTCTCTCCTGTCAATCACGCCATGAAGGCCACACCCCTTCTGGTGGGAGGGGGGAGGGACTATAAAACCCAGAAGTGTGGGCATGGCTCAGTCTCTGCAAGATGGAGGAGGGAGAGGTCACGACTCGCTGTCTTTAGTGGCCATGCACCCTGCTTGAAATGGTATGAAACTGCACTTGAATTTGCTGGCCTTGCACCCTGCTTGAAATGGAATTTCAAGGAATAGCCGCGAGTCAACTGCCAGCCCACCAGCCGTGAGTGAGTGAGCTGCCAGCACAACAGGCTTGAGTGACTGAGCTGCCAGCCCAAGAATTCATTCAGCCCAAAATGCCCATACTAGCCCTCTGGAAACCAGTCCCTTCAGCCCACAACACCCATACTAGTGCTCCAGAAAGCCCCCCCCCCTCCCCCCACTGGCCACCCATATTGGAATTGGTGGAGAGATGGAATATTGCATTGGGGGACCAGCCCTCCCGTGTGATGCTGGGACCCAATGGGTCCCACTTAGTCTAGTAGTTTCTAAAGTATGAAACACAAAAAGCAGAGTAAGTATGTTATGCCACTAAATTGCACCAAATTGCTGAGGTTTTTTTTTGCACTCTCTAGATAGCCTTGCCAAGTGTGAGATATTTAAGCTCCAACCATCACTGTAGTCCATGGTGATAAAAGTTTTGTTGGATTTACACCTTTAATACTTAGGGTGAACAATCTTTGACAAAGATCACTGATTTGAAGGTAAACACCACCACAGATGTCATGATAGGGCCCTGTCGAGATCCAATCCAAGAACCAAGCAAGCTGCGAATGGTATAAACATTCCAGTACTGCGTTTCTTACTTTTATTTTTTTTCTCTGTCCTTTCAGGGCAGTTGTTATTCATCACAGCGGACCACTGAAGAGCATGGTGCCACTGAAGCCAGTTGCTGACTTGTTCCTCCCAGCTTGTGGCGTCTGCACCTGTGTTCCTAGAGACATCTTGAGCAAACACTGATGGCAGAGATGTTTGAGCAGTGACATGATATATTGCTTTCACAGGACCTGCGGCCAACACAGGCCACATGTAACAAGACTCACCCTTGCACTCTGCAAACTGTTCGATCCTTTTTCTGTTTCCAATTTTCTTAGTTTGGGCACTGTCAGTTTTGCTATCAAGAGAACGGTATTGAGGCAGGAGCCGAGCTCTTACATTTGATCAATGATAAACCGTTCAGGCCAGACTCTGGTACTTATCAAAATTTTCACCAATGGAATGAAGCATCATTATGTCTAAAATGAAATTCCTGTTGATTAACCCTGGCAAGCCATGAACAAAGCTAGCGGTAGAGCTACTGCCTCACAACACCAGAGACCCGGGTTTAATCCTGACTACGGGTGCTGTCAGTGCAGAGTATGCATGTTCTCCCCGTGACAACATGGGTTTTCTCCAAGTGCTTCGTTTTCTGCCCACATCCCAAAGACATGCAGGTTTGTAGGTTAATTGGCTTCTGTAAATTGTGCAGTGCATTGAATTAGTGTACGGGTAATCGATGGCCAGCATGGACTCGGTGGGTCGAAAGACCTGTTTCCACACAGTATCTATAAACAAAAAGCAATGTGAGCAGTATTTACTAAATTGCTGAATGTTTGTTAGCAACTAAGTGCAAAAACAAGCAAGCAGAAAGCAAGCAGAAAGCAGATAAAACGACCAAAGTATATTGGAACATGAGTAGGCCATTTGGCCCTTCAAATCTGCACTGCCATTCTGCATGATCATGATTGAGTTCTTATCTCTCTCTCCCTCTCTCTCTCTCTATATATATATAGCCCCTGGTGCCTTTCGAAAGTTGCTTATCCTAGGTATGTTACAAAACTTATCTTCAGCGGCGCTGCAGTTCTGTCACTGCCCGTGTGCACGACTTTGGCGCCTTTGAGAGGGGGGGCGGGTTTAAAATGCGGTATTTCTCCAGCCTATTCAAATCGATTAGATGCTGAAGAAAAATCGCTTCGACATCAGTTTTATTAAATTTATTTTAAACTGCACTGGATAATTTAATAACTGGAGTAAATTAAAAAGCATCTTCTAAAGCCGTCAACGCCGACAACGGGGACGGATTTCACGTACGGGACAGGTTTAAAAAAGCCGTATTTTTTACATATAAACGTGCTTCTAAGAATGCCTTTAATCAAAATTTTACATTGCGAAAATGTGATTATGTAAATATACGAACCGGCAGTAATTTTCCTGCCGATATGGGGTTTAAATTCACCGCAAATGCAACGTTCCAAACGATCGCGTTCCACAAAATCCCACTCGCAAGATGCTTTAAATGGCCATTAATTTATGGGAATTAAACACTAAATTCCTTCCATTTGGCCTATAAATTCATGACAATGAGATTTAAAAATCATGTTATATTGTGAATTATTGTGTGAATGTTATTTGGACACAGGCTATTTAAAAATGTTAATCTTTTCTTAAGAAATTGATAGATGTTTAGATCCAGTAATTAAATTTTGTAATTAGCTACAATTAGGTAACTAACTAATTATATGCTTTAATTTCAGGTCATCCAAGTAAGATTGTTTCATATTTGTTTCAGAATGCTTCAATCTATAATAACTGAAAATTTCATTCAGTTCTCTTAATTTTTAAGAAGGTTATGGGCTTTTGAATGTCCTCGATCACAGCTTTTGAGTTAAGTCAATGGAAAAGCAATAGGAAACAAGATGCTAATTGCCGAGTATGAAAATGGCCATAACTTTTTTAATACTGAAGATATGAATGTGAATTAGGTGTCAAATTAAACCTCTTTTTATGCTTTATCTGATGGGATAAATTACAGACTTGATTTTTAAAATCTCAAAATTTTGTGACATTGCTACTTATCCCCTTCTTAAATCTATTTAGTGACAAACTCTACATGCACTGAAATCAAACATGCAAGTGCAGTAAGTAGTTAAGATAATAAATATATATTGACGGTCATGGGAAGAGGATTTGAGTACAGGAGCATGGATATCTTGCCGAAACAAGGAACTGCAGATGCTGGTTGAAACAAAAGGACGCAAAGTGCTGGACTAACTCAGTGGGTCAGGCAGCATCTATGGAGAACATGGATGGGTCACTGCCCCTCTTCCTACTGAAGAATGGATATCTTGTTAAAGTTGTATAGGACCTTAGTGATTCAACACCTGGAATACTGTATCAGAAATAGTACAGAATTCCACTGGTTCGTCAGTCTCTGAATGAGGAAATTGCCCCCAATCTCAGTACTAAATCTCTTGTTCTGTAAAATGAGTCCGTTACCCCTTTCATTTCAGCAAGGGGAAATATCCTCCCTGCATCTAATCTGACTAGCCCTTTGAAGATTTTGTAAGCTTTGATTAGATATTTTCTTATTCTTCTACATACGAGAGAATACACACATACTCCACCAAATTTCTCCACATGCAGCACTCTCTCAATGGCAAATATATCCTTTCTCGGAAGGAGACCAAAACAGTATTCCAGCTGTGGTCTCATTGAGATCCTGCACTATTGCAATGAGACATCCTATGACAAGAGCTCATGCCAAAATGTGTTTAAAGTACAAAGTTATTATTTTACAATGAGCATGCCTACTTAAACAGAGAGACTATGATCTAAAATAGTACAAACTGCTACTAAATGTACAAATGTTTAGCTGTAACATCGCTTTGAAAAGACATTTCTCAAATAAAACTCCATGGTCAAAAGACTTAAACATTCTGATTGAACTTATAAATAACAAATTGAAATGACACATTGTATTAGACACAACAAGCTGGAGTAACTCAGCGGGACAGGCAGCATCTCTGGAGAGAAGGAATGGGTGACATTTCGGGTGGAGATCCTTCTTCACATTGTATTCATCTGCAATTCCTTGGAGACTCTGGGGAATGCAAGTGAACAGAAAATGTCAGACTGTGCAGGCTGTCCTTCTGTGACCCTACCCTTCAATCTCCCTCCTCAGCTCAACCTTCACATCTCATTGGTCACAAAGGGGCTTCCTGCTGCCAAGGTAAATGGCAAGTTCTTCATTACCAACATTCTGTTTATGATATTGATATGCAAAGATACCTCCAATACAAACAATTACAGGATGAGGCAAATTTATATCAAACTGTGATTAAATGAACCCAGAAGTTAATCAGACAGTACAAATCAATCAAAGGAGAGATCAGTTTCCCTTTTGAGACCTCAAGACAAGGAATTGGGATGGGTCAAACAACATTAATTTTTATTTGGTCTTTCTTTTGGTTAAATGTATTTGTTAATAACCTGCGGAGAAAATATATGACAAATCCTCCGGGTGGCGCCGTCAGCGATGGCAACCTCGCCTACAGTCTGTCTGATTTTTGTCTCTTTTGTTATTTTTAGTGTGTTTTAAAAATATGTTTTAAAGATCTCTGGTTTGTTTTATGTGGAGGGTGGGGGAGGGAGTCGGGGGAAACTTTTTTCAATCTCTTACCTTGCCGGAGATGCAATTGTTTTCCGGATCGTATCTCCGGTTGCTCTGCGGCCTAACATCATGGAGTTGGTGGCCTTGCTCAGGACTGACTTTGAGCCCCACCATGGGGATGTGGACTTACCATCGGAGCCTGCGATCCCTCGCCTGCGAATTCCAACATCGAGGAGCTCGCAGTCTTGGATAGATGTCAGGAAGCTCCAGTCGCAGAAGGTTTCGACCAGCCTTGACCCGGGGTAGATCGCCCGGCGCAGTCGAGCTGAGATTCCCCCCCAATGTAGGAGCTTGATCTTCCCGACACGGAGGGCCCGTCGCCGGCTACGGGAGTCAAGATCGTCCACGGAAGGCTCGAGGCCCCTGACCGCAGGAGAACAAAGAAGGGAAGAGATTGAACATTTTATCGCCTTCCATCACAGTGAGGAATGTGGAGGAGTAGCTGTGGTGGATGTTTATATTAAAATGTATTTTGTGTGTTTTATGGCTTTTTATTGGTATGACTGTATGGCAAATCAAATTCCTCGTATGTTGCAAAACATACTTGGCTAATAAATTATGATTATGATTATGATTATGAATGGCTGATGGGTTAAAATACAACCTATATGTGCTGCCAGTATAAAAAATGGGTAAATAAATAATCCTTGATTTTATGTTCTAAATATCAATTTTGGCATTGTTTAAAGCACATGTAACTTATTAATCTTTCAGTGAGTACAGAAATACATGAGCCATTTTTAATTGGAATCCCAATCTTCGTGAGACGTGATTGAAACTTTATTTCATAAAGTCTGACTAATCAATCTTGACATATTAAGGTGGTTAAAATGGATGTACTTTATATAAACGTAATGATCATAGAACATTTTAGAATACTTAGAGAAATGTGCAGATTTGCTTAGAAAGGTCCTTGGAAATCACCAGATCTGGAATGAATGAGAAACTGATAGAAATTGGCATCAGTAAAACTATATATTAGAGAAATTAATGGCACTGAAAGCCAATCAATGTTCATGACCTGATAACCTTCATACCAACGTTTGGAAAGGTAGCTTTGGAGATAGTTAATGCAACTTCTAAAATTCCTTAGATTCTAGAATGTTTTCCACAAATTGGTTGGTTGTTCTATTTAAGAAAAGAGTGAGAGATTTAAAAAAAAACAAGTCCTATCGATCAGTTAACCTGACATCAATAGTAAATGAAATTGATAGAATGTAATATTAAGGAAATGAATCAGAGCATTTTGAAAGTAATGATCGAATTGAGCAGAGCGATATGGATTGATCATAAGAAAATCACCTTTGTCAAATCCATCAAAGTTTTTCCCCAAAGTGTAATTGACAGAAAAGGTAAGATGATGTTTGGATACTGGTGATATGTCACAGAGATTGGTGCCAGGGCATCAGCTGCTCTACATCAATAATTTGGATTATCTTGTATCTATATGGGAGGGAGGCGGCTTTTTCCATGTTGCTTCCCTCGCGGCCTAACAACATGGATTGGAGCGGCCCGGAGCATCGGCAGCAGGCGCAGCGTGGACTTTCCATCGCGGAGCGGGCGAACCCTTGCCGGGGGTCGCCAGAAAGGAGTGCTCCGATCGCTGGCCTGGTGACTTTGACATCATGGGGCTGTGGTCTGCGGAGCTTCTAGTCGCGGGTGTGGCGTGGACTTACCATCCGGAGTCTGGGATCCCTCGCCGGGGATCGCTGGAGAAGAGCTGCAACCGCCGGCCTGCCTGCGAACTATAACATCCCAAAGCCGCAGTCTCCGGTAGGAAAGTGCCGAGTCGGGACCTCCAAGCTGCGGAGTGTGTTCGACTGTCCCGACGTCGGAGTTTCAATCATCCCGACGAGAGGGCCTGCACATCCGGCCGCCTGTAGCGGCAACTACGGAGGGTTTAGGGCCCCGACCACGGGTGAACAAGGAGGAGGACTGGCTGGCCTTTGTTGCCTTCCACCACAGTGAGGAATGCTGTGGTGGATGTTTGTGTTACATTTTATTGTGTATTGTGTGTTCTTTTTAAGTGTTTCGCTGCTGGCAAATTCATTTCACTGCACCTTCGGGTGCATGTGACGAATAAAATTGATTTTGACTGACTCTGACTTAACTTTGCGGTGTAATATACATAAGTTTTATAATACAAAGTCAGATGCTAGTGAAAGTTGTGAAGACCAAACAGAGGGGATTTGGGTGAACACAAACAGGCTAAGTGATAGGTGAGAGTGCAGCAGATGAAATATAATGTGGAAACATGTGAAGTCAGCTACTTTGGGAGAAAAAACAAAACATTAGGAAAATGCAGCATTTTTTCAAATGGCAAGAGATTGAAAGGGGGTTGTGTTCAGAGGGACTAAACATGAATCACTGAGAATTAATGTGTAGGAAGATCAAACAGTATGTCGGCATTTACTGCAAGAGGAATTGAGTACAAGAGTGAAGACATCTTACTACAATGATACGAAACTTGTGAAAGTGCATTCTGTGTGCAAGTCTTGTCGTCCAATCTAACCAAAGCTGCATTTGTGAAAGAGTGACTGAATTTGTCTAGTGAAGAGAGACTCAGCAGTCTGGGTGTCTACTCTCAGAGTTTAAGAGAATAAAAGGTAATGGAATTGAAACAGGCACTATTTTTCTGGAGCTCAACACAATATATGCACAAATATAATTTCCCCTGGTATATTTAGAATGAGGCGCCAAGACAGAAAGTAAGAGATTAGACATTCAAGACTGAAATGAGAAGAAATTTCTTCACTCAGAGAATTTGCAAATTCTCCACCTAGCTGGACTGTGGCAGCTTTGAAAGGGCTGTGTCATTGATTTAGGATGCTATGGGAATCAGTAAACATGGTTCATGACTAATATCCAATGACCTCTTCAGCCAGAGAGAGACTAACCACTTATCCTCGTTAATCGATGGCGATACCATCAGCAACCTCCCACCAAGAACATCCTTGAAGTTGCATTACAAGAAACACAAATTAACCAGCCACACAAGTACCCTGGCTCTAAGGACGTCAGAGATGCAATATTACACATCAAGTCACTTACCTAAGCTCATGCATCAGGTGCACAATCAATATTTGCCATTTGTCCAGAGGAATTGCATTAACATCAAGGATAAAATAACTTCTTGACTGGCACCTCACCTAGCACCCAAAAACACATTTCCATCTACCACCTGCACATCATGTCTGCAGTGTGCATCATCAACAAAATGCACTGCAGTTACTTGTCTTGGTAGCATATCGCAAACTAGCAACCTTTGAAACAAATAGTGAAGGGCAGCAAGCAGATGGGGGCATCACCAACTGGCTTCAGGTTTCCTGACTTGTAAACAATTGGCCTTTGTTTCCTCAGTGAACTTGCAACGCAACTGCTTTATGGGAAGGTTTCCACCAAAAGGGAAGGCAGCATTTTAAAGTAACAGTTCACCACTAACTTCAGAAAGGCATTTAGGGATCTTCAGTAAGATGGAAACAATAAAAAGCAAAGCTGAATAATGCTATTTTAAACCTATGCTCTGCATTTTTATTTGCATTCTTGAAGGAATGTAGATAAATGCTCACAGAAGCCACACATAATAAAATTAACAAAGGTCTCATTCTAACGTGCATTGAACACAATCTAACGTATAAAACTTGGAAAAAATGCATTCTTCCACTTACAACCAGAATTTATGACCATAGCAGTGCACAATGCTATGTGTCCCCAAAGCAGAAATTAATATTCATAGCTATTTATTATTCAATCCATTTGAGATGTCTTGATTGGTAATGTTATAATCTTAGCCTTGTTTGCTTGTCCATTTGGCTCATATCTGGATGATCCACACATTAACAGGTAGGAGAACACACCTCTGGAAGCTTGTGGCAAGATGTGGCAAGATGTTGTTTTCCTCGTTGAGGTTAGATATTTGACTAAATATTTTTAATCTCTAAAAACCTAGTCTTTCTTCAAATAATTGCTTCTCAATATATTTCTCATGAATACCAGTAAAAAGCAATCCAGCCGATCACCAATTAAACACCATTCCCTCCAAGGCTACAATCAATAATACTTTGATTCACCAGGTTGCAACATCCTCCAGGTGGAGAGCATCATGGCATGGTTTGGCAACTCGAATGCTCAGGAACAAAGAAAGTGATAATTTGCTCGGTTCATCAAAGGGATCTACAGCGGGTGCTCCTTCAAAAAGGCAGCTAATATCATATACTCACATCAGCCTGACTGGACTCTCATCTCTCTGTTATTCTGAGAGCAGGCTGAGGGTGCTGTGTGCCCATCCAACCTTAAACTATGGTGGCACCGACGTACTGTGCCTCAGATGCTGCCTGAGTGGTTGAGTATTTCCAGCTTTTTCTGTTTTATTCCCCTCTCTTCATGCCCAGTAGCTTGAGCGGTGTAGGACATGGATGACTGCTTGCTGCTGCTGGCGCCGACGATGGCTGCCACGGTGTACTGCTCCTTGCTGTTTTGTATGTGTTTGTTCGTTTGTGTCGTCTTGGAAAACGCTACAAAGATTACTTTCACGAGAGAGGTACTCATAAACATCGGACATACAGTAGCTCCAAACATCGTTCCGGATTTCTCTCACTCGCTGGGTTATTTGGACATACTCGTCGGCGGGGCTGTGGCTGTGTTCAAGGTCTTGAGACAGAGGAGGACCCGTGGGAAGCGCTCTGGAGCACTCACCCGACTCAGGCGACGAGGATCATGCACACCGCTCCCGAGCATATTCCTGGGAAACGTATGTTCTCTCAATAACAAAGTGGATGAACTGCAACTCCTGCGCCGGACAAACAAGGACTTCTCTCGAGCTGCTGCCCTGTGTTTCACCGAGACCTGGCTGTGTGAGTCGACCCCGGACAGCGCGCTGCAACTGGCTGGCTTCCAACTTCACAGAGCGGACCGCGAAGTGGAAGCAGTGGGGAAATCAAGAGGCGGTGGAATATGCTTCTATACCAACCAGGACTGGTGCAGCGACATCACGGTACTGTCAAACTTCTGCTCTCCCATCCTAGAATCCTTCTTTATAAACTGCCAACTCTTCTACTCTCCGAGAGAATTTAACTCCTTTATTCTCGCTGAAGTTTACATCGCCCCCCCCCCCCATGCCTGCGTACGTGAGGTGCAAACACAACTCGCTGACCAGGTAACGAGGGTAGAGAGTGACTTCTCGGACTCCATGGTCATTGTTTTGAGGGACTTTAACAAACCTCAGCTGTGACCTTCCAAAGTACAGATTTCAGGTTACCTTCCCCACCAGAGGGGAGAGAACACGACCACTGTTACACGTCAATCAAGAATGCATATCGCTCTGTTCCCCAGGCGGGTCTGGGTCTCTCTGATCATTGTCTAGTTCACCTTATTCTGACCTACAGGCAGAAATTAAAAGCTGCTAAGCCTGTGGTCAGAACAACGAAAAGGTGGACAAGCGAGGGCATTGAGAACCTACAATCCTGCTTTGATTGCACGGATTGGAATGTGTTCAAGGAAGCAACCACAAGCCTCGATGAGTATACAGACACGGTATCATCATATGTCAGCTTTTGTGAGGACAGTTGCATTCCCACTAGGACCCGGACCTGGTTCAACAACGACAAGCCCTGGTTTACAGCAGAACTCAGACAGCTCCGACAGTCTAAAGAGGAGGCCTACAGGAGCGGGGATGCAGACCTCTACAGGCAGGCCAAGTACAAGCTGAGAAGAGGAATCAGAGCTGCCAAGGAAAGGTACTCTGAGAAATTGAGGAGCAAGTTCTCAGCTAGTGACTCTTCTTCAGTTTGGAAGGGCTTGGAAGAAATCACCAGCTACAAGAGGAAAGCCCCCCCCCCCCTCTTTGGACAATCGTCAGCTGACCAACAACCTGAATGAGTTCTACTGCAGGTTTGTCAAGCAGAAATGTAACCCTGGTACCCCCTCCCCCCTCCCCAACAAACACAGCCAGACCTCAGTCTGCAAAGACTGGGCCCTTCTACACCCACTCCTCCCCATTCACCACTTCACACATTCCGGAAGTGGCGGCGCTGCCCCTGCAGCTGCGGCTCGCCTGCAGTCTATCTGGTTTTTTTTCTTTTTCTTTTCTTTTGTTCTGTTGTTTTAGTTTATTTAGTTTATTTTAGTTGTGTATGTGTGGGGGGGTTGGAGAAACTGTTTTTAGTCTCTTCCTTTGGGGGGGGATGCAACCTTTTCTTGTCGTATCTCCCGTCTCCGTCTCCGTCTGCGATGAGGCCTAATCGCGGAGCTGGCGGCGTCCAACTGGGACCGACTTCGAGGCTCCGGAGGCAGAGCCAGAATGTACCAACGCGGGGCAGCCCGACTTCGGGGCTGTGGTGGCGTTGCGGCGGCGGTGACCTGACCAGAGCCTCGGAGGCTCGGCCTCGGGCCCAGTGGACGACAACGTCGGGAGCTCGCAGGTCCCAGGTTGGTGGCCGATTCTCGGGAGCTCCCGCAACAACAGCTTCGTCCGCTGGACTGGAGTGTGGCAGTTTTGACCGCCTCGGGCCGCGGAGTTTGAACCAGCCCGTTCGTGGAGCTCGGATTCGGCCGCGGGACTTACCATCACCCGGCGGGGGGCCCAACATCGGAAGCCTGGATCGCCTCAACGCAGAGGGAGAACAAGGAGGGAAGAGGCAAGGAATTTAAGACTTTTGCCTTCCATCACAGTGAGGAGGTGCCTGGTAGACTCACTGTGGTGGGTTAAACTGTGTTAAGTGTGTGTTCTGTTATTTTATTCTATGTCATGACTGCAAGGTATGCAATTTCATTCAGACTGAAATGTCTGAATGAAAATAAAAGATACTTTATACCTTATACTTAAAGCAAGACTCCAGTCTGGACCCTTTCCCACCCACTCCTCTCCAATCAGCACTTCACACCCAATTACCCACACCCTCTGTGCTGCACAACATCACTTCTCCATCATCAACAATAAAAATAGAGGAGGTGGAGAGGCTTTTCAGAAGACAGGAAAGCCATAAATCTCCAGGACCGGACAATGTTTCCCCCTCTACTCTCAAGCTCTGTGCCGAACAACTACACAGACATTTTCAACCAGTCCCTGCAAACCTGTACTGTCCCTGCCTGCTTCAAAGTTTCCACAATTGTCCCTGTACCCAAAAAGGCAAGGATTACTGGTCTTAATGACTACTGGCCTGTCGCACTGACTTCATGAAGTCATGAAGACCCTTGAAAGGCTTGTGCTAGCCAAGCTGAAAAATATCACGAACCCCCTTTTCAGTTTGCATATCGGGCCAATAGATCTGTGGATGACGCCATCAACCTGGGCCTGCACTTCATCCTCCAGCACCTAGAACGCCAGGGGACCTATGCAAGGATTTTGTTTGTTGATTTTAGTTCTGCATTCAACACCATTGTGCCAGAGCTACTACACTCCAAGCTTTCTGAGTTGACTGTGCCTGAACCCTTCGGTCGGTGGATCACCAGCTTCCTGACAGACAAGAAGCAGCATGTGAGGCTGGGAAAGCACATCTCGGACCTGCAAACCCTCAGCATAGGAACACCGCAAGGCGTTGTACTTCCCCCTCTCCTCTACTCTCTCCACACCAATGACTGCACCTCCACTGACTCTTCTGTCAAGCTTCTCAAATTTGCGGATGACACAACCCTGATGGGACTGATCCGGGATGGGGAGGAATCTGCATATGGACAGGAAATGTCACAGCTGGTGTCCTGGTGCCATCGCAACAACCTGGAACTCAATCCTCTTAAGACAGTGGAATTGATTGTAGACTTTAGGAGAGCTCCCCCTCCCCTCACCCCACTCCCCATCAACAACACCACAGTCACATCTGTGGAGTCTTTTAAGTTTCTGGGAACCATCATCTCCAAGGACTTTAAATGGGGGGCCACCATCGACTCCACAGTCATAAAGGCACAACAGAGGATGTACTTCCTGTGGCAGCTGAGGAAACACAATCTGCCACAGACAATGATGGTCCAATTCTATACGGCCATCGTAGAGTCTGTCCTCACCTTCTCCATCATGGTCTGGTTTGGCTCAGCCACCAAGCACGACACCCGGAGGCTGCAGCGAATCGTCCGATCAGCTGAGAAGGTTATTGGTTACAACCTTCCCTCCATTGATGAACTGTACACTGCAAGGGCCAGGAAGACAGTGGGCAAGATCATCTCTGACCCCTCTCAACCTGGCCACAAACTCTTTGAATCACTTCCCTCAGGAAGGAGACTCCGGACTGTCAAAGCTGCCACAGTCAGACATAAAAACGGCTTTTTTCCACGAGTAATAGCTCTACTCAATAACCAAAAATCTGTAGCCTCCTTTTGCTCTGGTATTTTATTTAATTCACATGTTTAATCAATAATGTTTTATTATTAATGTATAATGTTTTATGTATCATTCCTAAATGTCACTGTATGTCATGTTGTCACTTGTGGGTAGAGCACCAAGGCAAATTCCTTGTATGTGAATACTTGGCCAACAAACTTATTCATTCATTCATTTAATGACATCGACAACATGCTAACCCCTGCAACTCCAACCCAGTACCACCACCAGGACAAGCATTTATGACCAAGGTAAGACTACATTAATCGGTATAAGATCAATATCAAGATAAGCCAAATGTGATGACTCTTATGTATTGCCTTAGTGGAGTCTGCTATTCTCAAACTCTTGGACTTAATTATGATATTGCTTATGTATGGTAAGATTTTTACTGAACTGTGTGCAAAATTTGAATTCCACTGTACCTAAATACTTGTGACAATAAAGTAGCACCGAACCATTGAACTATGGGGAAATACCTGAAAGTGTCACCTCCAGGTTCAAGAATAGCTTGAAATCATTAGGCTCTTGAACACTGCACAACACGAATCACTACTTCAGCAAATATAACCTTCTATGGACTTTGATTTGGTCTGTCTGTCCTTTCTTCATTTTGTTATTTTTAGTATGTGTTAAAATGTATGTTTTAGTGTTCCTTGGTTTGTTTTATGTGGGGGGTGGGGATGTTGGGGGAAACATTTTTTTCAATCTCTTACCTCGACGGAGATGCGCTTTTTTTCCATATCATATCTCCGTCCCCACTGCTGCCTAACATCGTGGAGTTGGCGGCCTATCCTGGAGACCGACGGGTGCTCCAAGCCGCGATAGTCTGCAGGACTTTAACATCGCAGAACTTGCAATCCCTTTGCCGGGGATTGAATTTCCAACCGCGGGGTCTGTGGACTTTAACATAGTGAAGCCCACGGTCTCTGGTAAGAAGAGGCCGACTCGGGAGCTCCATGCCGCGGATAGAGTCTCAATCGCCCCAAAACTAGTGTTTCGATCACCCCAATGGGGGCTTCGATCGTCGGCTGCAGGGGCTTTGATCGCCCTGACTGCGGATGGTTTGACTGTCCCGACCGCGGGAGACCAAAGAGGAAGAAGATTGAACTTTATTGCCTTCCATCACAGTGAGGAATGTGGAATCCCCTGTGGTGGATGTTTATGTTAACTTTTATGTGGCTCTGTGTCTTGTTGCTTTTCACTTAGTATGGCTGTATGGTAACTCAAATTTCACTGTACCTAATAGGTACATGTGACTATAAACTGACCTTGAAACCTTGTAAAGCTGCAGCAAGTGAAAATATAATTGTTCTATTAGGGATACAGTTTCTTGTGCCTCTAAATTTTGCTGTTGGCCTCTGGTGTATTCAAATATCTCTGCTTATGGATTAAAACATAATACAATGTTTAGATGGTTGACTAACTTCTGTGTGATATCCAAATAATTATTCTCCAGCTCAACATAAATTAGACACCTAAACTTGATTGCAGTTCACCTGCACAAGAATTTGATTAAAAGGATCCAGCAAGGTGCAGTGAACTTGAATTCAATCCGTGCTGATGGAAAAGTTTGAGGAGAAATGGTAAGAAAGATAAATGGTATCATGTGAGGCAAAAAAAACTATTATTGAGGATTAATAGTGACAAAAGGGAATACAATGTATCAAGTAGAATCTGTGAAAATTGGCAATGATGCTGAACTTCACCCCTGCATGTTGGCTGGCAGAGCAAACATATTTTTTCACAAACTAAGTACAAAGCGAGCTTTGACATTCCAATATACAGCAATGCATCATGCCGGACAGGAGACAGCAGTCAGACACAGCATTCACAGGACCACGAAACACACACCTGCAGCATCTGTGTATAGAAAAGGATGAGCACATTAATTTGAACTCATCTCCAAGGCATCCAACAATAGCTGGATCGAGTGAACAGCCGAAGGTAACATTTCACTGACATCTGCCTGGCAATCTGTTTCACCTTTCCAACTTTAGTCAAATCTTGAAGCAATCTTACAATCTTTCAAACAGAATTCACATGCACTCATACCTTAGATGCATACACAGTTATGCTGAAACTTTCTTGACGTTTTGCAGGTCAAGCCATTATAAATTGTCATTTTCTTGCATACGGGTGGGCCAGTATAATCCGAGTGTTGGTGGTATATTGCATTCTAACCTCGGAATTGTAATATATCGGACGGATTCAAAAACAATTTATCGAAATTATGTTTCCTTCGCATTGTCGTATCCATAAGGATGGTGTCATGTGATGAACCATTGTCTGGACAACAACAATGTACGTGGAAATTTCGAGAGGCAGTCTACAAGGAAGAAAACCAATTAAGGTTACTGGCTGGCATTTTATGCTCTATCATTAAACCAATACCTCAGTTGTTAGTTCAAATTTCTGACAATTCCCTGATGTCTTAGGAAGTAATAGAGGAGACACTGAAACAAAAATAAGCTGCAAAGATTTCAAGATTGTTTGGCATCATTTAGCTCAGATGCAATATTTATAGCATGAATTTCTAAAAGCTGAGAAGAGGCTCAAGAGATGACAGGGCAACAGAAATTAATGCTATTCAATTTGGCCAAGACATGGATTAAGAAGTATCTTACAACTTTGTGTCACAAGAGAGCTGGGAAACGAATCTCTAGCAGGAGGAGTACAACTACATTCTTGACATTCAAGATAAGTACAATCACACTCTTGACATTCAATCTTGACAATATCATATCATTCAGTCACCCACCATCAATATCCACGAAGTCACCATTCACCAGAAACTCAACTAACCGTACACAAAGCTTTTGTGATATTTTTGAGCATTCCAGAGTGCCTAGGTTTCTCGACAAGTGCAACTCTAACAACACTCAAGAATGTCAACCATATCTGGGATAAAGCATCCTGCTTGATGGGCACCCAGTTATTTTCTAAACTATTCATTCACCATGGTGTACTGTGGCTCTGGTGTGTTCCATCTTCAAAATGCATTGCAGTTTAATTGTCATATTTTAGCACGCCAGTAGAGAAAAGTTGAAAAGGACCATACTATTCAAAAAATCAAATCAGATAAAGGTGAATTGTTAACACTTCCAAAAGACATTAATGAAAGATTTGCCCAATTCTATCAAAATTTATATACATCCAAAACATCAACAGAAATGAGAAAAATTACAAACTTTCTTGATAACTGTAATCTTCCGACACTTATGATTTTTGTATGTAATTGTTTGTAATTGTATTTGTTAGTCTGTGTTCAAGATGGCGGTCGGAGGGGGGAGTGGACGCTGGCGTTAAATTGCCGCTGCTCTCTCCTCAAGTTGTGCTTCTGATTTTCTTTTTTTGTGTGTTTTTGGAAGGAATTCTGTCCCTGATTTATGTATTGGTCTTTATAACCTATTTTTTTTTAATTCTGATTATATGTTTTCTATAAATCTCTGTATGGTGTCCTTGAGACCTCGGTATAAGGCGCCCGTAAATAAAATCCATTATTATTATTATTATTAATCCGGTGGAACGAGATGAATTAGGAGCAAAGATTTCAATTAAAGAAATAGAAGAGACAATCAATTCATTGAAGAATGGCAAAATACCAGGACCAGACGGGTTTAGTAACAAATTTTATAAAAGATTTTATGAGGTAATTTTGCCGCGTTTATACAACCTTTATACATACGCATTTAAAGAACAGACTTTATCACAAACCCTAGCGAAATCAACTATTACACTTATACCCAAAAAAGATAAAGATCTGGAAGACCCAGGATCATATAGAGCAATCGCCCTGTTAAATACAGATCAGAAAATATTAGCTAAAACTTTGGCAAGAAGATTAAGTAAATACGTTAATAAATTAATACACTCTGATCAAACTGGGTTTATACCCAAGAGACACCCGTTTAACAATTTGAGACACCTGTTTAACATAATGTACTCACACAGAACGATAAAAGAAGACATCAATTATTTCATTAGATGCAGAAAAAGCATTTGATCAAGTAGAATGGAAATATCTTTTTACAGTATTGCAAAAATTTCAGTTGGGAGAAAATATTATCTCATGGATAAAACTGTTATATGATAAGCCGACTGCCAGAATACTGACTAACCATATACTCTCATCTAAATTTCAGTTATCCAGGGGCAATAGACAGGGATGTGCATTATCACCCCTGTTATGTGCCCTTGTGATTGAACCTCTAGGGGGAAGTATAAGAGTACATCCGAACATTCACGGCTATAACACTCCAATAATAAAATATCATTATGCAGATTATTATATATCACCAATTCCCAAGTTAGCATTCCAAGTATATTAAATCTTATAGAGGAATTCGGATCCTTTTCAGGAAAAAGAATAAACTGGAACAAAAGTGAAATTATGTCAATAAAACCTCAAGAGCCGACACATCTTCTAAAATTCCCTTTCAGAATTGCTACGGAAAAATTCAAATATCTGGGTGTTCAGGTAACCAGAAAATATACTTCTCTATTGAACGCAAACTTTCCTCCTTTAGTTACTAAATTAAATGCTCTTATTCAATTTTGGAAAACACTTCCGATGTCTCTAATAGGCAGAATAAATGCTATAAATCCTCCCACAAATCCTGTACTTATTCCAATCAATACCGATATTTCTTCCTAAATTTTTTTTCAAAAAACTTGATTCTTTGATTACAAACTTTATTTGGGATTATAAAACACATAGAATTCATAAACGGCATCTATGTAAACCCAAAGAAACTGGTGGATTGGCTCTCCCCAACTTCTTATACTATTATTGGCCAACAAATATTAAAAATGTAATCTATTGGTTGGACAATACAAGCCAACAGGTAAATTGATTAATAATGGAGAGAGAGGATTGTTCGCCTTTTAATATAGGCGCGATTCTTCTCTCTCCAATAAATTTGAAGAAAACAACATATTTTTATTCTTTGGCTTTCGACACTGGCTGAGGCATTGCCCCTGTTTTTAGTGCTTTTAATGTCTTTTAATTTTTAGTGTGTTTTTTATAGTCCTTCATTTTATGGTTTTTAATTGTTTTTAATTGTTTGTAATAGCTTTTTGTTCATGATTTCTCATGTACAGCACTTTGTGGCAACTGTGGTTGTTTAAAGTGCTTTATAAATAAAGTTATTATTATTATTATTATTATATGAGAAAAATCCGATTATCCACAGTAATTTACGAATTTGGAGACAAGTGAAATCAACCTTTAGAGAAATGTATCTCTTCTTTCACCAATTGCCAATAATCCTTTGTTCAAGCCATCTATTTTAGACAAAATGTTTACATATTGGGAAAGATTAGGAATCAAAAAACTCGGAGATCTTTATGAGATGGGAACTCTTCTCTCATTTCAAGAATTACAGTAGAAATATCACCTGAAAGGTAATCAATATTTCAGATACCTTCAAATTCGAGACTATCAGAAAACATATACCCAAGACTACCAATCTTTGTTGCCAGACATACTAGACGAATGTATGAATAGAAATTCAGAGACAAACAAGTTAAAATCATATCTGTATAACACCTTTTTAAATATAGAAATCCCATCGTCAGAAGTAATTAGAAGAGCTTGGGAAGATGAACTTAGCCTAAAAATTCTAAAAGACAGATGGGAAGAAAACTTTCTATATACACAATTGCTCGATTAACATTAGGCATTCGTTAATTCAATTTAAAATACTGCACAGAATAAGATCTTTCCAAAAGTATCTCCTATTTGTGATAAATGTCTCCTTCAGGAAGCAACTATAACACATTCCTTGGCCTCTTGTATAAAGTCACATAATTTTTGGAGAGGAATTTTTGAAATTTTTTCAAAAACACTAAAAACAAAATTGGACCCCGACACGGAATTGATCATTCTAGGTACGTCAGAAGCCTGCTCTGAGCTATCATTATTTCAAAGACGTTTCCTTAATTATGGCCTGATAACGGCAAAAAAAACGAATACGCAAATTTTGGAAATATACACCTGTCCCTACTCTTAAAATGTGGATTACAAATATGTCTGAGACGCTACATCTTGAAAATATTAGACTTGTCTTAGCAGAAAAAGCAGATCAGTTTTCGAAGACATGGACACCATTCATTGATTTATTACAAGGATAGTATGGTACAACACAACTTTGGAGTTAAATCTAATTACGGGTTGGGTGATGGGTGGGGAGGGCTGCGAGGCAGGTATATCACCACTTCTTTCTTTCTTTCTCTTTTTGTCTTTTTATTTTTCTTATTTTTTCTATTCCTTTTATTCTTTCTTCTATTTACTCACTCTTTGGCTACACCACTTTGGTAGGCTAGGGGTTCTATCTTTGCACATTTCACTTTTTCTCTCTCTTGCTTTTTCTCCTTTCTTTTCTTTTAACTATAGCTAAAAGTTAAAATTGAAGCTGTACAATAACTGTATTATGTCATATGCCGTTGGTTATATTTTTGTACATTTGCTTCTAATAAAAAAAAATTGTCATATGTGCTGGGAATGGAACAATAAAATTCTGACTTGCTGCAGCTTCACGGGTATAGTAATGCAATGACATAACAAATAAACATACAATAAAAAAATAATACAACAAAGTATTAGTTATGCTAGGTCACTAGATCACAATAGCCGAAGTACAAATATGACCTATAAAACGTCCCTATTAGATCAATGCTGAAGTCGGGTTCTGGTTAGGAATGTGCAGTGCAATTCAAGAGACTGACGATGGGCAGGAATGCAGCTATTGGAAGACATGGCTCACAACGCCTTCTCAAGGGAAAATTGGGATGGTCAATAAATACCAGCTTTGCCTATGAAGTCCAAATCCCAAAACCACAAATAAATAAAATAGGCTTCCAAGTGTTGATCTCACCAACTGCCCACTTGCAGAATGATTAGTCTTGGCTGAAAGTTCAATGTTACTTCAGAAAATGTGGAACATTTGATGGGTGAAGCATTAGAAAGTAATGATTGCATGGTGGAGTTGGTGGGGCTTGATAGACTGTCAAAAGTATTAGTGTATTTTTCTGAATTTTTTTTTCCAAAAAAAAGGCAGCCCTCAACATAATAGAAAAGGATGTCATAAGGCAGAAAGAGGCCAGCAGAAACCTCACAGCAAATGATCACCAGCCACATCCAAGCATTGTTGGGTGTTAACATTCAGGAAGGGACAATGTATATGTGGGTAACTCTAATTTCTTTGCTGGCAATGGTCTAGTTTAGTTTAATTTAGTTTATTGTCACGTGTACCGAGGTACAGTGAAAAGTGTTTTGTTGCCTGTATCCAGTCAGTGAAATGACTACATGATTACAATCGAGCCGTCCACAGTGTACAGATAAAGGTAATAACATTTAGTGCAAGATAAAGTCCAGCAATGTCCGATCAAGATAGTCTGAGGGTCTCCAGTGAGGTAGATGGTG
Source organism: Malacoraja senta (assembly GCA_038087875.1). NCBI lineage: Eukaryota > Metazoa > Chordata > Chondrichthyes > Rajiformes > Rajidae > Malacoraja > Malacoraja senta. Next base: position 170,910,066 of record CM075977.1, read on the forward strand.
GCTCAGGATCGCTCTCCAATTTGTGATAGGATGGTTCAGTTGCCTAATAACAGCTGGGAAGAAACTGTCCCCGAATCTGGAGGTGTGCGTTTTCACACTTCCATACCTCTTGCCTGATGGGAGAGGGAAGGTGAGGGAGTGGCCATCTACTATATTTAAAAGAGTAAGATCTACTGCCACTTTTGCAGGGAATCTCATGGTAAGTCAGACATAAACCTAGCCATTGATGTGTGTAAGCAAATGACAATGGCTCACACAGTGTGTATGTGGATTTATACAGGTGAAAAGTAATTTCCACCCAATACAACTGTTAGCAAGTCACGCACATTAAGTATTAGTTATAAAAGTTCACCCACTCGGTACCAGTGAAGGAGTGTCATACAAAGTTGGGGGTTTACAAGTGCAAAGGTTTCGTTTAGATTAGGGCCACAGTTTAAGAATAAGGAGTAAGCCATTTAGAACGGAGACGAGGAAACACTTTTTCTCACAGAGAGTGGTGAGTCTGTGGAATTCTCTGCCTCAGAGGGCGGTGGAGGCAGGTTCTCTGGATGCTTTCAAAAGAGAGCTATATAGGGCTTAAAAATATCGGAGTCAGGGGATATGGGGAGAAGGCTGATTGGGGATGATCAGCCATGATCACATTGAATGGCGGTGCTGGCTCGAAGGGCTGAATGGCCTACTCCTGCACCTATTGTCTGTTGTCTATTGTCTATTTGAGATGTAGCATGGAAAAACAGCCTTCAGCCCACCGGGACCAAATGACTATCAGCTAGTTCTAGGGTATCACATTTTCTCATCTGCTCCTGACAAATTATGGACAATTTTACAGAGGCTAATTAACCTACAAACCAACACATCTTTGTGATGTGGAAGGAAATGGGAGCACCTGGAGGAAACCCGTGCAGTCAAAAGGAGAACATGCAAACTCCACACAGAAAACACCCAGGTTTCTGGCACTGAGGCAACAGATCTACCGGTTGTGTCATTGTGCTCCCAAGGTATCAAGTAAGTAACATTTTATAACCATATAACAATTACAGCATGGAAACAGGCCATCTCGGCCCTTCTAGTCCGTGCCGAACACTTACTCTCAACTAGTCCCATCTACCTGCACTCAGACCATAACCCTCCATTCCTTTCCCGTCCATATACCTATCCAATTTATTTTTAAATGATAAAATCGAACCTGACTCCACCACTTCCACTGGAAGCTCATTCCACACAGCTACCACTCTCTGAGTAAAGAAGTTCCCCCTCATGTTACCCCTAAACTTCTGTCCCTTAATTCTCAAATCATGTCCTCTTGTTTGAATCTTCCCTACTCTCAATGGAAAAAGCTTATCCACGTCAACTCTGTCTATCCCTCTCATAATTTTAAAGACCTCTATCAAGTCCCCCCTTAACCTTCTGCGTTCCAAAGAATAAAGACCTAACTTGTTCAACCTTTCTCTGTAACTTGGGTGCTGAAACCCAGGCAACATTCTAGTAAATCTCCACTGTACTCTCTCTATTTTGTTGACATCTTTCCTATAATTTGGCGACCAAAATTGTACACCATACTCCAGAATTGGCCTCACCAATGCCTTGCACAATTTTAACATTACATCCCAACTTCTATACTCAATGCTCTGATTTATAAAGGCCAGCACACCAAAAGCTTTCTTTACCACCCTATCTACATGAGATTCCACCTTCAGGGAACTATGCACAGTTATTCCTAGATCCCTCTGTTCAACTGCATTCCTCAATTCACTACCATTTACCATGTATGTCCTATTTTGATTTGTCCTGCCAAGATGTAGCACCTCACACTTATCAGCATTAAACTGCCATATTTCAGCCCACTCTTCCAAATGGCCTAAATCTCTCTGTAGACTTTGAAAATCTACTTCATTATCCACAACACCACCTATCTTAGTATCATCTGCATACTTACTAATCCAATTTACCACACCATCATCTAGATCATTGATGTATATGACAAACAACAGTGGACCCACCACAGATCCCTGAGGCACACCACTAGTCACCGGCCTCCAACCTGACAAACAGTCATCCACCATTACTCTCTGGTATCTCCCATTCAGCCACTGTTGAATCCATCTTGAATCCATAATACCCAACAATTGAACCTTCTTAACCAACCGACCATGTGGAACCTTGTCAAAGGCTTTACTGAAGTCCATATAGACAACATCCACCACCTTATCCTCATCAATTTCCCTAGTAACCTCTTCAAAAAATTCAAGATTAGTCAAACATGACCTTCCAGGCACAAATCCATGTTGACTGTTCCTAATCAGACCCTGTTTATCCCGATGATTATATATATTATCTCTAAGTATCCTTTCCATTAATTTACCCACCACTGACGTCAAACTAACAGGTCTATAATTGCTAGGTTTACTCTTAGAACCCTTTTTAAACAATGGAGCAACATGCGCAGTACGGCAATCCTCCGGCACCATTCTCGTTTCTAATGACATTTGAAATATTTCTGTCATAGCCCCTGCTATTTCTACACTAACTTCCCTCAATGTCCTAGGGAATATCCTGTCAGGACCTGGAGACTTATCCACTTTTATATTTTTCAAAAGTGTCAGTACTTCCTCTTCTTTGATTCTCATAGTTTCCATAGCTACTCTACTTGTTTCCCTTACCTCAAATAATTCAATAGCCTTCTCATTGGTGAATACCAAAGAAAATAAATTGTTCAATATCACCCCCATTTCTTTTGGCTCTGCAGATAGCTGTCCACTCTGACTCTCTAATGGACCAATTTACTCCCTCGTTATCCTTTTGCTATTAATATAGCTGTAGAAACCCTTTGGATTTACTTTCACCTTACTTGCCAAAGCAACCTCATATCTTCTTTTAGCTTTTCTAATTTATTTCTTAAGATTCTTTTTACATTCTTTATACTCCTCAAGCACCTCATTTACTCCATGCTGCCTGTAATTATTGTAGATCCCTCTCTTTTTCCAAACCAAGTGTCCAATTTCCCTTGAAAACCATGGCTCTTTCCAATTATTACTCTTTCCTTTAAACGGAACAGGGACATAAAGATTCTGTACTCTTAAAATTTCACCTTTAAATGTCCTTCATTTCTCTTCTACATCCTTCCCATAAAACAATATGTCCCAATTCGCTCCTTTTAAATCCTTTCGCATCTCCTCAAAGTTAGCCTTTCTCCAATCAAAAATCTCAACCCTTGGTCCAGTTCTGACTTCTCCATAATTATATTGAAACTAATGGTATTGTGATCACTGGATCCGAAGTGCTCCCCAACACATACCTCCGCCACCTGCCCTGTCTCATTTCCTAACAGGAGGTCCAGCACTGCCCCTTCTCTAGTAGGTACCTCTATGTATTGCTGCAAAAAACTATCCTGCACACATTTTGCAAACTCCAAACCATCCAGCCCTTTTACAGAATGTGTTTCCCAGTCTATGTGTGGAAAATTGAAATCTCCCACAATCACTACCTTGTGCTTACTACTAATATCTGCTATCTCCTTACATATTTGCTCTTCCAATTCTCGCTCCCCATTAGGCGGTCTCTAATACACCCCTATAAGTGTTGCTACACCTTTCCCATTTCTCAGTTCCACCCAAATAGCCTCCCTAGACGAGCCTTCTAATCCCTCCTGCCAAAGCACTGCTGTAATATCTTAGGTACACAAAAATGCTGGAGAAACTCAGCGGGTGCAGCAACATCTATGGAGCGAAGGAAATAGGCAACGTTTCAGGCCAAAACTTCCATAATATCTTCCCTGACAAGCAATGCAACACCTCCACCTCTTGCCCCTCCAATTCGATCACACCTGAAGCAACGAAATCCTGGAATATTTAGTTTCCAATCACAGCCATCCTGCAAGCATGTTTCACTAATCGCCACAACATCATACTTCCAGGTGTCAATCCAGGCGCTAAGCTCATCCACCTTTCTTACAATGCTCCTAGCATTAAAATATACACATTTAAGAAACCCACCACCTCTTATTCTGTTTATTATCTTTTTCGTCTTTCGCCCCTACATGTTGGGTCTGAGTGCTTCCCTTCTCTGCCTCCTGCCTCACACACTGTCTACTAGCTTTCTCTATTTGAGTCCCTTCCCCCAACCGTTCTAGTTTAAAGTCTCCCCAGTAGCCTTTGCAAATTTCCCCGCCAGGATATTGGTCCCCCTCAGGTTCAAGTGAAACCTGTCCTTATTGTACAGGTCACACCTTCCCCAAAAGAGGTCCCAATGATCCAGAAACTTGAATCGCTGCCCACTGCAACAGTCCTTCAGCCACGCATTTATCCTCCACCTCATTTCATTCCTACTCTCACTGTCGCGTGGCATAGGCAGTAATCCTGAGATTGTTACTTTTGCGGTCCTTCTCCTTAACTCTCTTCCTAACTCCCTAAATTCTCCTTTCAGGACCTCTTCTCTTTTTCTACCTATGTCATTGGTACCTATATGTACCACGACCTCAGGCTCATCTCCCTCCCATTTCAGGATATCTTGGACACGTTCAGACACATCCCAGACCCTGGCACCAGGGAGGCAAACTACCATCCGGGTCTCCTGACTGCGTCCACAGAATCGCCTATCTGACCCCCTAATTATAGAGTCCCCTATTACTATTACCCTCCTCTTCTTTTCCCTACCCTTCTGAGCAACAGGGCCGGTCTCTGTGCCGGAGGCCCGGTCGCTGTCGCTACCCCCAGGTAGGCTGTCCCCCCCAACAGTACTCAAACAGGAGTACTTATTTCCAAGGTGTACAGCCACCAGGGTCATTTTAGCTTTTATATGTGGGGGAGGGGGGCAGGGTAAGGGGGAAACAGTTTCCCAGTCGCTTCCTGGCGGGGACGCGACTATTTCTCCAAGTCACGTCCTCGCCCCCCTCCTCGCGGCCTACCACCTGGATCGGAGCGGCCTTTCCTGCTGGGGACCGGGAACCGGACCAGAGCTGCAACAGCGGCGGCGCAGCGCTGAATTCACCGCGGAGCGGGCTATGCCTACCTGGATCGCCATTTGGAGCTCCAGAGCGTTGGGCCTGCAGCGTCGACATCATGGAGCTGTGGTTCGTGGAGCTCCCAGCGCGGGCGGCGCTGACCGACATCGCGGAGTCCCTGGGGCCCTTTGCCGAGGGCTGCCAGCCAGATTCTCCGTCCGGCTCGGCCTGGGGACGTCGGGAGCTGCGGACTCTGGTAGGAAGCGGCCGTTTTTGAAGTCCAAGCTGCTGAAGTTGGCCTCCAGTCCCGACGTCGGACTTACATCATCCCGGCGAGCGGGCCTGAGCGGCGGGATGGCCATAGCTGCGACTGCGGAGGGCTCCGGAGGCCCCGACCACGGGTGAACATCGAGGAAGAGACTGACTTTGGTGCCTTCCCTCACAGTGGGAAATGTTTGATTCTGCTGTGTGGGGACGTTTTTTGTTTAAATCTATCGTGCGTTGTGTTCTTTATTTTAGTGTATGGCTGTATGGTGATTCATTTCACTGTGCCATCTGGCACATGTGACAAATAAATGTATCTTGTATCTTGTATCTTGTACTCTCTAGTCCCTGCCTCTGCCCCTTGCCCCTCCTAACCGTGACCCACTTGTCTGCCTCCCGTGGTCATGGAGTGACCACCTCCCTATAACTCCTCTCTATGAGCTTTATCATGTGCTAAGGTTAGAATTCACTTTAAAATCTACATTCACTTCAAGACCATTCACTTTAAAATCTACATTCAAACATGCAGAACATTTATTTGACAACAGCAATAGAAGAGGATTCAGTGATACCTGAAACGTGAGCACTTTACCATTAGCGTGTAAAGGAAGAATAGTTAAGAACAGTTAAGATTACTTTTAAGCCCTCAGGATACTGCATGGGGGTGCAAAGGTGTGTGCACGGAACTTGCTTGATCACATATCGAGACATTTTACCATTGGTGAGACTGGGCAGCAGCATAAATGTCTAACTTTCCCTGACACTGGTACCAGCACCTGTGCAGTGGACTAATGAGCGCTGATTACAACCAGAAACCTCAGAATTAACCTCAACTTTGCATCCATGATGGCCCAATTAATTTTTTTGCATGATGAATAGAGCTTCCAAATTTCACATAAAGTGATGCATATGGCTTGAATAGCAAAATAAAATGCATTAACTAACCAAATTGATATATGCTAATGACTCTGATTAGGACACTCCAGCAATACACTTTACCTTCCAGCATCAAGAATGTAGATTCCATATTTTTTAATTTAATTAGTTTTTGATTATTCTATTTATAATTAACCTGATTTGTCTATGCAAATTAGCTGTATTAGCATAATTTATTTATGTATTTACTTCATTAGCAGGGCAAACACAAGTTTCAAATTTCACAAGGAGAGATGTCATGGTATTTTTTTTTTAGAGTTTATGTGCTAACAATGAAAATCTTTGCAGAACTTTCATTTTCTTTCTCCTTCTTGGGCCTCTTTTAAGCTCTGATACACAATGACAGCTCCTGTGGGTATCCTCCAATAGCTCAGCATTTGCCCAGATAGTAACAGGCAGGAAGGGGCCAGGATTGATGCCCAGTAGTCGTGTGTCGACTGACCACTGCCAGGGCAGCAGGAAGAAGCCTTCTAATAATGTCTGTATCCTTGGATGAGGATCGTAGATAAACAAAAAGCAGAACGGGACAAGCACATTCATCCCACCATGCCCGTGCCAGTTCATTGTCCAAGTAAACCAATGAGTCCATGTGCCGAGTGGCAGTTGTCGCACGAGCAGTTTCTAGTTATTGCTTGCCTCCCTGCATGAGAGCCAAGTGACAGGTCATGCACATATTTTCAGAAGAGGTGGATGCAGCAACTGACAGTAGGCACCCCTAAACCATTACACACAATCCCAAACCAAACTGGTTAAACCCCACATGTAGATTGCCTTCTGCAATCCCCTTCATTCTGAGAATACTTTGACATAATTTTCGCACCCTCCATCAATCGAGGCGCAAATGAACCTCGTCACACTGACATCTATAGACTGTGCACTTATTTTGCAGTCTTGCCAAAGTTATACCCGTAGCCCATACTGCTCCTACTCTTACCACAGAGAATTGTCAGGATACTGACATTTTGATCTTGGATTTATTTCATTTGTAATTCTATGTTTTGTGTCCAAAGGGTACATAGCCATTCATTTTAGCTGGTTCTACGCCATTGAAAAGAAACAGCTTGCTTAATCTGAGCCTGCAAGATGTGAAGAGGTACTCTGCCATGGAAGTTAGATTCATCTTGCGACCCAAGAGTAAAAAATCTCGGCCCAACAGGATTTGGAGCTTCACAAATGGGGGTGATAAAATCCTCCAGATTTAACCACTTACATCATGTAGAATGCCTCTTGGTGGGGAAAATTGCAGTTCGAATATCAGATGGGGCAAATAATATTAATGCAAGAACAAACATGGAAGAATGGTTATCACCAACAAGAGTCAGATAGGTCAGTCCCACAGGCGATTTTGCAGGTGACTGTTAAGTCACCGGCAGTCGCCTGAATAACCGGCGACTGGAACGGCGACTGTCAGAGTGGAACACACACACACATCGCTTCTTTCACCAGCCCGTTATGCAGGCGGGGGACAGGATAAGCAGGGGGAGCGCTGTCTGAGTGAAATACACACGGTGCAAAGCCAATGTGAGGCAGACACACACCCCGATGAACAGGAAGGTTGGCGCTGTAATTAAGACAGTGAAAGCACAGTGGACAAGAAGGGTCACGTAAGTCCTTTAAAAGAGGGGGAGGGGGGGATGGTAGAGGGGGGAGAAGGGGGAGAAGGAGTGGTGACAACTTTTAAGAAGCTAGAGATACACGGCTGTGAAGCTCGGTGGACATTAACATTACCGGTCGGTTAGCCTTGGTTCTGAAAACTACTGCTTACGTTTTTTTCCCCAATGAGCCAATGAAATTCACCAGTCAGCACCGGCTACAACCTACAAGAACCTATGACAACCTTCGACCTCCAGGCAACCCACTACCACTGCACCTATGGCACGAGAATTCTCGCTACTCTCCATGGCGGCTTTATTCTGGTCACCGCTCATTTTTCAACATGTTGAAAAATTTGCGGCAACCATAATGAGGCCGCGACTAATTCCCAGAATGCGGGAACTCCTCACGACCATGAAGGCGACTCCCCGGCAACCACCCGCAAACATGTGGCGACCATGTGGCGACCGCATAGTCTCCTGCAGTCATCTAAAAAGTCGCCCAAGTGGGACAGGCCCAATACTATCTACCCTGAACACGGCCTTTCTCAAAACCCCCACCTACTCCATTCTGGGATGGACAAATAAAGGATGGTGAGGTGGTGGGAATATGGTGGGAGTGGAGGGGGTTCATTTTACTTTCTTGTTACAACCAAGAAGCCATTTGGCCCATTAAATCCATGTCAGCAAAACGCCACCTATCCACATTTCCCAGAGGTGCTGCCTGACCCGCACTCCAGTACTTAATGTCTTTTCCTGACCGCGCGTCACTGCCTACGTCACCATGCACCATGCACCATGCACGCGTAATGCGCACTATGCGCGCATCACGTGCGCGGCACGATGCGCGTGTCGTGCGTCGTGGCGCATAAATGATGTCGCATAAATTACGCGCAAATGACGCCCAAGTGGGACAGGCCCTTAAGGAGAGAAACAGAGTAAATTGTGAAGTCAGAGGAAAAGATATAGGTGGATGGAGATGGGGGAAGGAAAAGGATGAGGGTGGAGCTAATAATGGGAGAACATTTAAATCAAGTTCAGATGTGATGCTCCATCAGCCATTCAAACATTCAAGTCCACTCTGCCGTCTCTATTAGATCATGGCTGATCCAATTCTCTTTCACCATCCATATCTCTTGACTCCCTTGCAAACCAAATGTCTGTCAAACTCTGCTTTGAGTTCATTCAATAATGCTGTTTCCACAGCTCCCTAGAGCAGTTTAAGGAGTCAATATCCTGAGAGACAAATGCCCTCCTCAACTCTGTGATCCTTGTTCTGAAATGACTTCCTCACTCTAGATAGACGGTCATGGGGAAACAGCCACTCAGCATTCACCTCATCAACCCCCCTCAGAATCTTGTATATTTCAATAAGAGCATTCTCCCAATGAGCAAATGACCAACCTTTCTTCAAACATGCACTACTTCATCCCAAAAACTTTGAATGAATGTTCTCTCTGTTGTTCTTTAAATAAAGTTCAAAATGAAACACAGTACTCCTGGTGCAGTCTCACAAGCACCCTATATAGTTGCACCAAAACCTTCATGTTATTATGTGTAGAAAGGAACTGCAGATGCTGGTTTATAGGGAAGATAGACACAAAGTGCCGGAGTAACACAGCCAGTCTGGCAGCGTAGGTGTTCAGCAAAACGATCACCCAGTCTGCGCTTGGTCTCACCAATATATAGCCCACACTGATGTTTCATGTAAAGTAAACAGTGCATTCAGAAAGTATTCAGACCCCTTCACTTTTTCCACATTTTGTTACGTTACAGCCTTATTATAAAATATCATCAATTTACACACAATACCTCATAAAAAAGTGAAAACAGGTTTTTAAAAATGTTTGCAAAGTAATTAAAAAGAAATAACTGAAATATCACATTTGCATAAGTATTCGGATCCTTTGCTATGACACTCAAAATTGAGTTTTGGTGTATCCTGTTTCCATTGATTATCCTTGAGATGTTTCTACAACTTGATTGGAGTCCACAAGTGGTAAATTAAATTGATTGGACATGATTTGGAAAGGCGCACACACCTGTCTATATAAGGTCCCGCAGTTGACAGTGAATGTCAGAGCAAAAACCAAGCCATGAAGACAAAGGAATTGTCCGCAGACCTCTGAGACAGGATTGTGTCGAGACACAGATCTAGGGCAGGGTATAAAACAATTTCTGCAGCATTGCAGGTCCTGAAGAGCACAATGGCCTCCGACATTCTTAAATGGAAGAACTTTGAAAGCACCAGGGCTCTTCATAGAGCTGGCCGCTCGGCCAAACTGAGCAATCGGGGGAGAAGGGCCTTGGTCAGGGAGGTGACCAAGAACCCAATGGTCACTCTGACAGAGCACCAGAGTTCCTCTGTGGAGATGGGAGAACCTTCCATAAAGACAATTTGATCTGCCACACTCCACCAATCAGGCCTTTATGGTAGAGTGGCCAGACGGAAGCTACTCCTCAGTAAAAGGCATATGACAGCCCGCTTGGAGTTTGCCAAAAGGCACCTGTAGATTGGTTACTTCACACCAACCAATTATAGTGCTTTATTAGTAGAAACTCCACCTACCATGCAGTTTATATTATCAGAATTCAGTTCATACTTTTAGTTGAATAGCTGCAACGCTTGCCTTAACACTCTGCTGAAGTGTACTGTGAGTAAACTTTAATAAATATGTTGTACCATGTTGTGCGAGTGACTGACCTTACTACATGGTGTCATAAGTGGGATCTGCCAAAACTAACTTTTGGCATCCAGAACAGAGAACACAGATGCACAGCCTATCTAAGCAGCAACTTCCTCTAACGTTCGCATCGGGTAATGTGGGCGTTTGATCGCTGTGTTGAGGTTGAGGTTGGGGTTGAAGCAAATGCGGATTTCTTCCTTGTTTTTCTTTGTTACAACCACCATGGTGGAAACCCAGTTAGATGGGTCAGTAACCGTGGCAATGACACCCAGGGACACCATCCGCTGGAGCTCATTGTGTACTCTGTCGCGCATGGTATGCGGAATACGGTGTGGAGCTCAGACCACAGGAGTGACATTTGGATCAGTGGCAATATTGTACTTGATGGGCAGCTTTCCAAGTTTGTCGTTAAACAGTTCTCTGTATTGTGAGAGTATCTGTTGAGTGGAGCCCTCAGTGTGAGCGATGTGATGGACAGCAGGCCCAAAAGAGACCAGGCCTAGATCCTGACATGCATTGATGCCAAGCAGGGTTACAGAATCCCCCGAACAATGAAAAAGTTTGTGAGCCTGTGATTCCACGATGCAGTTCAATTCAATTTCTCGAAGTGGGTGCAGTACTTCACCCCCATAGGCTCGTAGCGTGGCGGTATTGTTTTCAACTTGTTCAGTATTAGGTATCCGTTTAAATTCAGATAAAGACATGACATTACATTTTGCACCAGTGTCAATCTTTGCAAGCTTAACGTTAAGAGAGACTTCAGGGTCAAGTTGTGGAAGGGAGCAGGGAGTGAATGTCTGAACTGTTATCTTGGTTCGCAGGGAGGAGAGCAGGGGATGGCGTTTCCAGCTCTTGGATCTCATTATCAGTAGGTTCACATTTTAACAGGTGCACATTTTGTCTTGGGAGAAAACTAGCTGCACGAGAACGGCAACATTTCATGAAGTGGTTAAATTTTTTACAGTAGTGGCAAATTTTGCCGTAGGCAGCACAGAATTCTGGACCTGGTGCATGGGAGTTGTTACAGTTGAGGCACCATTCGATAGTCCTTTGAGGCTGCCAGGGAGGGGTGGGTTGTGGATGCCAGTTACGGTAGGAGGTGGAGGTAGCATGAACATTAAACTGGGATCGTTGGCCAGAGCCTACAGACCTTGTGTGGGAAGCAGTTAGTTCAGCGATTCTGCAAGCATGTTCAGCTTGGTTCAAAGTCAATTCTGTGTTCCGGAGCAATTCGTCTCGCACTTTGTCACTGAATAAACTGTAATAAATATGTTGTAATCATAATGAGTGTAAGAGTTTACAGAGATTCCTGGGAATGGTCAACTACCTGGGAAAATTCATTCCCAACCTCAGTGATATATCTGCACCCTTGAGGGAACTGACACACAAAGACACTGCCTGGTCCTGGTACTCACAGCACCAAAGAGCCTTAAAAATCCTTAAGTTGCAGCTGGCCAGTGCTCCCACCCTCACCTACTTTGCTTTAAAGTTGCCAGTGACACTTACATGTAATGCGTCCCAGTATGGACTTGGCGCTGCTTGCGTAAACAAACGCATCCAGCCCAACGCCTGATGTCTCGTCAAACCCGTGCAGCTACTGCAGCCGCAGGTCCGTTCACCTCCCGTTGTCGAGAAACAACTCCAGCTGAAACGTGATGCACAGAAACGATCTTTCAACAAGTCCAGCAAACCACTTAAACCTCTCTCCAGTGGACAAGTTCTTCGCCTTCAGAACGACAAGGGCTATGGCCGTTTGGGTCACATTCACAGCCCTGCCAAAGAACCGCGCTCTTATCTGGTAAGAGGCCTTTACAGACGCAACGGTCAACATCTCCTTCCTGCGGCTCCGTATCCAGAGGTCACACGTTTGATGTACCCTCCCACTGACGGGCCAACTGCTCCCTCGCACCCAGTTGCTGCAGAACAACCACTGACCGTGCCCCCGGCGGCCTCTCCACAAGGTTCGGTGCCCCGCTCGCCCGCATCGCTGCCTCCACTCTGCGGGTCTCCGGTACCGTCTCCAGTTAATTCCCCGGTCACTTCCCCGGTGAAAGGAGGAGATGCGGATTTATACCGCCACGCGCCGGACGGGTCAGTAGGCTATCCCTTAGATATGGAGATTTTGTGTAACCATCCATATGTCCCTGTATGTGTTATCAATGTTTTGGGTACCGTATTATTTAGTCATCACGTATTAATGTGTTTCTGCTTATTGGCTCGCATTTTAGTTGTGCTTTATTTCATTTCTAGAAGGAAGGATGTAGATTGGTTGCTTCGCACCAAAAAACTGTAGTGCTTTATTAGTAGAAACTCTGCCTACCATGTGGTTTATATTATCAGAATTCAGTTCATACTGTTAGTTGAATAGCTACTACGCTTGCCTTAACACAATGCTGCAGTGTACTGTGAATAAACTTTAATAAATATGTTGTACCATGTTGTGCGAGTGAGTGACCTTACTACAGCACCTAAACAAGATTCTCTGGTCTGATGAAATCAAGATTGAACTCTTTGGCCTGAATGTCAAGTGTCACGTCTGGAGGAAACCAGGCACCGCTCATCACCTGGCAAATACCATACCAACGGTGAAGCATGGTGGTGGCAGCATCATGCTGTGGGGATGTTTTTCAGCGGCAGGAACTGGGAGACTAGTCAGGATCGAGGGAAAGATGAATGGAGCAAAGTACAGAGAGATCCTTGATGAAAACCTGCTCCATAGCTTTCAGGACCTCAGACTGGGGTAGAGGTTCACCTTTCAACAGGACAACAACCCAAAGCACACAGCCAAGATAACGCAGGAGTGGCTTTGTGACAAGTCTGTGAATGCCCTTGAGTGGCCCAGCCAGTGCCCGGACTTGAACCCGATCGAATATCTCTGGAGTGACCTGAAAATAGCTGTGCATCGACGCTCCCCATCCACCCTGACAGAGCTTGAGAGGATCGGCAGAGAAAAATGGGAGAAATTACCCAAATACAGGTGTGCCGAGCTTGTAGCATCATACCCAAGAAGAATTGAGGCTGTAATCGCTGCCAAAGGTGCCTCAACAAAGTAGTGAGTAAAGGGTCTGAATACTTATGTAAATGTGATAGTTCAGTTATTTATTTTTAATTACTTTGCAAAAATTTCTAAACATCTGTTTTTGCTTTTTTATTATGGGGCAGTGTGTATAGATTGATGAATAAGGCTGTACCTAACAAAATGTGGAAAAAGTGAAGGGGTCTGAATACTTTCCGAATGCATTGTATATTTTTAATAAGATCAACTTGTAAAATAATAACTTTGCATTGGTCTTCCCAATTGCTTGCTGCACCTGCAAGCTAGCTTTTTGTGTTCAATGAAGTAGGACCTCCAGATCCCTTTGTACCATAATATTTTATAGTCTCACTCCATCTAAATAATGATTTGCCCTTTCATTCTTCCTTCCAAGTGGCTCATGTCAGAGATTCCCACATTTTACACCATTTGCCAACTTCATGCCTAACTACTTAAACCACCTGGCAGCCTGCATGAAATTATTTTACATAAGCATGCCATAGATTGGGGAGGAAACACAGCAGAGAGTGAAGGAAAGTATGAGCATTGAGGCCTCTCACAATACCACCTACCCAATTCCCAAAACAGCATTAATTGCCCATCTCCATTTTACCCTCCAGGTGGCGATAGTAAGCCGCCTTCTTAGACCACTGTAGTATGCATGGCATGGTGTTCCAGGATTTTAGCTTAGGAATGGTGAGGTAAAGTCAATATGTTGGCGAGTCAAGATGGTATTTGACTAAGCAGACAAACTGAGGTGTGGAACTTCTCCAGCCTCTTGGTATTCTTGCATTCTTGTTTCTCAAGGTCCTGGTTTAGTTTAGTTTATTCCAGAGATACAGCAAGGAAACAGGCCCTTCGGGCCACCATGCAAACCATCAATCACCCATTCTTACTAGTTCTATGTTATCCCACTTTCCTAGTTCCTACACCTCAGGGGAATGGGGCGACATGGCGGCCCAGCAGTAGAGTTGCTGTCTTACAGAGCCAGAGAACCAGATTCAATCTTGACTACGGGTGTTGTCTGTACAGAGTTTGTACGTTCTCCATTTGACCTGTGTGGGTTTTCTCTGGGATCTCCTCCCACGCTGCGAAGACGTACAGGTTGTAGGTTAATTGGCTCGGTATAAATGTAAATTGTTCCTAGTGTGTGTCGGATAGTGTTAGTGCGCGGGGATCAGTGGGCCAAAGGGCTTGTTTCCACCCTGTATCTCTAAAGTAACAAACTAAAACAAAATTTACAGAGGCCAATTAACCTACAATCCTGCAAGTCTTTGAGATGTGGCAGGAAACCAGACTACCTAATAAAAACCATGAGGTCGTGGAGAGAACGTGCAAACTCTGCACAGACAGCACATGAGGTCATGATCAAACACGGGTCTCTGGCATTACAAGGCAGCAGTTCCACCTGCCGTGCCACTGTGCCACCCCTGTGCTACAGGGTCTAATTTGGAAGATGGTCCCGTCAAACAGAAAAATGGATGAAAGAGAGTAGACAAAAATCCTGGAGAAGCTCAGCGGGTGAGGCAGCATCTATGGAGCGAAGGAAATAGGCAACGTTTCTGGCAGAAACCCTTCTTCAGTCTGAAGAAGGGTTTCGGCCCGAGACGTTGCCTATTTCCTTCGCTCCATAGATGCTGCCTCACCAGCTGAATTTCTCCAGCATTTTTGTCTACCTTCAATTTTCCAGCATCTGCAGTTCCTTCTTAAACAATGGATGAAAGATAGGCCTTTGTCCTTTCAAGTTGACAGCATTCATGATGTTAAGCTCTCAACTACAGCTTGTGACAGATATTCAGTGTCACCACCTGGAATTATCCAGATACAATGATATCCAGGGCAACAACAGTCTTTACCCCAACAGGCCAGGTTCATGTGTTTGACTCTCCTTGACCAAGGGTGCACATTTCTATCACCACTGCCAATGACAATCTTCATCTCCAGGTGCATTGCTGCTCAGACAGCCTAATGTAGTAACACTGTTAGATTCTTGTAAAGGTGGATATTCCTTGTTGGGACCACTCTTCCACTCCTCTTCTCATCTCCTCTGTGGAGGCAGCACAGTGGAGCCATGGGGCGGCACAGTGGAGCAGCGGTAGAGTTGCTGCCTTACAGCATCAGAGACCTCGGTTCAATCCTAACTATGGGTACTGTCTATATGGAGTTCGCACATTCTCCCTGTGATTGCGTGGGTTTTCTCTGGGTGCTTTATATTCCTCTCACATTCCAAAGATGTGTTTGTAGGTTAATTGGCTTTTGTAAATTGTCCCTAGTGTGAAGGATAAAACTAGTGTACTGGCAGACACAAAATGCTGGAGTAACTCAGCGGGGCAGGCAGCATCTCTGGAAAAGTCTGAAGATGGGTATCGACCCAAAACATCACCCATTCTTTCTCTCCAGAGATGCTGCCTGTCCCGCTGTGTTACTCCAGTATTTTGTATCTACCTTTGATTTAAACCAGCATCAGCAGTTCTTTCCTACACACTAGTGTACTGGTGATTGCTGGTCAGAACAGATTGGTGGGCAGCTACGGGTCCTCCCCTACAGCTCTTGACTGTGCAGTCCTGGACAGACATTGAAGAAAGTAGGACACAAATTGCTGGGGTTGGTCAGGTAGATTCAGGCAGGTCAGTTTCTCAGGTAGCATCCCTAGAGAACATAGATAGAGAGCATTTTGGGTCGGGATCCCTCTTCAGACCCTTGATGAAATCAATGATGAAAGTACCCCAGTTTAGGGGACATGATAGAAACAAAATGACATCCCCAAAATATTCAGATTTACAAATGCCAAAGTTCTGTGTGGTTTGCATCAACAAGGTTGGGTCCAATCACTTCTCCAACAAAATAACAACCAATTGTTGGGTCATTTCACCAGACCAGACACAGACTTGTTCCCTGCTTTGAGGTCCATTTTCCTGTCTGTTTTCCCCGCTGTGCATTGATTGCACATACATGAAACAATTCCACTGGGGAGATGTCCGTTGTGCATTGAACCATTATGAATTCCTTTCATGCACACGGCATAAATTTAATTGCTCAATTGATACTTTCATTATGCACAAAGCAGTTGATAAGTTACCGATCACAATTCACAATCAATATTGCGTTACATTTCAATCTCACACACCTTGATAAACATATGTTATAAGATTGAATTTCTAGGCTATGGAAGGAACTCTACCACTGCCCAAGTTAACGGCATCAAGCGGCTTGATTTCAGGTCAGTAATCAGCAAGTTTATTGCTGTAAGCTTCATTCAATACCTGAATATCCTTGTTGATACCTGACATCTTTGTCATTCATAAATGAGGCCTCATTAGTTTTTTTTATATTTCACATAAACAAGCATTACTAACACCCAAATTACTTTAATGGCGTTCAGGAACTGTGCTTTCCCCCATATCATTTTCCCTCTCCAAATATCCAGCAATTGATTGCGAAAACTGGAAATTATGAAACAGGAAAAATGGAAACTGGAAAAATGGCCCTTGTGGCTAAAGGGATCAGGGGGTACGGAGAGAAGGCAGGTACAGGATACTGAGTTGGATGATCAGCCATGATCATATTGAATGGCCTACTCCTGCACCTATTTGCTATGTTTCTATGTTTCTAAACACAGACTGTGCCGCATATATCCTCACGGGCAATGTGCTCAGCACAACTTAAAACCCAGCCTCGTTGACACTTTTTTGCATATCTTTCATTCATTGTTCTTTATCACTTTACATCATCGTTTTATGTCTCTTGTTTCCCTTTTCCTTAACCATTCCTTCTCTCCAGAGATGCTCCCTGTCCCGCTGAGTTACTCCAGTTTTTTTGTCTCTCCTCTTTTGACTAGATGGTGTATTATTTTAGTGCTGTTAAATCAAAGGCCTTTTTTTATCTTTGAGAAACAAAAAACCAAAGTAAACACAATTACATTTGGGGATCACTGGAAAACTAGGCCTTAAAGCACAAGAATCAAAGGAGTACAGAAGATCAAAGGAAATCATTGGCAGACTTTGAAAACAATGCCACAGATGTTCATATAACTTGCCCGTCAAAGAGGCAGTAACCTGTGTATTTCAAATGTTATGTGCCTAACCCATAGAAACAAGAGTTCAGGTGCACGGAGGCAGATTAGTTTCTTCTCTGTGATGAATTAACACTTACAGCTGGTGGAGTTACATACATTAAATAATTCTGGCAAATTAGTTCTTCCCTCCTTCCTTAAAATTAACCAGTGACAAAAATAACTACTGTTTCTCTAAAATGTTGACTCTTATTTACCATGGATATTCTCCAAGGAACTGCAGATGCCGACTTACAAAAAAAAAGACAGAAAGTTCTGGAGTAACTCAGCGGGTCAGGGGAGTAAAAGGGAGTAACTCAGGGAGTCAGGCAGCATCCCTGGACAACGTGGATATGTGACGTTTCGCGTTGGAACCTTTCTTTGGACTGATTGCGGGGGCGGCGGGTGGGTGGGGGGTAGAAGAAAGTTGGAAGAGAGGAGGGGCAGAAAAAGCATGGTGGGTAATAGGTGATAGGGCTTTTTTTAAATAGGAGGATGGTTGGACAAAGGCCTGAAAAAAAAGGTGTTAGGCATCAGGATTGAAGATTTGTGAAGCATGAAACCAGAGGAAGGAATATAAGTGGGGGAGAGGGAGGGGAGAAATCGGTGTGAATCAAGGCAGGGCACAAGGAAGGGGGGGTGGGGGGAAGGGGAAGGAGAAGGGGGATGTGAGGAGAATGGAGAGGGGATTATACCCGACAGAAGGGAGGAGGTCCAGGACAGAAACGTCAGTATGGGTATGAGAAGGGGAGTCAAAATGGTTCGCAATTGGGAGATCCTGTAGGTCTTGGTAGACCAAGTGGAAATATTCCATGAAACGGTCAAAATGCTCTCCAGTTCTCCAGTTCAACCTTGCTGGAGAAACTCAGCAGGTGAGGCAGCATCTATGGAGCGAAGGAAATAGGTGACGTTTCTGGTTGAGACCCTTTTTCAGACTGATGTGGAGGTGGGGGGGGGGGGGTGGGAAGGGAAGCTTCAGGTTGGAGTACTGTGTTCAGTTTTGGTCACCCTGCTCTAGAAAGGATATCATTAAGTTGGAAAGAGTGCAGAGAAGATTTATGAGGATGTTGCAAGGGCGCGAGGGCATGAGCTATAGGGAAAGGTTGGGCAGCCTAGGCCTATATTTCTTGGAGCACAGGAGGCTGAAGAGTGATCTTATAAAGGTGTATACAATTATGAGGGAATAGACAGCCTTTTACCAAGAGTAGGGGAATCAAAAACCAGAGGACCTGGTTTAAAAGTGAGAGGGGCAAGATTTAATAGGAACCTGAGAGGCAACTTTTTCCACATAGAGCATGGTGGGTATATTGGCTGCCATAGAAGGTCGTTAAGGCAGGAAATAACAGCATTTAAAATAAACTTGGACAGCTACCTGGATAGGAAAGATTTGGAGGGATACGAGTCAAACATAGACAAATGGGATAAGCTTTGATTGGAATCTTGGTTGATATTAACGAGATGGGCTGAAGGACCTGTTTCGATGCCGTATGACTCTGACTCTACAACTCAATTAAAGTGCAATAAAACCAACACTGCAAAAAGACAATGATGTCAGCCTTTAAAAGAAGCATTGAAGCACCAAGACTGTTTATTGTTTTTAAAAATAATGAACATTCTGTAATCTCCAAAATGGAAATTGAAATGCAGATAATACAGGTGACTGATTATTCCCTTCCCAATGTTTATTCACTCACGGTAATTTTCCTGTTTATGTTTGCTGTTTATTTTTGTTTTTAAACTATGCCTTGCAGCCAAAATAATTTGCATTTTCGCACAACCCAACCATGTAAAATACCAATAGCATTGGATGTGTCAGCCAGTTAACTGTTAATATTTTTCTGCAACACCGGGATCCCATGGGCATGATGAATTAAACTTCCCTGGCATGGAGAAATAGCATGACATTGGGGTTCATGATGCAACTTTTAGTTTCTCGGTGAGATGTTCCTATTGCCTCCAGCAGCTTCTGGTGTTCTTATTCACTTACTGAATTATGCACCATGATGTTTCTGAATGACAGAGCCATTTTTGATTCCATTAATGTGGACAATTGCAAGCAAATGCTTTTAGACGATAGTTTCACTTTAGATGCAATTTCAGAGTCTATTGATTTCCCTCTCTTCCCTTCATTATGGCTTAAATTGATTACTGTGGCAACGGTAATAACAGTGATTGCACTTGACATTGTCTGAAGCTTGCAGAACAGTATTCAAATTTGAATGGCATAATTTCTTAAAGATACTTCTTGTGCAACCGAGCAATAGCACTGTCATTAGTAATAATTTACATTTATTGAGTGCACTTAAAGAAAGCTCTTGTCACGGATACTTTTGTAAAGCTGTGATGAAGTGTTATTAATGCTGAGGCCATTGGGAGTAAACAAAAAGATTAATAATCAGGAAGGTGTATGAGAACTGCAACATTATCAAAATCAAGAGAATAGCTTCAAGAAGGGGATAGGACATTTCATTTGTGAATGACTTTTCTGAAATGCAAGACTTGCAAAGAATGTGAGGAATGCTTAAATGCAGTATAAGGAGAGATTGGACAAACTTGGAATGTTTTCCCTGGAGTGTTGGAGGTTGAGGGGAAACATAATAGAATTATATAAAGTTATGAGGCATAGATAAAATCTTTCTTCCCCAGTGTGGAGATGTCAAAGACTAGAGGGTAATGTGAGAGGGGCAAAGTTTAAAGAGTGTGGGGCATGTTTTTTTTACACAGAATAGCAGGCGGTTAGAACATGCAGCCAGGGATGTTGTGGTGGAGGCAGATACTATAGTGGCATTTAAGCGTTTTTTTAAAAAGGCACATGAATGTATAGGGAATGGTAATATGGATCACGTGCAGGCAGAGAAGATTTAGTTGAAAAATGTGTAAAATTTGGTGTGAAATTTAATGCAAGCTCAAAAGGAAAACCACAAAACTAAAAGGGGTGACATGAGGAGAAATATATAAAACTCAAAGAGGCATAGAGAGGGGATACAATCCCAGGGTGGAAATGATACATGGAAATGATATAGATCATGTGCAAACAGAGGAGATTAATGTTCAGCAAAGACATTGTGTTTAGAAGGGCCTGTTTCTGTGTTGTGCTGTTTACTTTAGTTTAGAAATATAGTGTGCAAACATGCCCTTCGGTCCACTGAGTCCACGCCAGCCATCAATCACCCGTTTACACCAGTTCCATGTTATCCCACTTTGTCATCCACTCTCTAAACTCTGGGGCAATTTAAAGAGAGCCAACTAACCTACAAACCCTCACATTTATGGGATGAAGGAGGAAACCAAAGTACTACGGAAAAATGTGACGTGTTGCATTTTGGGAAGTCTAACATGGGCAGGACCTACACAGTGAATGATTGGACTCTGGGGATTGTTGTAGATCAGAGGGATCTAGGAGTGCAGGTGCATGGATCCTTGAAGGTCGAGTCACAGGTAGATAAGATGGTCAAAAAGGTTTTTGGTACATTGGCCTTCATCAGTCAGAGTATTGAGTATAGAAGTTGGGAAGTCATGTTGCAGTTCTATATATGACATTGGTGAGACCGCATTTAGAGTATTGTGTTCAGTTCTAGGCACCATGCTATAGGTAAGATGTTGTCAAGCTGGAAAGGGTACAAAGAAGATTTACAAGGATGTTGCCAGAACTAGAGGGTCTAATCTATAGGAAGCGGTTGAGTAAGCTGGGACTCCATTCCCTGGAGCACACGAGGATGAGGGGGTGATCTTATAGAGGTGTATAAAATCTTGAGAGGAATAGGTTGGGTAGATGCCCAGAGTCTCTTGACCAGAGGATATAGGTTTAAGGTGACAGGAATAAGATTTAATAGGAATCTGAGGAGTAACTTTTTCACACAAAGGGTGGTGGGTATATGGATCAAGCTGCCAGAGGAGGTTGGGACTATCCAAACGTTTAAGAAGCAGTTAGACAGGTACATGGATAGGACAGGTTTGGAGGGATATGGACAAAACACAGGCAGGTGGGACTAGAGGAGCTGGGGCATGTTGGCTGGTGTGGGTAAATTAGGCCAAAGGGCCTGTTTTCACACGGTATCACACTATGACTCTCTATGACACACAGAAAAAATGAGGTCACAGGGAGAATGTGCAAACTCCATACAGACAGCACCCAAGGTCAGGATCAAACCTGGTCTCTGGCCCTGTTCCATGTTCCTAAGAATGAATCACACACAAACTGTCGACACTTGATGAACATCAAACAAAACTGATGAATGGTCAATGCAAATAGCTGTTACAATGAGGTTTCATAACTAAATAAGAGAAGACACAAAATATTGGATAACTCAGATGGTCAGGCAGTATCCCTGGAGGACATGGATAGGAGACATTTCAGGTTGGGATGCTTCTTCAAACATACAGTCCATAATCAATCCTCTTGCTACACAATTCACATCTCACTAATCCTTTTGTCTCATACCTTGTTTGTGTTTGTCTCTGTTGCTGACTTACCGCCAGAGATCTGGGTTCGATCTTGACTGGGTGCTATCTGTACTGAGTTTGTACGTTCTTCCTGTGAACACGTGGGTTTTCTCTAGGTGCTCCAGTTTCCTCCCCCACTCTAGAAAATGTACAGGTTTGTTGGATAATTGGCTTCTGTGAGTGGTAAAAAATGTCCCCAGTGTATAGGATAGTGTTAGTGTATGGGTGATCACTGGCCAGCACAGAGTTGATGGGTCAAAGGCCGGTTTCCGCCTTTGTATCTCTAAAATCTATAAAATCTAAAATTAAAGTCTAAATGCGATCTATGAATATGACACTTTGCCAATCAAACCATGTATCATGATAAAATAATTTAGTTGATGCAATGCTGGTCTAATATGACTCAGATTAAGATGAAGATTCCTCCCATGCTGAATTTCTGCCACAGAAAGCAGATGTTTTGGTTTGATGGTGAGAAATGTGATTTACCACAAGGTTGGGGTTTGGGATAAAATTGGATGTCTAAAGAGATGATTGTAATTTCCGATCTGGGTTGTACCATGCACGTATATATATATTTATAGAGAAGAGCTTCAATGATGAGAATGGCTGATTGTGAACTAACACACTGGAATCTATTAGAGGTTTCCTGTGCTGAAAGATTTGTGGAGATATAGTGAGATGTATCAGTCGTAGAAGAAACTAAATTGGCAGTTGGAGCAACGTCTGCAGAGATTAATTGAATAGCTTAATGATCAGCCATACTATGGTATTTCAGTGTCAAGGGTCACAAATGTCTTAATTTGTGAATGAAATTTGTTTATGGTTCATAAGGTCATTAGGAATAGGAGTAGCATTAGGCCATTCGGCCCATCAAGTCTACTCCGCCATTCATGGCTGATCTATCTCTTCCTCCGAACCCCATTCTCCCGTCTTCTCTCCATAACCTCTGACACATGTACTAATCAAGAATCTATATATCTCTGCCTTAAAAATATCCACTGACTTGGCCTCTATAGCCTTCTGTGGCAAAGAATTCCACAGATTCACCACCCTCTGATTAAAGAACTTTCTCCTCATCTCCTTCCGAAAAGAACATCCTTTAATTCTGAGGCTGACCACTTGTTCTAGACTCTCCCACTAATGGAAACATCCTCCCCTCATCCACTCTATCCAAGTCTTTCATTATTCTGTATATTTCAATTAGGTCCACCCTCCTACTTCTAAACTCCAGTGAGTGCAGGCCCAGTGCCGACAAACACTCATCATAGGTTAACCTACTCATTCCAGTGATTATGGTGCCTAAAATTGCTCACAATATTCCAAATGCAGCCTTACCAACACCTGAAAAAGCTTCAGCACTACATCCCTGTTTCTGTATACAAGTCCTCTTGAAATAAATGCTAGCATTGAGTTTGCTTTCTTTACTACCGATTCGATTAGCACATTAACTTTCTGCGAATCCTGCACCAGCACTCCCAAGTCCCTTTGCAACTCTGAGTTCTGGATTCGCTCCCCATTTAGAAAATAGTCTACGCCTTTATTCCCACTACCAAAATGCATGACTCCGTACTTTGCTACACAATATTCCATCTGCCACTTATCTGCCCACTCTTCCAACCTGTCCAAGTCCTTCTGCAGAGTCCGTGCTTTCTCTACACTACCTGCCCCTCCACCTATTTTTGTATCATCTGCAAACTTGGCCACAAAGCCTTCAATCTCCTTGTCCAAATCATTAATACACAACGTGAAAAGTAGTGGCCCCAGCACTGACCCTTGCGGAATTCCACTAGTCATGCTTCGTTTGTTCTTTCTATACAAGTTGCTCAATCATAAGATGATGTTAGGAAATCCGTGAATGTTACAAAGTATTTTATCCAAGAAAAGTGAGATAATTTGTTAAACATTTGACTTTAACCAAAAAAAAACATCTACAATTGTGTGGACAATTGGATACTCAATTGATTCATCTCAGATTAATCCTTCCAATGATATCAATCTTCATGCAGCCAACCAGCTACTAAAGACATTCTAGGCTAAGAAATGTTAGTTTAATGTAAACTAATTGAACATGGTGGCTACTAAACCTAATATTTATTTATTGATGTTCAATTGCTGTGACTTTCTTGAACTGACCAAAGGTCTGATGAGTGAACGTGTAAAAGGGCTGTCTCACTGTGCGAGTTGACCCAGGAGTGACCCCGAGTTTAAAACAAATTTAACTCGTGGTAATCACGTACAATTAACATAGCGGGAACGTCGGAACTCGTGGACGCAACTTAGCGACTCTTGGCGCTAACGGGAGGTACCCGTGAAACTTGTTAACTCTTGCAAAAGTTCAAACATGTTTGTACTTTTCCACGAGTAAAATGTACTCTTGTGGTTAAAATTTGAAACATTTTAAACTCGTTGTAAGAACGTAGTGGCCCGTGCGTTTAACTTTGTGACTCGTGATTCTACCTTGGGAACTCTTTTTAGAAACAATAATCAGGGACAGAAATATCAGTTACTTAGACTTTTTAAAGACAAATTCTGCTTAACAAAGTTAAGCAAGTTATTGATAAGGTGACAGAGTGGGTTGAAAAGAAAAAATTGCTTGAAGTTTATATATAAATTTGTGTTGTGTTGTGTTGTGTTGAAAAGCTTTTTGCTGATCCGTTTGATTCTCACTGTTTGTTTACTTCATTGCACAATAAAAGAGAGTTCTTTGCTATCAAGATCAAATTGATGTCTGGAAGTTTTCATTTTAATATCACTACAAAGTCTCATGACTTGAATGTAATATTCCTTTCATCATAAAACACAAAATAGAGGAAGGCAAAATATATTCACATCTTGATTCTCACAATCATTTGTGAGATTTAAGGACTCAGCTGCCTCATATGCTGTGCTTTTTAAATGTTTAAAATTGTCACCTCTCAGTAGATCAGAAAATAAGACAAAGTCTTATGTGAAACAAATGTCTTGAATGTGAAACAAAGTCTTTATTCTTGTTCAATATAAAAAACGCTTTTTTGCGCATATTGAGAAATATGCGTAATTTCCTGCAAACCCATATCACGGTGAAGCACCACAGCAAACAACGCAGTGGTCTGAAAAAGGGCTTCTCATACATGAAAATCAACAAATGAAGCACAAATAAAAGTATTTCCACTATATACTAATTCAGCTGAGAAATGCACAAGTCTAAATTCAGGCAATAAAAGATACAATGCAATGCGCTAAATGACAAGTTTTGAGATCTACAATCCGATAAGCAGATGCATGATAACCGCGTTTTAAAGGAAAGACAGATGCAATGAAATTACTTTTACACCACAATAAAAAATAAAATCCACACTTAAAGTTAAACAATGAAAAGTCAGCAGGATTTAAACTAAACATGAAATTAACTGGATTTTTCTGCATGTGGGCTCTCCTCATGCAGTGATGTACCTGTGGTCGGCAGCCGCTCAAAATAAGCTGTCCTGCCACGGCACACTGCCCAATTCTGAATTATAGTAGGAGCAGAGATGGTCTCTCTGCTCTTTTGCACTGTTGGTCCCCGTGTTACCTCGAAAACACTGCAGTGGCACCAAAGTCTCGTCGTTTGTACCACTCCTCCACGCACCTAGTGTTATTCTCCCTGTTTGACTGTCCACTAAGTCACCGTGCTGCATGGCTGCCGCTGATCCTGAAGCTGCACCTCTGATACGGATCAGGTTGTGCAGAACACATGCAGCAAACACAATAGTCTCTACGTTCTTTGGCTGGCATGACATCATTTTTTTAACGTGTGATGATTTTTCAACACTTCGATATACATTGTTGCCTCAAGATTAACGGGAGAGCAACTTGGTACACTCGGGAGACGAACTTGGAACATCGCAGAAATGAGAAGTAAACGGCAAACTTAGACATACCCGTGGGAACTCGGTTAAACTCTGGATCATAAACTTGTAGTCTCGTACGCAACCACGAGTCTTTCACTCGGGGTCACTCGTAGGTCAACTCGCACAGTGAGACAGACCTTTTAACCTTAAAAATTTATTTTTTTATTTTTTATTTTTTATTTATTAGAAGTACATTACATTACAACCACATACATTAGTACTCGTCACTTATGTCTTCTTACAATTAATGTACTCCATTTGTTTTTTACACTAGTAAAAGGAAAGGATAAGATTGAAAGAAAGAAGAAAGTGAAGGAAAAAGTGAGTGTAGAAAATGTGACAACAAAAAAGGACGAAGACCCTATAAGAACAAAATTAAAAACAAAAGAAAAAGAGTTAAGAAATAGACGATAGAAAAGAAGGAGAAAGAGAAAGAGGAAAAAGAGAGAAACAAATATTTTTTATGAGCATTACGCAAATGGGACATACCAACTCTTCAACTACCATCCCCCATTACCTGACCTCAATTTTTTTAAGGTACCTTTGCACCCTATATTTGTAATAATTCTATAAATGCAGACCACGTCAGGTGGAAGTGATCTGGTTTACCTGCTAGGAGGAGTCTTATCTCTTCTAGGTGTAATGTTTAGAACATATTTGAAATCCACATGTTTATAGTTGGTATTGGAACCTTCTTCCAAAATTTTAGGATTAGCTTTTTTCCAGTTATTAACCCATAGTCTATTAGTTTCTTTTGAAACACATTTAGTTCTGGACCATCTTCCGTTATTCCGAAGATAATCCATTCTGCTTTGGGTATCAGTTTTATTTTAAATAATTTTGTAAAGATTTTGAAAATTTCATTCCAAAATGTAAAATTTATGTAAAATTTTAAATTGTATTAAAGTGTGTCTTACATTAATCGAACATTTATGCACGTTTAATAAGTGTTCATTCCAACTTTCCTTTGAAATTTTAATAGCTAACTCTTGTTCCCAGTCTCTTCTGATACCCTCCGTAGATGGTATTTCTACATTTAAGATAATATTATACAAATATGATATTAAGTTTGCTGATTCAGCTTTTATCTGCATTGCCTCATCCAATACATCTGCTGGGTTATTATAATGATCTTTTGTATATTTTTTCAAATAGTCGCATATTTGAAAATATTTAAAATATTGATTATTTCCGAGTTTATATTTTATTTGTAATTGTTGAAATGAAAGTAATTTTCCAGTTTCATACAAGTCACCGAACGTGTTAACCTTAAAATTAAAAAAAAAAGTGCAGTTGCTGGAAATCTAAAGCAAAAGCAGAAAATGCTGGAAATACTCAGCAGGTCAAGCTATGCCTGTGGGAAAGGAAGAAAAGTCAATGTTTCAGGTCAGAGACACTTTGTCTGAATGGAAAAGGGGACAAAAGAAGTTTGTTAAACTTCAAGGATGGGAGGGGAGGGACAATTGTGTCTGACAGGGTAAAACTGGGTGAATAGGAAGGAACTGCAGATGCTGGTTTACACAAAGATGGACACAAAATGCTGGGGAAACGCAACTGGACAGGCAGTGAGTCTGGAGAGAAGGAATGGGTGATCTTTCAGGTCTAGACCATTCTTCAGACTGAATGTCACAGGAGAGGGAAGCAAGAGATATGGAAGTGTAAGGTATGAAATGACAGATCAAACTAGACGATGATCAAGGAAATGTACAATGCTTCATTGTTGGCTGAGGGAAACAAGCAGAGCAGCAAGAGGAACTGAGTCAGGCAGCAGCTGTGGAAGGAAATGGACGGTCAACTGTTATTTTCCTTTATTGATGCAAAATAAAGAAGTACTGAAGGAATTCAGTGGGCCAAGCAAGTTCTGTGAACTGTCCAGATGAAGGGTCCCAAATCAAAATGTTGACGGTCCAATTCCAACATCTGCAGTTTCTTGTTCTTCCAAGAAAGTATAGATATTGGAAGCAATCATAGGTTGGAGTATGCATCGGGTATTCAGCATAGATGCAGCATGCTGAGTGGAGGGATAAACACTGGGCCTGAAAAACTCATGTCAGGTCCCATTTATCTTCATTTGGTGGACTGCTAGTGCAGGCAAATCCTTGGCCCAGTGGCTGTGTCTGACAGGCCTTTTACAGAGCCTTCAACAGGGTAACATAGAAACATAGAAACATAGAAACTAGGTGCAGGAGGAGGCCATTCTGCCCTTCGAGCCAGCACCGCCATTCATTGTGATCATGGCTGATCATCCCCTATCAATAACCTGTGCCTGCCTTCTCCCCATATCCCTTGACTCCACTAGCCCCTTGAGCTCTATCAAACTCTCTCTTAAATCCATCCAGTGACTTGGACTCCACTGCCCTCTGTGGCAGGGAATTCCATAAATTCACAACTCTCTGGGTGAAAACGTTTTTTCTCACCTCAGTTTTAAATGACCTCCCCTTTATTCTAAGACTGTGGCCCCTGGTTCTGGACCCGCCCAACATTGGGAACATTTTTCCTGCATCTAACTTGTCCAGTACTTTTATAATTTTATATGTTTCTATAAGATCCCCCCTCATCCTTCTAAACGCTAGTGAAAACAACCCTAGTCTTTTCAATCTTTCCTCATATGACAGTCCCGCCATCCCAGGGATCAATCTCGTGAACCTACGCTGCACTGCCTCAATCACAAGGATGTCCTTCCTCAAATTAGGAGACCAAAACTGTACACAATACTCCAGATGTGGTCTCACCAGAGCCCTATACAACTGCAGAAGAACCTCTTTACTCCTATACTGAAATCCTCTTGTTATGAAGGCCAAAATTCCATTAGCTTTCTTCACTGCCTGCTGCACCTGTAAACAAACTTTTAGTGACCGGTGTACAAGGACGCCCAGGTCTCGCTGCATCTCCCCCTTACCTAACCTAACCCCATTGAGATAATAATCTGCCCACATTTATCTATATTATACTGCATCTGCCACGCATCTGCCCACTCACTCAACCTGTCCAGGTCACCCTGCAACCTCCTAACATCCTCTTCACAGCTCACACTGCCACCCAGCTTTGTGTCATCCGCAAACTTGCTAGTGTTGCTCCTAATTCCCTCTTCCAAATCATTAATATATATGGTAAACAGTTGCGACCCCAACACCGAGCCTTGTGGCACTCCACTCACCACTGCCTGCCATTCTGAAAAGGACCCGTTCACTCATACTCTTTGCTTCCGGTCTGCCAACCAATTTTCTATCCATGTCAACACCCTACCCCCAATACTATGTTGTCCAATGGACAAAAGTGGGAATATGTGGCAGCCAAGTAGTCTGGCATGAATATAACCATATAACCATATAACAATTACAGCACGGAAACAGGCCATCTCGGCCTTTCTAGTCCATGCCGAACACTTATTCTCCCCTAGTCCCATCTACCTGCACTCGGACCATAACCCTCCATTCCTTTCCCGTCCATATACCTATCCAATTTAATTTTAAATGATAAAATCAAACCTGCCTCCTCCACTTCCACTGGAAGCTCATTCCACACAGCTACCACTCTCTGAGAAAAGAACTTCTGTCCCTTAATTCTCAAATCATGTCCTCTTGTTTGAATCTTCCCTACTCTCAATGGAAAAAGCTTATCCACGTCAACTCTGTCTATCCCTCTCATCATTTTAAAGACCTCTATCAAGTCCCCCCTTAACCTTCTGCGCTCCAAAGAATAAAGACCTAACTTGTTCAACCTTTCTCTGTAACTTGGGTGCTGAAACCCAGGCA
This sequence comes from Malacoraja senta, assembly GCA_038087875.1. Classification (NCBI taxonomy): domain Eukaryota; kingdom Metazoa; phylum Chordata; class Chondrichthyes; order Rajiformes; family Rajidae; genus Malacoraja; species Malacoraja senta. The sequence goes on from CM075977.1 coordinate 170,939,639, forward strand.
ACATTCTAGTAGATCTCCTCTGTACTCTCTCTATTTTGTTGACATCTTTCCCATAATTTGGCGACCAAAATTATACACCATACTCCAGAATTGGCCTCACCAATGCCTTGTACAATTTTAACATTACATCCCAACTTCGATACTCAATGCTGATTTAGAAAGGCCAGCACACCAAAAGCTTTCTTTACCACCCTATCTACATGAGATTCCACCTTCAGGGAACTATGTACAGTTATTCCTAGATCCCTCTGTTCAACTGCATTCCTCAATTCGCTACCATTTACCATGTACGTCCTATTTTGATTTGTCCTGCCAAGATGTAGCACCTCACACTTATCAGCATTAAACTCCATCTGCCATCTTTCAGCCCACTCTTCCAAATGGCCTAAATCTCTCTGTAGACTTTGAAAATCTGCTTCATTATCCACAACACCACCTATCTTAGTATCATCTGCATACTTACTAATCCAATTTACCACAGCATCATCCAGATCATTGATGTATATGACAAACAACAGTTGACCCAACACAGATCCCTGAGGCACCCCACTAGTCACTGGCCTCCAACCTGACAAACAGCCATCCACCATTACTCTCTGGCATCTCCCATTCAGCCACTGTTGAATCCATCTTGCTACTCCACCATTAATACCCAACAATTGAACCTTCTTAACCAACCTTCCATGAGGAACCTTGCCAAAGGCCTTACTGAAGTCCATACAGACAACATCCACCACTTTACCCTCATAAATTTCCCTAGTAACCTCTTCAAAAAATTCAAGAAGATTAGTCAAACATGACCTTCCAGGCACAAATCCATGTTGACTGTTCCTAATCAGACCATGTTTATCCAGATGCTTATGTATATTATCTCTAAGTATCCTTTCCATTAATTTGCCCACCACTGACGTCAAACTAACAGATCTATAATTGCTAGGTTTACTCTTAGAACACTTTTTAAACAATGGAACAACATGCGCAGTACGCCAATCCTCCGGCACCATTCCCGTTTCTAATGACATTTGAAATATTTCTGTCATAGCACCTGCTATTTCTACACTAACTTCCCTCAATGTCCTAGGGAATATCCTGTCAGGACCTGGAGACTTAACCACTTTTATATTTTTCAAAAGTGTCTGTACTTCCTCTTCTTTGAATCTCATAGTTTCCATAGCTACTCTACTTGTTTCCCTTACCGCACATAATTCAATATCCTTCTCCTTGGTGAATAACGAAGAAAAGAAATTGTTCAATATCTCCCCCATCTCTTTTAGCTCTGCAGATAGCTGTCCACTCTGACTCTCTAATGGACCAATTTTATCCCTCGTTATCCTTTTGCTATTAATATAGCTGTAGAAACCCTTTGGATTTACTTTCACCTTACTTGCCAAAGCAACCTCATATCTTCTTTTTGCTTTTCTAATTTCTTTCTTAATATTCTTTTTACATTCTTTATACTCCTCAAGCACCTCATTTATTCCATGCTGCCTATAATTATTGTAGATCTCTCTCTTTTTCCGAACCAAGTTTCCAATTTCCCTTGAAAACCATGGCTCTTTCCAATTATTACTACTTCCTTTCAACCGAACAGGGACATAAAGATTCTGTACTCTTAAAATTTCACCTTTAAATGTCCTCCATTTCTCTTCTACATCCTTCCCATAAAACAAAATGTCCCAATTCACTCCTTTTAAATCCTTTCTCATCTCCTCAAAGTTAGCCTTTCTCCAATCAAAAATCTCAACCCTTGGTCCAGTTCTGACCCTCTCAATAATTATATTGAAACTAATGGTATTGTGATCACTGGACCCGAAGTGCTCCCCAACACATATCTCCGCCACCTGACCTGTCTCATTTCCTAACAGGAGGTCCAGCACTGCCCCTTCTCTAGTAGGTACCTCTATGTATTGCTGCAAAAAACTATCCTGCACACGTTTTACAAATTCCAAACCATCCAGCCCTTTTACAGAATGTGTTTCCCAGTCTGTGTGGAAAATTGAAATCTCCCACAATCACTACCTTGTGCTTACTACTAATACCTGCTATCTCCTTACATATTTGCTCTTCCAATTATCGCTCCCCATTAGGCGGTGTATAATACACCCCTATAAGTGTTGCTACACCTTTCCCATTTCTCAGTTCCACCCAAATAGCCTCCCTAGACGAGCCCTCTAATCTATCCTGCCAAAGCACTGCTGTAATATCTTCCCTGACAAGCAATGCAACACCTCCACCTCTTGCCCCTCCAATTCTATCACACCTGAAGCAACGAAATCCTGGAATATTTAGTTTCCAATCACAGCCATCCTGCAACCATGTTTCACTAATCGCCACAACATCATACTTCCATGTGTCAATCCAGGGCCTAAGCTCATCCACCTTTCTTACAATGCTCCTAGCATTAAAATATACACATTTAAGAAACCCACCACCTCTTATTCTCTGTTCATTATCTTTTTCTTCTTTCTCCCCTACATGTTGGGTCTGAGTGCTTCCCTTCTCTGCCTCCTGCCTCACACACTGTCTACTAGCTTTCTCTATTTGAGTCCCTCCCCTCAACCGTTCTAGTTTAAAGTCTCCCCAGTAGCCTTTGCAAATCTTTGCAAAGCCTTTGCAAAGCCTTTGTAAATATAATTTCATGTTTTTAATGGAGACACAAGAAACTGCATATGATAGAATCTGGAGCAAAACAAAGATTTGTTTCATCTTTTTAACAATGTCAACCTGCTTCAATTAATATATCATCATGAGGCTTCTGCATATTTCAACCAGGACATTTAAAAGGAAACAGTAAAAGAAAAGCTGGTATTTCAACCTTGATACCTTGCTTGTTTGCAACACAAGTGAAATACTTGAAATATAAAGAAAGCTTCTGTTGTCTCTTACCCGCTTTGGTGGCAACTGAAATCTATCATCCTTTGGAGTGCAGGCATTTTATTTCTTCACACTGAATCATCCATGATACTTAATATTATCTGTTTTTGTTTTTCCCAGAGAGAAAGAAGATTGCTGAGAACTCAGCCTGTAAGGGCTATTTTGCCTCACCCAACACATTGAACTCAGTGTCCTGAGATTTGTGATCTTTGAATCCCATAGTAAATCTGATAAACCAAGTTAAATGTCTCTACTCCATTGTTTTCATGGGTCAGAGTTGTTGCTGGCAGCTTGGGTGGTACTTTGATAATGAGGAAAGCCTTCACCTTTAAACAGAACAGACACAATATCTTGTGCTGCAAATTGGGCACGTACACAAATTCCCAAACTGGACATTGATGGTTGTGAATGCTCATCAGTGACATTGTAAACATGATGGGAAAATGTCAAGTGCTTGCTTAATTTCTAGCAATTAGTTGAAATTGCAATCAGAGAAAATGCACTCACCATGCCAGCCGTTTCAGTAACACATGGCAACCAGGGGAAACTGCACAGACTTGCTCTTTACAGTGAAGATGCAAGCCGTATGTATATGGTATTATTAGATAACAGAAACATTCTAAATTGACAGTAATTATAGGGCAAGGAAATAACATTGTCATTCTATATGTCCATAACAATAATCTTTTATAATATTCACACACATTGAAGAAAAGTAAATACAATGATTTTAAAGGTTACCAAAACATTTTCACACAGTCACAAAATATTACATCAGATTCTGGAGAATGGTATTTTGTAGTTAGGTTACAGGACTGGTAATCCAGTGTTCTGGACTAAAGAGAGAGAGCCTCCAATTCCACCATCATAATTGTTCTGTTAACTAAATAACCTTCAATAAAAATGTTAGTATCAATAAATCACCATGTAGCTTTTGAATGGTAGTTCTGATTCACTTCAATTCAATGTCCTTAGCCAGTATAAATAAAGACCTCTCATAACAGACAGCCTCTGAATTGGCCTAACACCCACTCAACAGTAATGAAAACATTACCTCAAACTGTGATAAGAATAAAAAGGGATTGAGCATCAACATTGACTGGATGTGACAAAGCCCACAAACAATTTAATTGATCTTCATTGGTACTTGAGGAGTGAATTTGAATTGGTAAAACTGGCATATAATCTTGTCAAGCATCAGACTAATGTTTAGATAGTGGAGAATATAATGCAGGATAAAGTAATGGGCCTACAACTGGAGGAACAGTACCTCATATTCTGCTTGTGTAGCTCACTACCTAACGATATGAACATTGAATTCTCCAATTTTAGTTAAATAATCTACAACCCCAACCCCTTCCTCAATTTCCCCCCACCCCAGACACGCATCCATTTCTCCCCTCCCATTCCATCGATATTCCTTCCTCTGCCTTCACAATTCACATTTCTTCTATCCTATCTGACTTTTCATCTGTCTTCACCATCTGTCTTTTCATCTCTGCAATTGTCCAACCAACTTCCTATCAAAAACTCCCCTCACCCGCATCCACCTATCACTCATCAGGCTTTTTCCTGCCCTTCCTCTCTTAATTTTCTCACCCCTCCATCACAAACTGTCTGAATTTTGGGTCTCCATAGATGTCGAATTTTGGTTCTCTATAGATGCTGCCTGACCTGCCAAGTTACTCCAGCATTTTGTGTTTTTTTTAAAATGTAAACCAACATCTACTGTTTATCCTCCTTCACTATTTTGATAATGTACTGTTTGGTATAACATTGGGTAGCAAAGAAGGGTGTGGGACTGCGTGATGATGAAAAAGCTATAGTATTGTTTATTACTGCCATGACTACTGAGGTACAGTGAAAAACTTAGTTTTGTGAGCCATTTGGCCAAATTATACAATAGATGAATACAATCAAAATATATACAAGCACAGCAGATAGCGCAAAGAGAAAACAAGTAAGGTCTAAATATTGTTAAAATTCAGTGTTTCCGCATACTTTTATAAAAATGATTTTTTTTCTCTAGGCTATGAAACTGATAGCTATTCGTGTACCTAAGGTACTGGAAGAGAGAAGGTGGGTGACGGTGAAAAAGGGAGGGAAACATGGAATGCAAAGGTCCCCGGGTGTTGTACCTCTTGTGAACAGGTTCACCCACTTAGAAGCTGTCGGGACAGAATTCGTTATCACACTGAGCGGCGGACTGGCTTGCGAAGCAAAAAGGGCTGTTGAGCCAAAACCAAAGAGGCCAACGTCAGGCAATGCCATTGTAGTTGGAGACTCCATTGTGAGAGGTACGGACAGGGGTTTCTGCAGGAACAGACGGGATTCGAGGATGGTGTGCTGCCTTCCTGGTGCCAGGATCCAGGATGTCACAGACAGAGTGCAGAAAATCCTCAAGGACGAAGGTGAACAGCCAGAAGTGGTAGTGCATGTCGGCACAAACGATGTCGGAAAGAAGGGGATGAATATTCTGCAGCGTGACTTTAGAGAACTCGGAAAAATGCTGAAAAGCAGGACCTCCTGGGTTGTTATCGCCGGTTTGCTTCCAGTTCCTCGAGCTGGCGAGAGCAGGAACAGGGAGATACGGGACCTGAACATGTGGCTGGGGAACTGGTGCAGGGGGGCAGGGATTTAGATTCTTAGATCACTGGGATCTGTTTTGGAGTAAGGGGGAACTGTACAAAAGGGATGGATTGCATCTTAACAGGTGGGGAACCAGCATTCTGGCAGGCTGGTTTGCCACTGCTACACGGGTAGTTTTAAACTGAATAAGGGGGGTGGGATGTCAAATGGGATAGTTGAGGACAGAGTTAAAGGGAAAGAGAGTAAAGGGATGGTTAATGACCCCAGAATTAAGGGGAAAGGAAGCTCACAAAGGGATAGGAGAGTATGGCCAAGTGTAATAGGGATCGATGTGAAAGGTGAGATGCGTAAGGATATGAATGCATGAAGTATAAGAAGTAAAGTAGATGAGCTTGAGGCTCAGTTGGAGGTTGGTAGATATGACATTGTGGGGATTACTGAGACATGGCTGCAGGTGGATCGGGCCTGAGAACTTAATATTCATGGTTATACATCCTATAGAAAGGACAGGCAGGTGGGCAGAGGTGAGGGGCAGCTCTGCTGGTGAGGGATGGAATTCTGTCCCTTGCGAGGGAAGACATAGGGACTTACGAGGTAGAGTCACTGTGGATTGAGTTGAGGAATTGTAAAGGCAAGAAGACACTAATTGGTGTTATCTACAGACCCCCAAATAGTAGCCCAGATGTAGGGTGTAAGTTGCAGCAGGAGTTAAAACTGGCATTTAACAAAGGTAATGCCACTGTGGTGATGGGGATTTCAATATGCAGGTAGACTGGGCAAATCAGGTTGGTTCAGGACCCCAAGAAAGCGAGTTTGTTGAATGCCTCCGAGATGGATTCTTAGAGCAGCTTGTAATGGTGCCGACCAGAGAAAAGGCAATTCTGGATTTGGTGTTGTCCAATGAACCAGATATGATAAGAGAACTCAAGGTAAAGGAACCGCTTGGAGGTAGTGATCATAATATGATTTGTTTTAATCTGCAATTTGAGAAGGAGAAGGTTAAATCGGAAGTGTCAGTGATGCAGTTGAACAAAGGTGACTATGAAGGCATGAGAGGGGAGCTGGCCAAGGTAGACTGGAAAGAGATCCTAGAAGCAATGACGGTAGAACAGCAATGGCAGGAATTTCTGGGCATAATCCAGAAGATGCAGGATCATTTCATTCCAAAAAGGAAGAGAGATTCTAAGGGGAGTAGGAGGCAACCGTGGCTGACAAGAGAAGTTTGGGATAGAATAAAACTAAAAGAAAAGATGTATAACACAGCAAAGAGTAGCCAGAAGCCAGAGGATTGGGAAACTTTCATAGGACAACAGAGGAAACAAAACGGGCAATACGGGCTGAAAAGATGGAGTACGAAGGGAAGCTGGCCAGGAATATAAAGAAGGACAGCAAAAGCTTCGTTAGATATGTTAAGGGAAAAAGAGTAGCAAAGTCAAATGTGGGTCCCTTATAGGCAGACACGGGTGAAACTATTATGGGCAACAAGGAAATGGCAGAAGAATTGAATAGGTACTTCAGATTTGTCTTCACTAAGGAAGACACAAACAATCTCCCAGATGTACTGGAGGACAGAGGATCTAAGGGGGTTGAGGAACTGAAAGAAATTTTCATTAGGCGAGAAATAGTATTGGGTAGGCTAATGGGACTGAAGGATGATAAATCCCTGGGCCTGATGGTCTGCATCCCAGGGTCCCCAAGGAGGTGGCTCTAGAAATAGTGGACGCATTGGTAATCATTTTCCTATGTTCAATAGATTCAGGATCAGTTCCTGTGGATTGGAGGATAGCTAATGTTATCCCACTTTTCAAGGAAGGAGCGAGAGAGAAAATGGGGAATTACAGACCAGTTAGCCTGACTTTGGTGGTGGGAAAGATGCTGGAGTCAATTATTAAAGAGGTAAAGAGGGGCATTTGGATAGCAGTAAAAGGATTAGTCCAAGTCAACATGGATTTATGAATGGGAAATCATGCTTGACTTATCTTCTGGAATTTTTTGAGGATGGGACAAGTAAAATGGATGAAGGGGTGCCAGTGGATGTAGTGTATCTAGACTTTCGGAAAGCCTTTGATAAGGTCCCGCACGGGAGACTGGTGACTAAAATTAGAGCACATGATAGGGTGTTGACATGGATAGAAAATTGGTTGGCAGACCGGAAGCAAAGAATAGGAGTGAACGGGTCCTTTTCAGAATGGCAGGCAGTGGCGAGTGGTGTGCCACAAGGCTCGGTGTTGGGGCCGCAACTGTTTACCATATATATTAATGATTTGGAAGAGGGAATTGGGAGCAACACTAGCAAGTTTGCGGATGACACAAAGCTGGGTGGCAGTGTGAACTGTGAAGAGGATGTTAGGAGGTTGCAGGGTGACCTGGACAGGTTGAGTGAGTGGGCAGATGCATGGCAGATGCAGTATAATATAGATAAATGTGAGGTTATCCACTTTGGCGGCAATAACAAGGGGGCAGATTATTATCTCAATGGGGTTAGGTTAGGTAAGGGGGAGATGCAGCGAGACCTGGGAATCCTTGTACACCGGTCACTGAAAGTTGGCTTACAGGTACAGCAGGCAGTGAAGAAAGCTAATGGAATGTTGGCCTTCATAACAAGAGGATTTCAGTATAGGAGTAAAGAGGTTCTTCTGCAGTTTTATAGGGCTCTGGTGAGACCACATCTGGAGTATTGTGTACAGTTTTGGTCTCCTAATTTGAGGAAGGACATCCTTGTGATTGAGGCAGTGCAACGTAGGTTCACGAGATTGATCCCTGGGATGGCGGGACTGACATATGAGGAAAGATTGAAAAGACTAGGCTTGTATTCACTGGAGTTTAGAAGGATGAGGAGGATCTTATAGAAACATATAAAATTATAAAAGGACTGGACAAGCTAGTTGCAGGAAAAATGTTCCCAATATTGGGCGAGTCCAGAATCAGGGGCCACAGTCTTAGAATAAAGAGGAGGTCATTTAAGACTGAGGTGAGAAAAAACGTTTTCACCCAGAGAGTTGTGAATTGATGGAATTCCCTGCCACAGAGGGCAGTGGAGGCCAAATCACTGGATGGATTTAAGAGAGAGTTAGATAGAGCTCTAGGGGCTAGTGGAGTCAAGGGATATGGGGAGAAGGCAGGCACGGGTTATTGATAGGGGACGATCAGCCATGATCACAATGAATGGCGGCGCTGGCTCGAAGGGCCAAATGGCCTCCTCCTGCACCTAGTTTCTATGTTTCTATGTTTCTTACAAACATTTGTACCTTTGCAGGAGAATTCTAGCTGCATTAACACCGAGAAGTCAGAGTTTACTGTAAAATGATTTCAGCAACTGCTGAGATGACAGGGGAGTAAACTTTGCCACTTTCACATTAAATCAGAGAATGCTCAGAAATGCTCCATATTCCACTCGCATAACTCGTCCCCCAGCAGACTCACTCTTTTTTGTGGCAATTGCAGAGAAGAGGTAGACTAAGTCAAGGAGAAACACGAACCAGTGGTAGGTGACATGAATATTTGAATGAAAACAGGGGAGTTTCTGCACCACATGATTGAAGGTAACGTGCCTTATCATGGACAATGAGATGGCTTTCTTCAATTCAACTTGGAGGCATCTTGTTGGGGCCACTTGCTGTAAGGAAAGTTGCAGCCAGGTATCAGACCTGACATGGGAAAACACATCACAAGTCAAGGAGTCAGTCACCTTGAATCTTGTCTCATGCTTTTTCAGCAAGCCAGAGGGAATATCCGCAACCTCAAACTGCCATCCTTTGCAGCAGAAAGCAGGCGACTGATGCATCATTAGTTCAAGTAAGCAATTTATTTTCCCATAAACTTTATTCGAATAGGTAGCACAACTTTCATCTGTACAAGCTGCTTTTCAGGATGAAAAATTAGCTATTAAAGCATCTGCTTTATACAGTAACTGTAATAACTTCTCTGGAGATCTGCTCTGACATCTTGCAAGAAGCAAAATGGTAGGGATAAATTGGTTTGATTCCTGTTACTCTCTAGTCCATTTTTGGAAGAGTCTTATGGTGGTCAGTCAGGATATTAACTCAATACAATGACAACACCCATTTAAGTCCTAATTGTGATCCAATGCTATACTGGTGGTCGTTCCTGGTACCCCAAGCCACTGGGGGTTCTCCCGACGCTGGAGCACCATCACCCGGCGAGAACATCGGGCGCCGTGGCGGCGACTGTGAAGGCCTCAATGGGCCCGACTCTGGGTGGACAAGAGGATGGGGACTGGACTTTGTGCCTTCCCCCACAGTGGGAACCACTGTGGGGGGATGTTTTTGTGTTTTGGTGTTGAACTTCTTTTTAATACTATGTTGTATTTTATTAGTGTGCTGCAAGGACATCTGAATTTCCCCTGAATAAGGGGATTAATAAAGTCTAATTCAATTCAATTCAATTCAATTCAATTCAATTCAATTCAATACAATAAATGTTGGTGGGCAATTTAGCAGAACAATTACTATACATACTTGAAGTGTTGTTCATTTGGTGGTTCAGACAAAGGGTGATTTTTATTGATATTCTTTGGAAAGAAGTTCAGTGAAGCAACAATATATGACTTGCTGCTACACTGGGTATGCTCACCTTTGCAAGGGGCCATTTGCCGCCCTCTTGCATATGGAGCTTGATGCAGGGCAGATCAATCAGTGGGCTGCTGAGTATTTTTCTGGCTTAGAGAACCGCTCCAAGGCCAACCCTTAATTCATGTCGTCCACTGTTCCGAGGTATTCTGGTACCTCCTGCTGTATTGATGTGTAAATTATGGGGTGTTTGGAGGCATGTGCTTGTCAGCTCCTGCAATAATCCCGAGACCTCAACGCATCACCAAGTGACTCACTGAGGGAGTGCTGCACTGCCAGAGGTGTCATTACTGAGATAAGGTATCATATCAAAACTCTGCCAACTCCCTCAAGAGGCCAGAAAAGGCCATGACATACTTGGGAGGGAAACAGATTTTCACTGGTGCCCTGTGCAACAATTATTCCACAACAACAAGGCTGCACTTCATCCTACAGCACCTAGACCGCCAGGGGACCTATGCGAGGACCCTGTTTGTTTATTTTAGCTCTGCATTCAACACCATTGTGCCAGAGCTACTACACTCCAAACTTTCCGAGTTGACTGTGCCTGAACCCCTTTGTCAGTGGATCACCAACTTCCTGACAGACAGGAAGCAGCATGTGAGGCTGGGAAAGCACATCTCGGACCCGCAAACACTCAGCATAGGAGCACCGCAAGGCTGCGTACTCTCTCCTCTCCTCTACTCTCTCTACACCAACGACTGCACCTCCACAGACACCTCTGTCAAGCTTCTCAAGTTTGCGGACGACACAACCCTGATTGGACTGATCCAGGATGGGGAGGAATCTGCCTACAGACAGGAAGTGTCACAGCTGGCGTCCTGGTGCCGTAGCAACAACCTGGAGCTCAATGCTCTTAAGGCAGTGGAATTGATCGTAGACTTTGGGAGAGCTCCCCCTCCCCTCACCCCATTCCCCATCAACAACACCACAGTCACATCTGTGGAGTATTTTAAGTTCCTGGGAACCATCATCTCCAAGGACTTTAAATGGGTGGCCACCATCGACTCCACAGTCAAAAAGGCACAACAGAGGATGTACTTCCTGCGGCAGCTGAGGAAGCACAATCTGCCACAGGCAATGATGGTCCAATTCTACACGGCCATCGTCGAGTTTGTTCTCGCCTTCTCCATCATGGTCTGGTTTGGCTCAGCCACCAAGCACGACACCTGGAGGCTGCAGCGAATCGTCCGATCAGCAGAGAAGATTATTGGCTGCAACCTTCCCTCCATTGATGAACTGTACACTGCAAGGGCCAGGAAGCGAGCGGGCAAGATCATCTCTGACCCCTCTCACCCTGGCCACAAACTCTTTGAATCACTTCCCTCTGGAAGGCGACTCCGGACTGTCAAAGCTGCCACAGCCAGATATAAAAACAGTTTTTAACCACGAGTAGTTGCTCTACTCAACAGCCAAAAATCTGTAGCCTCCCTTTGATCTGGTATTTTGTTGGTTCACATGCTTGATCAATGGTGTTTTATCATTAATGTTTTATTATTATTAATGTTTAGTGTTTTCTGAGTCATTCGTAACTGTCACTGTATGTCATGTTGTTACTTGTGGGCGGAGCACCAAGGCAAATTCCTTGTATGTGAATACTTGGCCAATAAACTTACTTACTTAAAACATATTTTCCATACATTATCACACTATGGTTGGAAGGGATTTAATAAGCATGCAGTGGCTGTTATATTTTTGTACAGTGACAATACGTCCATTGACTGTAATGAGCTTTGAGAAGCTTACAAGTCAGGAAAGGTGATTTATGAAGGCAATTCTTTCTGTATGTCTGCCAACCATCGTACTCCAATAGGATCAAATCTATCTCAGTCCTCATTGGAAAAGAGATAGAACAGCTGCAAATTAATATCTTAATGCCATCGCACACATGTATCCTCATTGTCTGTCACATGACAATGAAATTGATGCAACCTAGGCCATCACACCTTACAAAACCAGGATGATTTGCCAGACATTTTTGGCAAACAATGTGCCCTTTTAAACCCGTGCTCATTTATTGTCTGCACTGAGCCAAATTTCAAATGAAATAAGGTGCCAACATGGCCTCATATGCCGCGCTCTTCTCTCCAAAGCTGGAAGTTTGAGAGTTTAAATCTTGCTACGGGTTTTTGCATGAAATCTCAAATGATAGTTTGGTGTAATTCTTCCCTGCACACTGCCGCTCTATCCATCCCTTTGCTAATGCAACCCCCATCCATGCCTGTCCCATCTCCCAGGGCTTCCACAGCTCTGCTGGGCAACCTCTGAGGATGAGGGGGGAATCTCTTTGGACTTTAATTTATAGCTACAGTGTGGAAACAGGCCCTTCAGTCCGCCGAGTCCACGCCGACTAACGATCACCCCGTACACTATCTACACACTATGGCCAATTTTGCCACTTAGCAAAACCAATTAATCTACAGATGCGTATGATGTGGGGGGGACTGGAGCACATGGAAAAAACCCACGCAGTCGCAGGGAGTATGTAGAAAACTCCATACAGACAGCACCCATAGTCAGGAGCGAGTCTCTGGCACTGTAAGGCAGAAACTCTACCTCTGTGCCACTGTGTTGCACCTAAATGTCATTGAGACCTACTGAATAATTAAAGATCTAGATAGGGTGGACGTGGAGAAGATATTTACAGTAGTGAGAGAGTCTAATTCTTTTGCCAGAGAATGGTGAATTTGTGGAATTCATTGTCACAGATGGCAGTGGAGGCTATTTTTAAAGCAGAAATTGACAGGTTCTGGATTAGTAAGAGGGTTAAAGGTTATATGTAAAAGGTAGATGAATGGGGTTGAAAGCTAAGAATGAATCAGTCATGTTCAAATGGCGGATCAGACTTGATGGGCTGAATGGCCTAATACTGCTTCTATGTCTTATTAACATGTGATTATCAAATCAAGTCCAGTCTATCATCATATGCACAAGTATGGCGAGCTCCAGGTTCAATGAATATCTTGGTTGAAGCAGCATCACAGACACATTAACTCAGTTATTCAGTCCAACTCACCGCCATCTCTGTTCTTGCTTCTTTACATTACCTCTGGTGAAGTATTTTATATCCTTGTCTAATTCTGCCAACAGGTCTCCCTTTTTCCAACTCTAATCTGTCACATAAAGTCAGAAGTGATAGGAGTAGAATTAGGCTATTCAGCCCATCAAGTCTACTCCGCCATTCAATCATGGCTGATCTATCTCTCCCTCCTAACCCCATTCTCCAGCCTTCTCCCCATAACCTCCGACACCTGTACTAATCAAGAATCTATCTATCTCTACCTCAAAAATATCTAGTGACTTTCCCTCCACAGCCATCTGCAGCAAAGAATTCCACCGATTCACCACCCTCTGACTAAAGAAATTTCTCCTCATCTCCTCCCTAAAAGAACGTCCTTTAATTCCGAGGCTGTAACCTCTGGTCCTCGACTCTCCCACTAGTGGAAACATGCTCTGCACATCCACTATGTCTAAGCCTTTCACTATTCTTCTAAACTCCAGCAAGTACAGGCCCAGTGCCGTTTACAGTACAATTACCTTAAGACACCTGTGGGTTTGTAATTCTGCATTCATGAGCCTCCTCACTGCAGTTCCCCAGAGAATTCCCTCCCGAAACTGATTTGCCCCTCCCTATTTCCTCTTTTAAAGGCGTGGTTAAAATTGATCTCATCTGACTAGTCTGGCCTGTTATATATAACCTTATGCGAATCACAATCCAATTTTACTTAACAGAGCTGTTGAGAAGCCCCGCAGGATGTTTTAACAGCATCAATGGCACAATACAAGCTGTTACTGTATTGTGGGAGGTGCCAACTTTGAAATGAGATAAGCTGAAAGTTGTTTTCCAATTCAAGTAGAAAGAGAAAACTTTTATTTACAGAGGGCTTGTCACACCTCGCAGCCCAAATAACTTTCCTGCCCATGGTTTGCAGTGTTCTTAAAGTTTTTTTGTCCGTTATAATTGAGATAGGTGCGACAGCCAATTTGTGCTTTCATCCAGTCCCTGAAAAACATATTTTCTTCAAATCCGATGATGGCTGAATGACAAATGTGTTGTTGGAAAATCAATTAAATGTCCATGATATTCAACAAATCCATGCCAAACCCAATGGATTAGCTAGTTTAATATGCCTAGAGAAAGATAGCACAATACTTCAATACTGGAGGAACATGTCAACCCAGACAATGCTATGTGCATTGCATAGATACCCTTGTAACCCAGAACAATCAAAACTAATGGTGACCTCTTGTTAGAAGTCATAACACTTTAAGAGGACCGAGTTGGGGTAACATACTGCGTGCCCACACTGGCCAATATGTCCCATCTACACCAGTCCCACCTGACTGCATTTGGCCCATATCCCTCTAAACCTGTCCTACCCATGTACCTGTCTAAAAGTTTCTTGAACATTGTGATAGTTCCTGTCACAACTACCTCCCCCAGCAGCTCATTCTGATTCTGTAAAACCTGCTTGTCATCTTTTGTAAAAGCTGTAAAGAACATGAGAATCATGGCTCCAGAGAGTATGTGGCCTGGGAAGGGGTTGAATAGAGGTTGATGTCCAGATGGCCTTTAATTGTTAATATGTATGAGATTTTGCAGAAGGAGCTAGGTCCTGTTGCAAATGCATGCTTGGGATAGGTTGGGGAAATGATGGGTTACAATAATGTTGCAGAGTCTTCCCGCCGCTAATTATGATTGGTCCAGGAGAGGGGCTTTTACTTTACCTTACCTGGGTTTACTTTACCTGGGAGAATGTTTCTTTACCTAACAGATTTGTTTCCCCCTAAGTGCTTTGTGTTGAAACTATGTTATGTGATATTTTATGATTGGGTTAGGGAACTGTCATTCAATGTTCAATGTATTCTGCTGCCCTTATCAATAATTGGCTTGTAGGGGTTGCCGCCCCCCCCCCCCCTCCCCCTCCCCATGTATTTTCGCGCCAAGGGTCAGTAAAGGTATAAAAGAGGGGGGAGCACATTGGGGTGTGCCGATCTTCTGGGGTGTGTGTTCTATTTGCGCGAGGCCTTTGGGCTTGAGACAAGGATCGGACCCGCAGTATTGGATTAGGCATTGTATTGGTATTGTGTTATAAAAGATAATTGGATTTCCAGTGCTCTTATTCGGTGTTTGACTGAACCAGACTAAGGGGGGTGAGTTTAGGACCGGAATTACTGTTCCATACACCTACCACACTTTGTCTGAAAAAGTTACAACTCAGATTCCTATTAAATCTTTTCCCGCTCACCTTAAACCTTTATCCTCTGATTCTCGATTCCCCTACTCTGGGCAAGTGCCTCAGTGCATCGACCCGATCTATTTCTTGCATGATTTTGTACACTTCCATAAGATCACCCACAGTTCTCTGATGATATTGCATGATATTCCTTCCTCAACGCCTCCAATTATAGATTAGCTGCACAAGCATACTTTGGAGAGACTGCAGCTCTATCAACTAATCTGCTGCTGCAA
The DNA here is from genome assembly GCA_038087875.1 of Malacoraja senta. Classification (NCBI taxonomy): domain Eukaryota; kingdom Metazoa; phylum Chordata; class Chondrichthyes; order Rajiformes; family Rajidae; genus Malacoraja; species Malacoraja senta. Next base: position 170,955,164 of record CM075977.1, read on the forward strand.
CCCTCATCCACAAGAAACATTGTGAGTCCTTGTCCGCACTAAACTGCCTTCTACTGCTACTTGCGTACTGTATTGCCAATACTTCAACAATAATCTGATGGACAAGTGTGATGCTATGCAGTTGGGTAATGCAAGGAGACATTAAATGCAGAGGCTTCGAACTGAAAGACCTGGCACTGCATGTCCACAGATAACTGTAATGGGCAGGGCATATGAATGAGGAGGTTAATGCATGGGGCATTCTATATTTTATGCCAGAGCAGGAAGATTATGTTAGAACCGTATGAAACACTAATTGAGTCACGTACATAGTACTGCATTCATAAGACTGGGAGAAAAGTGAAAACACCAGTGTGAGCTCAGAGGAGATTTATGAGAATATTATCAAGAATGGAGAAATGAATTGATAAAAGTTTGTCCAGGCTGGGATTGTTTTGTTTGGAACAGAGGACGGTAAATATAAATTTAATTGCATTTACAAAATTATGAGAGGCCAAGAAAGAATAACTAAGGACCCGGTCTCCTGTGGACAAGAAATTAACTCAGGAGTACATTAAAGGTACTGGGGGAAATCAGCAAGTTCAAGTTCACATTTATTGTCACATGTACCAATTGGTACAGTGAAATTTGAGTTACCATACAGCCATATGAATAAAAAGAACACAAAACAATTAATTTTAACATAAACATCCACCACAGCAGAATCAACGTTTCTCACTGTGATGGAAGGCAATAAAGTTCAGTCATCTACCTCTTTGTTCAGCCGTGGTCGGGGCCTAGAATCCTCCGCAGTATAGGCCTCTCGCTGGAATGATCGAAACTCCGGCGTCGGAACGGATCAGAACACACTCTGCGGCTTGGACTTTCTGAATCAGACGCTTCTTACCGGAGACCATGGCTTCCGAAGTCCACAGGCCAAGCTGGGCGGAGCTCCAACACTGGCGATCCTCGGCAAAAGATCCCAGGCCTCTGCGATGTTAAAGTCAGTGCCGCGCCCGTGGCTAGAAGCTCCGAAGACCATAGCTCCATGATGTTAAAGTCAACAGGCCCCGTTGGACAGAGCTCCAATACGGCGATCCTCGACAAGGATCCCAGGCTCCACGGTGGACTGCAGCCCACAAGGGGAAGGCCGCCAAGCCAGCCCTGCTGTCCCCCGAAGAAAGTTGGAGGGGCGAGGAGAGGGACTTCGCATCCTAGGAAGGCGATGGCTGAAGGCCTGCAGCAGCCTAGGACTTGCCCAGATCACGCACCGCTCATTAGAACTAGAGCGCAGACTGGACTTTAAAAATGGCGCTAAAACATGGCGCCTCTTGCATGTATTCTCAGTAGATTATCTCCGTACACTTTGCTAATGAAGGTGTGCTTAGATATGGGAATACATAACTGGTCTGAATGAAGGAAAATCATTTCTCCGAGTTGTTTGGACATGTGACAATAAATGCACCGTCCCAAAGATGCAAGGGTCGGCAGGTTAATGGGCCACTGCAAATTGTTGCTGCAATGCAGGTGAGGAGGAGAATCTGAGGTGGAAATGGGAATGTGGGGAGATTTAAAATACTCAGTTAAAATGCACATGATTTTTTACAATCGAAGGAAGTATTTACCAAAACGTGGGATATAGGATCAGTATCAGCAGCATTTTTCTTAGCTGGTAAGAATACAATGGACTGAACTGCCTCTTCCTCCTCCATACATTTCTATAGTGCAAAAAACTGCTTTAATACATCTTGAAAATCTAGATAGCACAAATCAATTCAATCTTGTTCTCTATTTCCTTATTCCTTGAGAATCCTAGGAAGTAATTTTACATCAGACCAGTACTCCCAATATTTTCATTCAATTTTCACAAAATATTCAACACCCAATATACATCTGTTTAATTTGATAACACTATCAACAGAAATGTAGTTATACAATGAAAGAGCAGATACCATTTCTAATAATGTTCACATTGCATTAGATAATTGGTTGTATATATGATTCAAAGGAGGCTTATTAAACTGGCGGCAACAAATGCATGAAATAGCATGAGATACATCGTGGGCGACCACCTCTGAGATGTTAAAAATGTTACTTCACGAACGGAACTGTCGCAACTGGGGGATAAAGAAATAGTTTCCCACACAAAAACTTTAAACCTCAGAAAATAATCACAATTTGGACAGATATAATTTAAAGCTAACACATTCAAAAGTATGCAGATATGCACCAATGCAGAAAAAAGACATCAGGGAAATGTAGACAAATTGGAAAACAATACTGGCTGACTACCAAATGCCACCTTGGAAACATTTGACATGACTACTGCACACAGCTCTCTCCTTTACGATGGAGGTGTGATATAGACAGCCTTTACAGAAAGAAATATGACCAGTTGCACAACTGGTTTACTTGCTTTTTGCAAATAGAAAGGAATGAATAGTAAGATTAAACGAGAACTTACCCAAGTTTGAAGTTTGATCTTTATTTTGTGAGGAGTTACGTAGGTGATTACGTGAAGAAGCCCGTCAGTGCGCCTGCGCGTCAATCTTCAAAGCAGCGGTGTGAAATCACAAAAAACAAGAACCGAAGTAATATAGTCTCATACTAAAACGAGTAATACAAGAACTTCCATCTGACCTTTATGATAGAGGGTAGGGTCGTGGCGGGCACGTAATCACCTACGTAACTCCTCATAAAATAAAGATCAAACTTCAAACTTAGGTAAGTTCTCGTTTAATCTTACTATTTTACTTCGGAGTCACGTGAGTGACTACGTGAAGATTTTAAAGCTTTGTGATTTCATGCTGTGGATCAATCCCGGCTTCTCACTGCATAGATTGACTCGGAACGAGAATAATCAATCATGCATTCATAATAACATTTGTACCACAAATGCAGTAATTCATTTCAAGAATGAAATGAATCAGATCCCCTTTAAACCAGAGGAATTTACACAGAACTTAAAATAGTTTCTGCAAACAACCCCGCATTAACAATAGGCCGATGGTAAAAATGTTGAAACATCAACTCATTGGACCACCCGGCGGCTGTGAGGATATGGTCGACGGGGCCGTCTTTTGCCCTGGCCGCCGACATTTCTGCTGCCCTAGTCGAGTGAGACGTAAAAACATAAGTGTTAATACCAGCAGCTGTTAAGACTTCTTTTATCCATCTGGAAATAGTCTGTATTGAAACTCTCTTGTGTGGTTTCTTGTGTGTGATCAAAAACCCAGTTTCCGTATTCTCAAATTCTTTGTGACCTCAATGTATTGTAATAAATATGTCTTAATGCAAAGACATGGATCATTTGGATATGCTGCCAGCATAATTTTAAATCCTGTCACACCTGGCCTAATTTGCTTTATTAGGTCATAGATATAGAATGTAACCTTGTCTTCAGTTACTTCCATACTATCTATTTGTAATTTTCCAAGTGTTTGCACTCGTTGTGCTGTCACTCATGCCATAAACATGAATACTTTCATACTGAGCTTGACCAAAGGTAAAGACACACTTGATAACCATCACGAAGTAGTTTCAGTACCACACTTACATCCCAGATTGTTACGTACCTAGGTTTCGGTGGTTTGGAATTAAAGATTCCTTTCATTAGTCTGGAAACAATTGGGTGTGACCCAATTGAGTTTCTTTCTGAATCCAGAACCAAATATGAGGACAATGCACTTCTGGCTGAATTAATTACACTATAACTCAGACCTTCATCATAATAAAGTTTTGACAGAAATTCTAAACATTTGAAATATCTGCAGTACTTTATTGCACATTCTTTTGTACCCAGAACTTTTCCCATTTCTTAATATAAGAAAGGTACTGTTTTTGAGTGCTCTTCCTCCAGGCTGCCGTAAGCATGTCCACAGTATGCTCAGACAGTCCTCGTCCCAGAAAAGGCATTCTTAAAACCTGCAAATCAACAAATCCAAACAATCATATAATGGATGTTGTTCCCCTGTACAGGGAGCAGCAATAAATTACTCTTTTTTGGGACTTTCATCAACATTTGTGTTGTTAATTCTAATATCAACGGATACCATGGCTGTGTAGGCCAATCTGGTACTACCAATACCCTTGAAGCAGCATCTTGCCTGATTTTAAGCAAACATTGGCTTATGAGGCAGAAAGGTGGAAATATATATGAAAACATACCACCCCAATGTAGCGAGAAAGCATCAATCGCCACTGCTCCTGGATCTGGTTTCCATGAGACATATCTCGATAGCTGATGATTCAAGTCGATGTCGGTCATTCCAAATCTGATGACTATATCATTGAATACCTCTTGATTCACATCCATTCTTTATTTATCATGGAACTTTTCGTGACTTGGTGTCTGCTATCGTTCATTCTACCTGGTAGATAGATAGCTGAAATCCAAATGTTCTTTTCAATACACCAAGCCCAAAGTTGATTAACCATTTTGTCACAAGACACCGACTTAATTCCATATCATTAATATAAACAACTACTGTTGTGTTATCAATTTGAACTTGAACATGCTTATTAGTTGTGTTAGAACAATAAGCTTGGAGCCCATAGAAACATCCTAGAAGCTCCAAATAGTTAATTCCCCATGTCTGCAGTAACAATGACTCTTCCTGATTCCATCTGCCTCCTCAGCTAGACGTTAAGTCAGTTGCACCCCATCCTGGTGCACTGGCATCAGTTTGTAATATCATGGAAGGTTGTTCAATCAGCACTTTGCTGGAACTGCTTGAGACATGTAGAATCCACCACTGCAGACCAGAAACAGCATTTGTTGTTAGTTGCATGGTTCTATCAAAATGACCAACATGCATTCTCGGTGCCTGTTCTTTAAGTCTCTGCAGCTGTTGATAATGTAATGGTCCAAATTGGACTGCTGGGAATGCTGCTACTAATTTTCCCAGTACACGAGCCACCTGTCTAATTGAAGGTTTTTGCTCGTTTAGGAGATTACTGCAATCTTTAATCAAATCCACCCTTTTCCCTGGGCAAAGTGATATTCATTTGGACTGAATCAATTGTGAACCCCAAATAATTAATAGAGGTACATGGTGTTAACCTAGATTTCTGTGGATGAATTAGAAACCCCAACTTTTCAAAAGTTGATTTCACAACTGCAACAGATACTTCTGTTGACTGTTTTGTCTTTCCTATAATCAAGACATCATCCAAATATGCCATTAGTACATGCCCCTGGCTACTCAGCAAGCCCAGAATTGGTTTTAACAATTTTTGTGAATATTCTGAGTGCAGATATTACCCATTAGGCAGAGCTTTGAACTGCCACAACTGGTTCATCCATTTAAATTTAAGATACTTCCTATCTTGTGAATGAACAGACACTGAATAATATGCATCTTTCAAGTCTATAGTTGCCATATAACATGCTTCTGAAATAAGCTGTTTGGCAGTCACAAATGTTTCCATTTTAAAATGTCTAAATTGCACAAAAGGATTCAGATTTATCAAATCTACAAGAATCCTACATCCTCCATCCTTTTTTGATCGAGGGAATATTTTTGACACAAATTGGTGACTTTGGTAGACTGATTTTTCAATAACCCCTTTTTTTTATATAGGGTTTCAATTGCAACCTGAACCTCCATCACTTCTTTTTGTACAAAGTGCAGAGTTCGGCTAGGAACATGCTGAACAGGCAAATCATAATTTGGATTGAATTCAATTCGAAATCCTTGTATATTATTCAGGATTACCACATCTGAAGTAATTTTCTTCCAATTATTATAGAAGAAATGTAACCTGCCTCCAACTTTTGGACTTAATCCAGTTAGTATGTTCCCATGAGAACCAGGTCCACCTACCTCTTGAGTCATTTGAGTACCCTGAGATTCCTGGGTTCTCCCGGAAGCACGCCCACTGGTTCTTGCTCCCGCTGCAGGCTGCCAACTACGTCCCTGCGTTGATGAGTGACTTGGTCCAGGATCCGTATGACGTCTGAAAGGATACTTCCTCTTTACAGACTTCACAACCATTGATGTCTTCATCAATCCTGTTTTCGCTTCATCTTCCAACTCTTTAATACGTCTCCCGAGATCTCTCCAAAGAGTAAGTTGGGTAATTTGTATATTACTTGGTTTGCAGAGTGCTGCGAATTTCGGATTCATAGTAGACCGTATAGCACTTCTCGAAGTGGGTGCTGCATAGCAACCCCAGTGCTTGCTGATGCAACTTCGTCATCTTTTGGTTGTTACCTGCTATTCTGGTAAAAGCAGTTATTTCAGAACCCAGCAGCTTTAATATTCTCTGCAACTGATTCCAGATACTCTTGTAGTCTCATCCATTTCATGCTGTTCCAGCTAATGGTAAACCAAGTAATTTATTAAGGAGGCCAGTTCTTCCTAATGGCTCTCCTGACCCTGACGGGGCAGCGAATCCTACTACCAGGGTTGGAACATCTGGCAGCTGCCTTTCATCGCCTTGTACAGCCTCACCGTCAGAGTCGGGGTCTGAAATCTCATGACCCGTAGCACGCTCCTCATTCCTGAGGGTGCATTCCATCAGCCCTGAACCAGGTGCTGTTAAGCTGCTCCTGCAGCTTGGATTACAGTACACTCCTTCCTGAGTGAACTTTTGCTCCAACAACCTATGAAAAAGGCTTCTATTTGGGCAATACGCTCGAAAGCAGTATCTAGCCCTGTACCAGGAGCTGTTTGAGCTGTTTCCAGCAGCTTGGCTTTCAGAACACTCCTTCCTGAGTGAACTTTGCTCCAACAGCCTGTGTAAAAGGCTTTCTATTTGGGCAATACGCTCTAAAGCAGTATCTAGCCCTGGAGCTTCTTCATTGCCTGGGACTCCCTCCGTTGGGATTTAAACTTTGTCTTTTGCCCGACAGGCACTGACTGTGTTTTCACCAGCCCCCAGGTCCACAGTCGCTATGCCTACCGCTGGCGGACTGTACCGGGGTTTAGAGGCGGTTGGTCTCTAACCGCGGACTCCCGACTTTCCCGACTTCTGTCGGCTATGTCGCTCGCCTCTTCCCCTGTCCGTTTTTCCCATGGGCGTCTGTGGAAAAAATCGCCATAGACCCACAGTAAACGGACCTGGAAAACCTGTAAAAAAGTTTTTACTTACCTTGTAGTTTGAAAAACTACAAACCACTCGAGGAGCACTGCTCCTCACGTCCGTTTGCGTCAAGGCGTCTGACGTAATGACGCGCAGGCGCACTGACGGGCTTCTTCACGTAGTCACTCACGTGACTCCGAAGTAAAATACTGAAAAGCTTAAGTTTTTCTTGGGACAGAGGGGAATTGCTCTGATTACTCTATGCTATGTCCTTATAGGTACAGTCACAAATATTTCTAGCAAACACTTCAACGTGATAATGTTTGAACCCTGGCCATAATAAACAACAGAGAACAAAATATGAATTTGTTGAAATGTCTGCTTAACATCATTTCCACATCGTCAACTAATGGGCATGCAAATTCCTGTTGTGCTTTAGAACATAACTGTTTAATTTATTTTTGTATTTAACAGACATACAGCAAAGAAATTGGTCCTTTAGTCCATCATGTTCATGCTGATCATCAATTGCCTATCTGTATTAATCTTGTTTACCATAGCCTCTATGTCCTGATGATATGTCCAAATGCATTTTTTAATGCTGTGACAGGATCTGCCTCCACACGTCATAGTTTTAAGGTGAGGGGAAAGATTTAAGAGGAGCCGAAGGGCAATGTTTTCACACAGAGGGTGGTGGTATATTGAATGATCTACCAGAGGAGGTATAAAATCATGAGGGGCATTGATAAGGTGAATGCACGGAGTCTTTTCCCAAGTAAAGGAATCAAGAACTGGAGAACATAGGTTTAAGGTGAGAAAGGAAAGATTTAATAGTAAGTTGCTACACAACTTTTTCAAGGGAGGGTGGTATCGATATGAAACAAGCTGACAGAGGAGGTGTATGAGGCAGGTGCAATAACATAATTATTAAAGTCATTTGACAGGTGTAGGGAAGTTTTGGAGGAATATGCGGCAAACGCAAGTAAATAGAACCAGTTTAGATAGGGCACCTTAGTTAAGATGGACGTGTTGGGTCAATGGGTTGTATCCATGCTTATGTCTCTAGGACTCGATGACTCACTCCAAATACGTTTCCGTGATATATTAATGAATGATAACAACAGTTTTATTAATATTCCTGAAAATGTCACAAAATGTAATCATTTCATTGAGTTTACATTCCATCTCTGTATATAAAGCCTGGGTATGAATATCAGAAAATTACATTAAAATTAAAAAAAAAACATTAATTGATTACTTTGTGCACTCCAACTACTTTTTCAGTGCTTTAAATATCCTTAAACTTTTAAAAAGGTGAATGCATTGAAATAACAGTTAATGAGCATTCATGAAGACATAAATAGATGCGATTAAGAAAACTCCCATCAAGATACATTTGATCGTGGGGCATACCTAGTTCTGTGCAAATAAAACACACACAGTGCAATTTTTAAACAAGTGCAAAAGCTTGCACAGATTTAGTTTGCATTGCTTGTAATTTGCACTTCTAATTCCATAAACTTTGGACAATTTCAGCAAATTGTACCAACAAAAATCTACAGTAAATACACCAGAGTGATCAGTACAATCGTAAGTCACAGCTAACCAAGGAAACCAAATGCTTCTCCCCTGTGCAGCACAGTTCTGCTCCACAAAAATTATATTAATCTTTTTCTTTGCAAACAGGAATGTAGTTACATCAGGTAGACACCTTTGGCGAGTTGTGCCTCAGAGATTGGTGCTGGGCCCATTGCTGTTGTGGTTTATATTAAAATTTGCAGATGACACTAAAGCAGGTGGTATCATAGATAGTAAAGATGTTATCAAACTTACAGCAGAATCTTATCATCTGGGCAAGTGGGCTGAGGAATGGCTAATAGAGTATAATACAGATAAGTGCGAGGTGTTGTATTTTGGGAAGTAAAAAAATTAGCGCAGGAACTTCACACGGAAAGATAGGGCCCTGGGGGGTGCTGTGGAGCAGAGGAATGCAGGTACATGGTTCCCTCAAAGTGGCATCACAGGTAGATAGGGTGGTCAAGGTGGCTTTCGCTGCAATGGCCTTCATCAATCAGGGTATTGAGTGTCGAAGTTGGGATGTTATGTTACAATTACAAGACATTGGTGAAGGTGCATTATTGAATTCTCATTTGGTCACCCTGTGATAGGTGTTCAGCTGGAAAGCGTGCAGAGAAGTGTGGGAAGGAACTGCAGATGCTGGTTTAACCGAAGATAGACACAAAAAGCTGGAGTAACTCAGCAGGACAGGCAGCATCTCTGGAGAGAAGGAATGAGTGATGTTTTGTGTCTGAAAAAGGGTCTCCATCCGAAACATCACCCATTCCTTCTCTGGTGAAGGATGGATTTCCCACATCATCCCCAATTCCCCATTTTGAATCAATTTGTCAAATTTGATCTCAGTTTTATCAGCTTGAGAGCATCTCTCTGTAGTTTTGCTTGCCATTCTTGGAAAGGCAAAGCTGGACAAGCCTACTCCCATGGTTTTAAACCTACATTATACTTTCTGCAGGGCTATAGGTAAATGGGAAGCACACACATGCTCTCTGTATTCCAAATCCAAAGCACATTTGTTTACACAGACCAATCTACACACCTTCAGCAATGAGCTTGCCTTTATTTAACATTTCATATAACCTCAGAGAAATCTCAAATAAACAGGAGAATAACAATTGGCCTAAAATTCTTGTGCATCTACAATCAGCATTTAAAATTAATTCACGTTTGTGAATCTCTGAAATCCTTACTTATCCCCCCCCCCCCCCCGTTTCATCTCTCACTGTCACTGTATCTATGTCCTTCCAAGGGTTAAATGGACCACTGACAGTGGATTTATACTACTACGGTGGAGATTGTTTTGAGAATCTAGGACAGCAGCTGTTAGAATAGAAGCAAGAGGCTTAATGGAAATAAATAATGAAAACATATCAACAGAGGACCAAGACAAAGAACAGCTATGAGCTTGTGAGAGATTAATTCTGTTGCAGAAGGGTTGAAGGATTTCAGAAAAAAACAAAATGAGCAAACCAGGAAATTTAATAAAGGTTAATTTTAACAGCAAGTATAATGTGGAAAAATATTGATTCACTATATTGCGTCTCTTCCTCCCTTTTCAACTAAATTGAAGACAATAAAATGGGGAGAAACAGAGAGTGGGTGATTGAATCAATATTAATGCCACTTTCCAAATTCAAAGTTACCCCCAATGTTTTGAAAACATTGCTTCAGGATGGAGTGAATTCATAAGACAATATTCTAGTTAGAAAGATTAATGACTGTGCATGTATTGTCTTTAGTAACATAAATGGAAGTTTAATATCAGTGTGAGCAGAACTGACATTATTATTCCAAGACATAATGTACTCAGTAAAAGAGCTGGCAGCAAGCATTCCATTCAGCAACAAGAAGGAAAAAAAGTTCTCAAAATATTTTTTATTCAGGATGAAAATGGAAGGGAAAAAAAGTGGGTATTGTACAGTTTTCAATGTGCAGGGAACTGAAACGCACGAGAAACCAGAAGTTAAAAGACAGAGAAACACATTAATTTGTTCTTGATCATGGTTTATAAATGCGTAAGAACAGGAAGTAATTGGCTGTGCAGGTTCTTCAAGCCTCTTGTACCATTCAGTTTTACCAACGATGATTTATACTCTGATTTTCATTTACTTAACTTGCTCCATGAAGACTGGAGAATGGCTAATGTTGTTGCGTTATTTAAGATGGGCTGCAAGGACAAGTCAAGAAACTACAGGCTGATGATCCAAACATCAAAGGTGGGGAAAGTTACTGGATTCTGAGGGACAGGATTTCTTTCTTTTTGGAAAGGCAAGGACTGTTCGGGAAAGTCAGCGGGGCTTTTTGCCAGGGAAGTCGTGCATGTGAATCTGATTAAAATTTGTGAAGAGGTGACCAAGTAGATTGATACGGGTAGGGTTGTAGATATTGTCTCCATGGACTTTAGTTTAGAAATGGGTGTGGGAATAAGTCCACAGCGACCAACAATCACCCGTACACTCGTTCTAAAGTATTTGACAGGATCCCACATGGAAGATTGATTAAGTCAGAACACTTGTGATCGAGAGTGAGCTAGCCAACTAAGTACAAAATGGCTTATTAGCATGAAACAGAGGGTGGTGGTGGAGTGTATGGGAAGGAACTGCAGATGCTGGTTTCAACAAAAAGCTAGAGTAACTCAGCGGGTCAGACAGCATCTCTGGAGAAAAGGAATAGGTGACATTTTGGGTCGAGATCCTTCTTCAGACTGAGTCAGGAGAAAGGGAAACAAGAGATATAGACAGTGATGTTGAGAGATATAGAACAAATGAATGAGCCATTGTTAGCTGTGGCCTAGGTAAGAACGAGTACAGACAATGAGACTCAACAAGACAACTTTGAAGCTGGTATGACGGGTGGGGGAGGGATGGAGAAAAAGTGAATGCAAGGATTTACTTAAAGTTAGAGAAATTAATATTCATATCACTGGGTTATAAGATGCTGTTCATCCAACTAGCGTTTGGCCTCACTATAACAATGGAGGAGGCCTAGGACAGAAAGATCAGTGTGGTATGGGAAGGGGAGTTAAAATGTTTGGCAACCGGGAGATCAGGTAGGTCCAGGTGGACTGAGCGAAGGTGTTCAGCGAAATCATCACCCAGTCTACGCTTGATCTTGCTGATGTATAAGAATCCACACCTTGAACAACAAATATAGTAGATGAGGTTGGAGGAGGTGCAAGTGAACCACTGCCTTCTCATTTTAGAATGCTCACCTCAAAAAAAGACTGAATGCCTACCCAATCCAAACCACTCATTATTTTATAAATCTCTATAAGGTCACCCCTCAGCCTCTTTCATTCCAGGGAAAACAATCCCAGCCTTTTTGATCTCTCCTTGTAACTTAAGATCAAAAAGGCTGGGATTGTTTTCCCTGGAATGAAAGAGGGCTGAGGGGTAATCCTAGAGGTTTATAAAATCATGAGGGGCATGGATAGGGTAGACAGTCACAGTCTTTGTTCGAGGTGAGTAGAGTCTAAAACTAGAAGACAGAGGTTTAAGGTGAAAGGGAACACATTTAAAAGGAATCTGTGTGGCAAGTTTTTCACACAGTGGGCAGTGAGCATATGGAATAAGCCACCAGTGGATGTGGTAGTCTTAGCGATACAATGCGGGAACGGGCCCTTCAGCCCACAGAGTCCATGCTGACAAATGTTCACCCTTTATACTAAACTACATACACAAAATACAATTTTACAACTTACTGAAGCCAAATAACCTACAAACCTGTACATCTATGGAGTATGGGAGGAAACCGGAGCATCCAAATGAAACCCATGCAGTCACAGGGAGAATGTACAAACTCCATACAGACGGCGCCTGTAGTTAGGATCAAACCCGGGTCTCTGGCAGTGTAACATAGAAACATAGAAAATGGGTGCAGGAGGAGGCCATTCGGCCCTTCGAGCCAGCACCGCCATTCATTGTGCTCATGGCTGATCGTCCCTAATCAATAACCCGTGCCTGCCTTCTCCCCATATCCCTTGATTCCACTAGGCCCTAGAGCTCTATCTAACTCTCTCTTAAATCCATCCAGTGACTTGGCCTCCACTGCCCTCTGTGGCAGGGAATTCCACAAATTCACAACTCTCTGGGTGAAAAAGGTTTTTCTCACCTCAGTCTTAAATGGCTTCACCTTTATTCTAAGACTGTGGCCCCTGGTTCTGGACTCGCCCAACACTGGGAACATTTTTCCTGCATCTAGCTTGTCCAGTCCTTTTATAATTTTATATGTTTCAATAAGATCCCCCCTCATCCTTTTAAACTCCAGTGAATACAAGCCTAGTCTTTTCAATCTTTCCTCATATGACAGTCCCACCATCCCAGGGATCAATCTCGTGAACCTACACTGCATTGCCTCAATCACAAGGATGTCCTTCCTCAAATTCGGAGACCAAAACTGGACACAATACTCCAACGTGGTCTCACCAGAGCCCTATACAACTGCGGAAGAACCTCTTTACTCCTATACTGAAATCCTCTTGTTATGAAGGCTAACATTCCATTAGCTTTCTTCACTGCCTGCTGTACCTGCACGCCAACTTTCAGTGACTGGTGTACAGGGACGCCCAGGTCTCGTTGCACCTCCCCCTTGCCTAACCTAACCCCATTGAGATAATAATCTGCCACCTTATTTTTGCCGTCAAAGTGGATAACCTCACATGTAAGGCTGCAACACTACTGCTTCGCCACTGTGCTGCCCCAAAGTGATGGATAAAATATGATATTTAAAAGACATTTTATCAGGTATAGAGGGACATAGGCCAAATATATGTAAATAGGATTAGTTTAGATAGGCATCTTGGTCGGCATGGTTGAATTTGGCTCAAGGGCCTGTTTCTCTATGAATAACTCCATGAAGCTCTACAAATCCACATTCAAGATAACCAGTAATTCCATGTTTATCACTTACCAGCTCGATTACATCTGTTTCGGTTTCAAAAGTTCAGTTCATTCCACATTGAAAATCTCCTGCAAAAGTTGAAGATAATTTCCATCAAAAGTAGAAGATAATTTCTCAAAGATTTTCAGTCTTTGCACGAAAGTGTTCAGTCCCTCTTCTTTATTGGAGGATTTTGGATGCTTACGCTTTATTGATGCTGTTTTTACAGTACTTTCGTTACCTGATTTTACTCATCCCCCTTAAATAATTGAGTGACAATTTCAATTTTCAACTCAAATACATAATTTTTAAAGCAAGAGAGCTTTGGAGAATGTTGACCATATATTTTCAATTTTCTCACCCATTTCATTTAATACCCTGGAATGCAAACCATCACATTGCAAAGATTAGTTTATCCAAGTCGCATTACCATTTCTTGAACGTATTAAATCCACTGCATTCAAGACTTCATTCTATTTATAGATCTGCTTGTAATACTAGGATTTTGTCCACTAGCTCCACTGTGAAAAGGGATAAAAAAATGTCATTGGGTAAATCAGTTATCACTGATAATCCCACATTCTCCTCGGCCTCTCTGCAATAACTCGAATCGCTCAAAAATGGAGGAATTGGCATAAAGACTGCAATTCACTATCAGCCATTTTAATGCTACTGATTCATTTAAATTACCCTTTTTCTTTTAATGCATTAAAAAAAAACTTTGAATTAGCAGTGATGTACCCAATATTACAGGTAGACAAAAATGCTGGAGAAACTCAGCGGGTGAGGCAGCATCTATGGAGTGAAGGAATAGGTGACGTTTCGGGTCAAGACCCTTCTTCAGACTGTTGTGGGGGTGGGGGGCGGTGCGGAAAGAAGAAAGGAAGAGGCGGAGGCAGTAGGCTGTGGGAGAGCATTGGAGAAGTTAATGTTCATACCGCTGGGGTGTAAACTACCAAAGCGGTATGAACATTGACTTCTCCAATTTCAGGTAGTCCTTGCTTTCTCCCTCCTTCCCCTCCCTTTCCCAGGTCTCCCACAGCCTACTGTCTCCACCTCTTCCTTTCTTCTTCCCGCCCCCCCACCCCCACATCAGTCTGAAGAACGGTCTCGACCCGAAACGTCACCTATTCCTTCACTCCATAGATGCTGCCTCACCCACTGAGTTTCTCCAGCATTTTTGTCTACCTTCGATTTTTCCAGCATCTGCAGTTCTTTCTTAAACATCTTACCCAATATTATAACTCATTTACATCAGTTAATGATTTCTTCCACTTATTCCTTTACGCCATCCCTCATCTTCCTGCACTTCACAAAATCAAAGTTTGAAGCCTTTTTCTCTCATTTTAATCGCAAGCAGAAGATTCCCAAGTTATAAAGTCCGCAGCAGTTATCAATATATTTATGTGCCAGAGAGTTTGAGCTGTGGGAAGATTCATCAAGCATGTCTGGTCCTACAATGACTTTGATGATTCTTCTGCAGAAATTGAAACAAATTGGATACGTTGGCCTGAACAATTGCTGATAGTTCTCCCACATTGTCACCTGGTACACCACCAGGACATGTGTGAACTGTGAAGAGGATGTTAGGAGGTTGCAGGGTGACCTGGACAGTTTGAGTGAGTGGGCAGAAGCGTGGCAGATGCAGTATAATATAGATAAATGTGAGGTTATCCACTTTGGCGGCAAAAACAAGGAGGCAGATTATTATCTCAATGGGGTTAGGTTAGGCAAGGGGGAGGTGCAGTGAGAACTGGGCGTCCTTGTACACCAGTCACTGAAAGTTGGCGTGCAGGTACAGCAGGCAGTGAAGAAAGCTAATGGAATGTTGGCCTTCATAACAATAGGATTTCAGTCTAGGAGTAAAGAGGTTCTTCTGCAGTTGTATAGGGCTCTGGCGAGACCACATCTGGAGTATTGTGTACAGTTTTGGTCTCCTAATTTGAGGAAGGACATCCTTGTGATTGAGGCAGTGCAGCGTAGGTTCACGAGATTGATCCCTGGGATGGCGGGACTGTCAAATGAGGAAAGTTTAAAAAGACTAGGCTTATATTCCCTGGAGTTTAGAAGGATGAGGGTGGATCTTATAGAAACATATACAATTATAAAAGGAGTAGACAAGCTAGATGCAGAATTTTTTTCCCCAATGTTGGGTGAGACCAGAACCAGGGGCCACAGTCTTAGAATAAAGGGGAGATCATTTAAGACTGAGGTGAGAAAAAAAAATTTCACACAGAGTGTTGTGAATTTGTGGAATTCCCTGGATGGATTTAAGAGAGAGTTAGATAGAGCTCTAGGGGCTGGTGGAATCAAGGGATATGGGGAGAAGGCAGGCACGGGTTATTGATTGGGGACGATCAGCCATGATCACAATGAACGGCGGTGCAGGCTCGAAGGGCCGATTGGCCTCCTCCTGCACCTATTTTCTATGTTTCTATGTTTCTATATTTCAGGAAAAGGTTATTAACCATAAAGCCAAGTGTGAGAATATGATGAAGCATGTGGACAGATCGCTGTCCCTGTAAAAATGCTTACCAGACCCTTTATGTGGCTGGCAATACATTTTAGAAAAAAAGACACAAAGTGCTGGAGTAACTCATCGGGTCAGGCAGCATTTCTGGATAACATGGAAAGGTGACATTTCAGGTCAGGACCTTTCTTCAAACTGATTGTAGGGGGGGAGGGGGTATAAAGCTGGACAAGAGCAGGTTAAAGGACAAAGCCTGCAGGTGATAGGCTTGTCCTTTTGAGAGGCAGATAGTTGGACAAAGGCCAGAAATTAAAAAGACAGTTATGTGTAAACAAAAGGTTTGAAGAGTTGCGAATTGTAATGCTGGTGGAAGGGATGAATTTGAAACGAGAGGGGAGAAATTGTTGCAAGTCCAGATAGGGCACAGGGGAGAAAGGGCTGGGGGGGGGGGGGGGTTGGGGGGTTTGGTGATGTGGGAGAAGAAGTGAGGGGGTGGCTTGTAGTTACCTAAAATTCAAGAATTCAATGTTCATATTCTTTATTTGTAAGCTACCCAAGAGCTGTTGTTCCTCCAGTTTGCATGTGACCTCACTCTGGCAATGGAGGAGGCCCAGGTCAGAAAGCTCATTATGGGAAAGACAAGAGGAATTAAAATGGTTAGCAACCAGGAGATCCAGTAAGCATTGGTCAACCAAGTGCAAGTGTTCAGTGAAACGGTCGGCAAATCTGTGCTTGGTCTCAACGATGTTCAGAAGGTCACATTGGGAACACTGGATGCAGTAGATGAGGTAAGACGAAGTGCACGTGATCTTCTATCTCACCAGGAAGGCCTGCTGGGGTCCCTGTATGGGTGAGAGGTGGAGATATAGGGACAGGTGTTACATGCGGAAGGAGTGGTCTCTTTAATACAATGGTAGTCTGTTATTACATTTTACAAGTTCAGACAAGGAGGAGTAGAAAATGGGCATTGCTTCTGTCCCATTGCAGTAATGAATTATCACACATCGTACTTTAAGATAAATGGAATATTGGTTTCAACCTGGGCTAATGTGAACGTGTCAATATTTACAGTGGTTTGCCCCAGGTATGGAAGATTAAGTGATCTATTTTATTAGATGAATAATGAACATGGCTTTTGATTGTCCATAGTGGATTTTTGTCTGGTATGAATATCCAGAAGGGAAGAGATACCTGATGTCATTACACACGGCTTCACATGAGGTGGAATTGAAACTTGGAGTTCTTTCTCCGAAAAGCTACTTGGGTGAGATCAAATCAAAAACTTCGCAAGTGTCATTGATAGATTTCTTGTTTGGATGGTAAGAGTTATAGAGCCTAACCTGATAAATGGAAGTTAAAAGGACAAATAAAACACAGATCCAGCATGATCTTGACTGCAGAGACAAACTGAGAGGTTAAACACCTATTTGTCTTCCTGTGCTTGAATTCCATGTAAACAAAAGAGAGAATTACACATCTATGATTTGCTTTCAGCATAACCATCAAAGAACACATACACTGACCAGTTAGATCTGGAAAATGGCATGTGTGTTCATAAAGAACCATGTATGTTAACTACATGCAAATGACTCACTTATTTGCTTCAAGAAGCAACACCATTCTAATCCAATAATGAGGCATCTATAACGATGCTTGGGATCCCAAAATAGCAGGATTTCAACAGCTCCAAATTCTTCATAAATATTCAATCACCAAAATTCCGGTCCTTTTCCATTATTTCTATATCCAGCCCCTGTGTTCAGGTTTGACCAAAGTTAATTTTGCATACCACATGATATGCAGTTGGATTTTGTTACAAAGTCAAAGTCAAAGTCAAATTTATTCGTCACTTGCACCAACTAAGGTACAGTGAAATGAATTTGCCATGCAGCGACACAGTTGAAAAAAAGAACACACAATACACAATACACAATAACGATGTGTTGGATACCAATTTCTAATGATAACACCTCATCAAATAACCTCTTATTCCTATTCAGAACAGGGTGTCCATTCTTCAAACCACCCCTCTGCATTTCCTATACCACTGCTTTCCTCTCTGCTGCACACTCTTAATTAAATCAGATTTTCCTGACCTATACCTGGCTTACCGACTGGCTTACCGTCGCCCGGCGGGGCCACAGCATCAGAAGCCTGGATCGCCTCAGCGCAGAGGGAGAAGAAAGCGAAGAGACAGAGACTTTAAGACTTTTGCCTCCATCACAGTGAGGAGGTACCTGGTGAACTCACTGTGGTGGATGTTAATTTGTGTTTATTGTGTGTTTTGTCATTTATTATTATATGTATGACTGCAGGCAACGAAATTTCGTTCAGACCGAAAGGTCTGAATGACAAATAAAGGAATCTCTAATCTCTAATCTCTATATCAGCATCACTCCTTTTCTCTTCAGCTGTTTGAAATACTCTACCACATGAAACAATGCGGCACAAATGCAAGTCAATGGCTGGGAATTTAATTCATTCTCAACCTCCCCACCATGTTACAGGAGAAAGCCAGATGCCCAATAGGTATGTCTAGCAAGGTCATGCTGAGAGTTTGAATCATGCCATTTTAGTCTTCCACTCCTCCATATGTATTCAGGCCTCACACCAGGAAAATGCTCACAATGTATTCACATGAAAGCCCAATGTCAGACCCGTTTCCAACGTTGGCTGCCCCCACACGGTTCAGCATTCAACAGATGCTCAGCCTCTCATGATTCCAGCAGGCAGCAGACACCTCTCGTGAATGCAATTTTAAGGGGTAAGGTACAATGTACATGTCAGTTCCCATCATGCCATTTCAGGCCACTGGATAACTTGTGGGTGCTTGTCTTTATTACAATAACCCTTCTTTGCTTTGTAATGGACCTCTGTCTTCCAAGAACAGTTTGCAAATGCTGCACCATGACAGTCTTTGCAACAATTTTGTTGAAGTTCTGAGTTGTCTCTTTTGGTTTCTTTGGGATAGTGGGGTGGGGGGGGGGGGGGCGACTACAGAGTAATAGAGAGCAACCAACAAGGCAAGATAGAGGAGGAGCAGCAAGGAAGGATGGCCATTTTGCAGAAATTTGCATCTCCAGGCATGTATTTGGCAAAGACTAGATCCTATCATAAAACATAGGACACAAAACAGTACAGCAAAGGAACATGGCCCTTGGCTCACAATGTCCATAACAACAAGTTAAAGTAATCTCCTCTGACTGCATGTAATCCATATCCCTCCATCCCCTACATATCCATATGCCAAATAAAAAAGCCTCTTAAATGCCACTCTCAAATCTGCCCCCACCACCACCCCTGGCAGTGTAATGACTTCAAATGAAGTACAACTGAAGTCCTATAAAGATGCAACATGACTTCTGGATTCTTATATTTGGTGAAGACAAGCAAACCAAGGGCCTTCTTTACCACATCATTTATTTGTATTGCCACTTTCAGGGAGCAATGTACTTGGACCCCAAGATACCCCCATGCCTCAATGCTGTTAAGACTCTTGCCATTAACCATGTACTTTTCCCTTACACTTGACCTCCTAAAGTACAACACCCCACAATTGCTTGAATTAATCTCATTAAAGTCACCTCATCAAAAAAACGCAATCAAGTCTGTAAGATATGACCTACTATGGAAAAAGCCATGCTGACTGTCCCTAATCTGCCCATTCACTTCAAAATGTGACATACTTGTGGTCAGTGTTGTTCTGTAGGCATGTGAAACCACTAATTTACACACATGGTCTTACACACAATATTGAGATCAACAATCAGTTATTCTTTTTTTAAGGGACTTTTATATTCATCAGCATGGATGGATTTCCAGTTTAATTTAGAGATACAGCACGGAAACAGGTCCTTCAGTCCACCATGTCCACACCAACCAGCGATCCCCATACATTAACATTATCCTACACACACTAGGGACCATTCACACTTATACCAAGCCAATTAATCTACAAAACTGTACATCTTTGGAGTGTGGGAGGAAACCAAAGATCTCGGAGAAAGCCCACGTGGTTACGGGGAGAACATACAAACTCCGTACTGACAGCACCCGTAGTCGGGATCGAACCTGGGTCTCTGGCATTGCAAGTGCTGTAAGGCAGCAACTCTACTGTTGTGCCACCATGCAGAAACACATAGGCCTTCACTCAATGTTGATGTCTCTGATCCTGCAGCTTCCCTCAGTACTCAGTCATTTGTATTAATTTTGAAACAAATTTTCTAATTGCGTTTTGTACCAATGTTTTGTTTCTTTTCCACAGTTTCCACGGCTACTAGAGGTTGGTTATGGCGCAGATCAACTCCTACCCCAACAAGAACCTAGACCCACTACTATTTGCCTACCGCAACAACAGGTCAGTGGAGGATGCGATCTCACTGCTCTCCACCCTGCACTGAACCACTTGGATAATAAAAACACTTACTTCAGGCTGCTTTTCATAAACTACAGCTTGGTGTTCTACATCATCATCGCCTCCAAACTGGTTCCCAAGCTTTTGAACTGGGTCTCTGCGCATCTCTTTGCAACTGGATTCTCGACTTAATTAACAGCCCACAATCTGTACGAATTGGTAGCAACAGTTCCTCCTCAATAACCATCAGCACAGAAGCACCTCAAGTCTTTGTGGTCACCTGCTCTACTCAATCTATGCTCTTGACTGTGTAGCCGAACACAGTAACAACTCCATCTTCAAATTCACCAACAACACCACCAATGTTGAACGAATTACAGATGCGACAAGTGAGAGTACAGAAGGAAGATTGATCAATGGTGCCAGAACATCAACCTTGTTCTCAAAATGTGTAAACCCAAGGAACTTATTGTTGACTTTGGAAGAGGGAAGCCGAGGATCCACAAACCTGTCTTCATTGACGGGACAGTGGTGGAGATGCCAAAATTTTAAAATTCCTGGGT
>CM075977.1:170978508-171017277 GCA_038087875.1 Malacoraja senta
GTGTGTGTGTGTGTGTGTGTGGTTAGTGTGTGTGTGATGCAGCAGGCTCCTCCCCTGAATTCCATAGAGCTGCAGACAGCTTTCATGCATGAGATGCGCACACTTCATTTCCAGAACATTCTGAACGCATGACGCATGGTTGCATTTCGCTCTCTCTCTCCCCCATCTCTACCTCTCCCCTCTCTCTCTCTGTCCCCCCCTCTCTCACTCCCCCCTTCCTTTTCCCCACCCCCTGCCCTCCCCACCCTCCCTCCCATAAACCGCCTCCCCTCGACCCCTCCCCCACCCCCTTCCCTCCACCCCATCCCATCCCATCCCCACCCTCCCCCTCCCCTTATCCCCTTCCCCTTACTCTCCCCCCCTCTCTCTCCTCCCCTCTCTCTCTACTACCATCTCTCTCACCCCTCCTCCCCCACTCTCCCCCCTCACCCACCCTCCCTCTCCTCCTCCCCTCCACCCACACTCCCTCTGTCTCTTACCCTTCTGTCTCTGCCCCTTTCTCTCTGTCTCTCCCCATTCTTTCTCTACCCCCCCTCGCTAGACACGCCTGCGAGTTGGGGGCTATGCGTCAATGGATCAAGTCAAGTCAAGTCAAGTGAGTTTATTGTCATGTGTCCCTGGTAGTACAATGAAATTCTTGCTTTGCTTGAGCACAACAGAACATAGTAGGCATTTACTACAAGGCATTCTATAAATATATACACAATGGTCAATATACTGATAAAGTGCAAATAACAGTATTGGCTAGTAAAGTTCAGTGTTATGTCCGAGCCAGGTTTAATAGCCTGATGGCTGTGGGGAAGTAGCTGTTCCTGAACCTGGTCGTTGCAGTCTTCAGGCTCCTGTACCTTCTACCTGAAGGTAGTAGGGAGATGAGTGTGTGGCCAGGATGGTGTGGGTCCTTGATGATGCTGCCAGCCTTTTTGAGGCAGCGACTGTGGTAGATCCCCTCGATGGAAGGGAGGTCAGAGCCGATGATGGACTGGGCAGTGTTTACTACTTTTTGTAGTCTTTTCCTCTGCAGGGCACTCAAGTTGCCGAACCAAGCCACGATGCAACCGGTCAGCATGCTCTCTACTGTGCACCTGTAGAAGTTAGAGAGAGTCCTCCTTGACAAACCGACTCTCCGTAATCTTCTAGGATTAGGGCGGTTATGGGGTAAAAGGAGCAAATTAAAAATATTAATATAATATCAAGGGGGGTAGTTAGCGTGTGTGCGGGGGTAGTTATTGAGTGTAACGCCACATGCCACCCCCCCCCCCCCACTCAGCCACCCCCTCAGCCGCACATTGGGGGAACAGACCCAACGGGTCTGCACTTGGTCTGGCAACTATAAAACTCTTGTTGGTTTGTTGCTTTGGAACGGATTCTATTTCACGAATATTCGTTTAAGGCATTTGTGGATTTATTCCTCCACCCTTTGCCGTAACGGAGAAATGTTTACATATTCCTGTAGAGTTTTTCCTCCTCCATATTTTGTTTTGAAAATTAGAAAATGGTGGTTACTGATTTCGCCACTTTTTTAGTAAAAAACATCAACAATTTTTTTAATCAAACTGCTGCATGAGTCACAGTGCCATCTCACAGATGTCCAATCACAATGGATCTCATTTACATATGATATGACATCACATGGGACAGGGGTGGGAGATTGGAACCTTCACGTGGTCCCACTAAAATCAAACTGTTGCATGAGTCACAATGCCATCTCACAGATGTACAATCACAATGGATCTCATTTACATATGACATCACAATGGGACAGGGGTGGGAGAGTGCAACCTTCACGTGGTCTGGCATGCACAATCAAATAAGACCAAATAGAGCAAGTTGTCCTACACCCCTCCCTATCTACCCCTCCCCCTCTACAATACTCCCTCTCTACCATCCTCCCTCTCTTCCTCCCTCCTCTATCCGCACCCCCTTCCGTTCTCCCCCCCTCCCCCTCCCCATCCCCTCTCTCCTGCCCCACTCTCTCCCCCTCCTCTCTCTCCCCCTCCCCTCTCCTCCCCTCCCCTCTCCTCTCTCCCCCTCCCTCCTCCCCACCCTCTCTGCCTACCCCTCTCCCACTCCCTCCTTACTCTTCCCCCTACCCCTCTTCCCCTCCCACCCCACTATTCCCCCTCTCCCAACCCCCCCACTTCCCCTCTCCCTCCCCTCCCCCTCTCCCTCCTCCTTTCCCTCCTCCCCTTCCTCCCAACCCCTCTCCCCCCATTCCCCTCTCCTCCCCTCTCCTCTCTCTCTCTATTTTCCCCTCTACATTTCCCCCTCCTCCCCCTCTCCCTCCTCCCCTCCCTCTTCCTGCCCCTCTCCCTACCCCTCTCTGCATTCCCTTCCCTCTCTCCATTCCCTCCCAACTCTTCCCCCACTCTCCTCCTACACACTCTCCCCCTCCCTCCCCTCTATTCCCCCTCTCCCCACCCCATCTCCCCACCCCCTCCCCTCTCCCTCCTCCCCACCGTCCTCCCCTCCCCCTCCTCCCTTCCCTCCTCTCTCCTCCCACCTCCCTCCCCCTCTCTCCATCCCTCCCCCTCCACGCTCTCCATTGGTTTGGGGGGTGGGGTGGTTAGTGTGTGTGTTTGGGGGAGTGGTTAGTATGTGTGTCCCATCCCCCTCTACACGCCTCCCCCCTCTCCTCCCTCCTGTCCATCTCCCCCTCTCCATTTCCCCCTCTCCATCTCCCCCGTCCCCTGCCTCTCAACCCCCTCTCCCCCCTCTCCATCCCATCTCCCCCTTCCCTGCACCCCCACTCTCTCCCATCATCTCCCTCCCCCTTCTTACCCTCATCTCCCTCCCCCCCTCTCCGTCTCTCTCTCTCTCTGCCCCACTCTCTTTGCCCCTCGAGATAGGTGGGGATGGGGTAAAATGAGCCAATGAATAATAGTAATATAATATCAAGGGGGTGGTTAGTGTTTGTGTGTGGGGGGGGGGGGGGGTGGGGAGTGGTCAGTGTGCATGTGTGGGTGGTTAGTTTGTGTGGGGGGGTAGTGTGTATGTGTGGGGGGGGTGGTTAGTTTGTGTGTGTTTGTGGTGTGTATGTGGGCGGGGTGGTTAGTGTGTGTAGTGTGGGGGGGGGGGGTGGTTAGTGGGGGTGTGGGGGGGGGTTAGTGGGTGTGTGGGGGGATGGTTAGTTTGTGTGTGTGGGGGTGGTTTGTGTGTGTGTTTGGGGGTGGTTAGTGTGTGTGTATGTGTGGGGGGTTGGTTGGTGTGTGTGTATGTGTGTGTGTGTGGGGGGGGGTGGTGATTAGTGTGTGTGTCATGCCGCAACCTCCCCCCCATGCAACCGCTCGTTGAATGGACGGGACCCTCTCATCCTCTCTCCCCTCCCCACTCTCTCCCCTTCCCCATCTCCCCCTCCTCTCTCTCCCCCTTCCCCCCTCTGCCCCCTCCCTCCTCTCTCTCCCCTCCTCCAATTCCCTCTCCCCTCCTCCAACCCCCTCTCCCCTCCTCCAACCCCCTCTCCCCTCACCTCTGCCAACTCCCTTCCTCCCCAACCCTCCTCTCTCCCCCCTCTTCCCCTCCCCTCTCTCTCTCTCTCCACCTCCCCCTCCCTCCCCTTCTCTTCCCCCTCTTCCCCTCCCCACACTCCCTTCCCTCCTCTCTTTTCCCCCCTCATCTCTCTCCCCCTCCTCTCCCTCTCCCTCTGCCCCCCTCTACCCCCTCACCCCTGTGTGTGTGGGGGGGGGTGGTTAGTGTGCGTGTGAAGCTGCAGCAACCCCCCCCCCAGCAAATGCGCGTTGGGGTGATTAGTGTTTGTGTGTGGGGGGGGGTGGTTAGTATGTGTGTGTGTGGGGGGGGTCGTTAGTGTGTGTGTCATGCCGCAACCTCCCCCCCCCCCCACACAAACCGCGCATTGAATGGACGGGACCGCAAGTCAGCATGGATTTATGAAAGGTATATCATGGTGTAACGAATCTTATAGAATTTTTCGAGGATGTAACTAGTAGAGTGGAAAGGAGAACCAGTGGATGTGTTATATCTGGACTTTCAGAAGGCTTTCGACAAGGTCCCACATAAGAGACTAGTATGCAATCTTAAAGCATATGGTATTGGGGGTTCAGTATTGATGTGGATAGAGAAACTGGCTGGCGGACAGGAAGCAAAGAGTAGGAGGTAAACGGGTCCTTTCAGAATGGCAGGCAGTGACTAGTGGGGGTACCGCAAGGCTCGGTGCTGGGACCCAGCTATTTACAATATATATTAATGATTTGGACAAGGGAATTGAATGCAACATCTCCAAGTTTGCGGATGACACGAAGCTGGGGGGCAGTGTTAGCTGTGAGGAGGATGCTAGGAGTCTGCAAGGTGACTTGGATAGGTTGGGTGAGTGGGCAAATGCATGGCAGATGCAGTATAATGTGGATAAATATGAGGTTATCCACTTTGGTGGCAAAAACAGGAAAGTAGACTATTATCTGAATGGTGGCCGATTAGGAAAAGGGGAGATGCAACGAGATCTGGGTGTCATAGTACACCAGTCATTGAAAGTAGGCATGCAGGTGCAGCAGGCAGTGAAGAAAGCGAATGGTATGTTAGCATTCATAGCAAAAGGCTTTGAGTATAGGAGCAGGGAGGTTCTACTGCAGTTGTACAGCGTCTTGGTGAGACCACACCTGGAGTATTGCGTACAGTTTTTGGTCTCATAATTTGAGGAAATACATTCTTGCCATAGAGGGAGTACAGAGAAGGTTCACCAGACTGATTCCTGGATGTCAGGACTTTCATATGAAGAAAGACTGGATAGACTCGGCTTGTACTCGCTAGAATTTAGAAGATTGAGGGGGGATCTTATAGAAACTTACAAAATTCTTAAGGGGTTGGACAGGCTAGATGCAGGAAGCCTGTTGGGGATGTTGGGGAAGTCCAGAACAAGGGGTCACAGTTTAAAGATAAGGGGGGAAGTCTTTTAGGACCGAGATGAGAAAACATTTTCACACAGAGAGTGGTGAATCTGTGGAATTCTCTGCCACAGAAGGTAGTTGAGGCCAGTTCATTGGCTATATTTAAGAGGGAGTTAGATATGGCCCTTGTGGCTAAGGGGATCATGGGTATGGAGAGAAGGCAGGTACGGGATACTGAGTTGGATGATCAGCCATGATCATATTGAATGGCGGTGCAGGCTCGAAGGGCCGAATGGGCCTACTCCTGCACCTATTTTCTATGTTTCTATGTTTCTATGACCCTTTCACCCTCTCCCCTCCCTCCCCTCTCCACCCTCCCCACTCTCTCCCCCCTTCTCCAATCTCCCCTCCTCTCTATCCCCTTCCCCCCCATCCTCTCTCTCCCACCCTCTGCCCCCACCCCCTCTCCCCTCCTCCAATCACCCCCCTCCAACCCCCCTTTTCCCTCCTCCAACACCCGTCACCCCTCCCCAGAACCAGCGGGTCTGCACTTGCTCTAATAATATATATATATATATATACACACACATCTTAGTGTATATGACAATAATCTAATCGAATAGAGAGAAAACTGTATAGCAATGCAAAGCATGCATAATGCCAAATAAATATTGCAGATTTAGAAGACAATATTAACAAAGCAGAAGAGGGAAAAATTATCAGGCTACCTTTTATATGGGATAAATAACCAGCTAAAATAGACATTTTAGTTAACTCCTTCAGAAAAACAGTGAGCAACATGATCGTGATCTAGAGCACCAGATAAGTAACATAAATAAATATAATAATTAATACCTTTAGACAATGATATTTCAAGGGTCTATGGGGTGCAGTCTAGAAATCTGAAGCTGTGAATTGTAAGTTTCTCATGAGCAGTTTTGTACTATAACACTGCATTCACGTGAAAACTAATTTTGTCAGAATCGCTGCATTGACTTCTTTGGAATAATAGGGAAAAGTCGAATGGATTTTAAATGAGTCACTCGGAAAATACAAGCAAGGTAGATGCATACATTTTGACTTTAGAGCACATGACTCCTACGGCACAAATTGATGGGTTTAATTTCATCTCTGTACCCCTTTTGTTAAATAAAAATTGGAGAAGATTTTTGATTGAATAAAAAGTGGCTATTTTAAAGATACAGTATTTCTAAAACAATTCATTTTACTCCAATTTAATTCCCATTCAATTGAGAAATGTCCCACTGCCATGTAGCTATGTACAGCCACTTCATCACAATTTTAATCAGAATGAACACAAGAAGAGATCAAACTACAACTCCTAAAGGAGCCACTGTCAATCACAGCCAAACACGAGAAAAATGCATGCAGCTTGTACAAGATAAATTTGCATATTCTCTCTATAATAAGAAATACATTGCACCCTTCCATTGTCTGTACATTAGGGGGCTCGTCCTCTCATTGGTAAGATGCAGATGGCATGTTATCTGGAACCCCCAACTGAACCAATCTGGCAGTTTTACTTGTGATTTGTCACCAGCTGTGGATTCTGACACTTTGCCAGCCAGTAACCCTCACACCCTCACCAAACCTCAAAGTGAAAGCATCCTCAATTGTTAAAGCAAATTAATTCACTCATTGCCAACAGATTCTGGCTTGCAGTTTATCTTTCCAAGTGTGAAAACAGTAGTCCTTTGCTAGGACACATCCTTTAATATTTTATGTAAAGGTTTAAATAAAAATTGGATTAAATTTGAACAACTGCATTTATAATAATAATGACTAGCATGAAGTTAAAATTACAACAAAATAAACTGATTCTAAAAAACAATACTTTGATGCAAAATTCATGGGCTAAAGCCCAAACAGTGCAGACAAAAGTGATGATGGTGAAACTTGATCTAAAACCTATCTCATGATAATCCGCAAAGCTAGCTGAGAAACACTCCCATATCCTGGCATTTAATTTTTCTATGGTGAACACAAAACCAGTCACGGAGATACAATCTGAAATCTTTTTGTTGCAAAGATACAAACCTTGCAATGTAAAAGATTCGAAAGAATCATGCAAGTCTGCCAAGACTAGGAGTTTCTTTTAGTTTAGTTTAGAGATATTGCGCAGAAACAGGCCTTTTGGCCTACGAGTCTACATCCACCAGCGATCCCCATGCACTAGCACTATCCTACACACTAGGGCCAATTTAGAACCGAAGCTAATTAACCTACAAACCTGTACACCTTTGGAAGGATGGAGGAAACCGGTGCAACTGGAGAAAACCCACGCGGTCACAGGGAGAACATACAAATTCCGTACAGACAGCACCTGCAGTCAGGATTGAACCCGGGTCTCTGGCGCTGAAAGGCAGCAATTCCACCACTGTGCCACCGTGCCTCCCCCAATATATCTCCTGAATGCCCATTTGTAGCACTTGATGGCATGCTTTCCAAGTCCAAAACTTGTTGGTCTTCCAGTTTCCGGTGTTGCGAGATAAGGGAGTGTTGCCGATTTGCCAATTCCAGACTGCAGGAGTATGTGCTGAGCATGCACTAAAGCTTGGCACAGCCAACGAAAAGGCACTGTGGGGGTCGAGGTCTACACAGTCTAGGGTCTTTGTACTGCTGTGCATTGAGGGGCTGAGTCTGGTGGGGATGTCCACAAACAAGGAAGGGATATTACCCAGGGGATCACATGAATGAAATGTTCTGGAAGTGCATCTATGTAATCATGTACATTATGGTATGATTTAATGGATGGCATTTCACTATACCTCTTTACAAGTGACAATAAAGAAACAATTGAGAATCTTTCCTGCCACTGTGGTGATATTTCAGAAAATAATTTGTGGAAACTCAGAAGGTTCTGCCTTCTACCTTCTAGTTTCTGCACCTTTAGGTTCTATTGGCAGTTTTTCTCTTCTGGCTCCTCTGAACCCTTAACTGCCCTTTTGTTGACGTGTTGATTTTAACAAGGAAGTGCTTCCCGAAAGGTTTTTTTTTTTTGTTTTATTCAGCTTTGGCCATTGTCAGTGTCAAGCTTTCATTAGCCAGTGTGAAGTGAGGCTGGGTTAGGATAAAATAATCGCAAGTTGCAGATCATTTCTAGTTACCGCATAATTCTGGTCTTTCAGGCAGGAGGGATGTGATTAATTGGACTGTGAAGATTCAGTTTTCTTCCAGAGATCTAGTCTAGTCACTCCGCCACTGAGCAATGAGATAAGATCTTGCCATTTAATCTCAGAAAGAACTCACAAAATTAATAATTACATAATCAAACTGTGTCCAATCAAAGCTGAAGCAGTGCAGAGACACTATTCAGCAGAAAGCCAATAAAAGCAAAATATGTTCAAACTGCAAAAGATAATCTCTCTTTCAGGAAAGATGCGGGGTCACTAACCAGAATATTCCAAATGAAGTTGTTTGAAATATGAACCAACAAAGAAGACCAAACCTTTAGTCACATATCAGTTGGTATTTAAGCTAATTTTCACAATCATGAAATGAAGAATATTTAGTTAGCATGCAGAACAGTGAAAAAAGTTTGTTGTTATTTCCCAATTAGGATGCAGAAATTCCTATATAACTTTGTTTTATACGTTCTACCTTATATACAGGAAAATTGACGCTCTCTGACTTGGCTGATGTTTCCCAAGGCTCATATAAATTAATCGGGGCACTGGTTCCCATTCTCTTATCAAAATCACTGTGACAATATCCATGTAATTTATGCATATGAGCTGTGCTCATTCTCACACATGCTCAGTAAATCAGTCAGTGACCTTTACATTGGAAATAAATCATTCCTGTTTTTGATTCCAACATGAGTGTGTGTGCAGCCATCTTTCTCTGTATATTACGTGCTAGTTTACTTATTTTACAAGTAGACAGATATCAAAACTTGGTGGCAGCGGTGAAAGTGAACATTTGTGAATCAAATAGACACTATGATGATTAGAAAAAATGCTTTGAAAAGCTTTCAGGAATCAATGTTTCAACGCAGCGACTGGACTAGCTGCATGCATGAGTGAATGCAGGTCAGTGAACACACAAAGATAAGACGCTGCGTGTAAATCAGTGCTGTGGGAGTCAAAGTTTAAAACGACGTACTGTGAGAGACTGCTTAAAGATAAAATAAGCTATTAAGAGCGAGGGAATACGCTGATATTTCAAAATGGCACAGACCAGTCCATCATTCCACGTGGCTCCACCACCCAATCTAAAGCTCAAAGAGAACAGGGTGGAAGAGTGGAAAATGTTTAAACAAATGTATGAAAATTATGCAGTGATAACAGAACTGGATAAGAAGGAGAAAGTATCAAAAAGCAGTATTCCTGCATACTGTCGGACTGGAGGGCGTGCAAATCTTCAATACCCTGACGTTCGAGACGGAAGCAGATGAGACGGATGTGAAAGTCATCATCGACAAGATGTCTACCATCATCATATGAGAGATGAATGAAAACTATGAAAGGTTCGTTTTCAATAAAAGAGCAGAAATTAGGGGAAAGCGTTGAATCGTATGTTGTAGAGCTGAAGGAGCTTGCTAAAGCCTGCAACCTCTGTGATTGCCTGAGAGAAAGCCTCATTCGAGATCGCATCGTCATTGGTATTGCGGACCAGTCAACTAGGAAGACACTCCTTCAGAAGAGGAATCTGACACTGCAGGGGACTGTGGACATATGTAGATCCTCAGAAGTAACAGCGGCACGAATGCAGGTCATCGGCGAAGAGCCGACAATACACAAGGTGGAACGATTCAAACCAAGGGAAAAGCTGATTGATTTTCCTTTTCAGAGGAAGAATCAGGGACTAGTCAAGTGCAAGTTCTGTGCAAGGACGCACAAGTGTAGGAAGGAGGAATGCCCAGCGTATGGGAAGGACTGCCACAGATGAGGATGACAAAACCACTTCGCCTGCTGCTGCAAACAGAGGAAGGAGAGCACGCAGAAACGGGGTCTGCACAAGGTCGTAGAGACATCTGACACAACGTCCATTTCCGATGCAGAGTCTGTGACTTGCATTGAGATCAATGCAGCTGGAAACAATTCCTCTTCAGGCCTATTCGCTGTGATGCAGGTCGGCACAGGAGCCATCAAGTTTCAGATTGACTCTGGTGCCAGTGTTAATGTGATTCCCAAGGATCTTGTACCCAACAAAGAGGACAGTAGACGAGAGAAAATCATCTTAAAGATGTACAACGGATCCAACCTGCTGGCGGAAGGTAGGACGAAAGTCGTACTCCGGAACAAGACAAACAACAAGAAGTACCGTGTTCACTGCATAGTCGTAGATGAAGGCTGACTCACACCGCTCCTGGCTCACACCGCTCCTGGCTCACACCGCTCCTGAGTGGCAAAGCTGCACAACAGATGAAACTCATCACGGTTCACTACGAGAACTTCAAGAGCCTGAATGCTGTTAGCAAGGCTGGCTCATTACTCAAGAGATACAAAGATGTCTTTGACAACGAAAGACCGGGGAGGTCAAGTTGGTAACTAGGACGAAGGATGTGACCCCATCACAGTGTTCTGCAAAGCCGGTACCTGTAGCCATGAAAGAGATGGTCACAAATGGTCTCATGAAGCTGGCCGAGCAGGACATCTTGGCTGAAGTTGAAGAACCAATGAATGGTGTAGCAGGCTGGTCGTTACGGAGAAAAAGCACAGAGTTGAGGTTCTGCATAGATCCTAGTCCCCTCAACAAAGTCCTGAAAAGGGATATCCATAGACTACCAGTCATAGAGGATGTACTCCCTGAGCTGTCCAAGGCGAAGATTTTCTCCAAATTCGATCTGAAGTCAGGATACCTCCACTGCGAACTAGATGAGGAGAGCAGTTTCCTAACAACCATGAACACCCCTTTTGGGAGATATCGCTGGAAGAGGTTGCCATTTGGACTGAAAGTCAGTGCAGAGATCTTCCAGAAGAAGCTGCAATAAGCCCTAGAAGGATTAAAGGGAGTGGAATGTGTTGCAGATGACATCATCCTATTCGGAGTAGGGGGCACCAGAGTAGATGCAGAAAGGAATCACGATGCAAGACTGCAAGATCTTCTTTAGCAATGCAGAGGCATCAAGCTGAACCGGAAGAAGTCAGTAGTGAAACCTACGTGTATCACATTTCTAGGACATATAATTACAGATCGTGGCCTGAAACTGGATCCGAAGAAGTTCCAAGCTATCCTAGAGATGCCCAACCCTACCAATCCAACAGAAATCCAAAGGTTACAAGGCAGTGTAAACTACTTGGCAAGATTCCTGCCAAGGTTGTCGGACACATTCGAGCCTTTGAGCAGATTGACCCACAAAGAAGCAGAGTGGGAATAGAAACATAGAAACATAGAAAATAGGTGCAGGAGTTGGCCATTCGGCCCTTCGAGCCTGCACCACCATTCAATATGATCATGGCTGATCATCCAACTCAGTATCCTGTACCTGCCTTCTCTCCATACCCCTTGATCCCTCTAGCCACAAGGGCCACATCTAACTCCCTCTTAAATATAGCCAATTAACTGGCCTCAATTACTTTCTGTGGCAGAGAATTCCGCAGATTTACCACTCTCTGTGTGAATGGTCATCAGAACATGACATGGCAATGTCAAAGATCAAGGAACTGTTGACAACGGCACCTATCCTGGCACACTACACACCAGATGAACAGCTAATCATACAATGTGATGCAAGCAAGGCAGGTCTAGGTGCAACACTTGTGCAGAAAGGACAACCACTGTCCTATGTGAGTCGAGCATTGACGCCAACCGAGCAGAGATTTGCTCAGATTAAAAATGAGGCACTAGCAATAGTGTTTGCCCTCAAGCGCTTCCATCAGTACACCTACGGACAGAGAGTGATCGTTGAGAGTGACCACAAGCCATTGGAAGTCATAGTCAAAAAGCCTCTGCATAAGGCACCAAGACGTCTCCAGGGCATGATGATGAGGATGCTACACTACGACATCGAGATCAAGAGGGTAAAGGGAAAAGACATGCATCTAGCAGATATTCTCTCCCGAGCATACCACCCTGACACCACAGCATCAACCAGATTAACTGATGTCAACGTAGTTGAGTACTTGAGCATGGGAGAGGACAAGGTCAAATGCATCCAAGCCCACACCAGGGAAGACGAAACACTACAAACAGTTAAGTGAGTAATCCAAAATGGATGGCCAGATCACAAGGCAGAAGTTCCAGAGGCAGCACAACCATACTTCAACGTCAGAGACGAGTTGAGTGTGCAAGACGGCTTAGTATTCAGAGGAGAGAGAGTTGTAATCCCTGTCACTCTACGTAGAGATACTAGACTAAGTGGGACCCGTTGGGGGGGAGGGGGAGGGGCTTTCTGGAGCACTAGTATGCGTGTTGCAGGCCGAAGGGACTGGTTTCCAGAGGGCTAGTATACACATTGTGAGCCAAATAGATTCTTGGGCTGGCAGCTCAGTCACTCAGGCCTGGTGGGCTGGCAGCTCAGTCGCCAGGCCTGGTGGGCTGGCAGCTCAGAAACTGCCAGAAATTCTGCCCAAAACAGGTAAGAGACTCTGTGAGAGAGAGAAGGGGGAGAGGGTGGAGAATCAATTTTAGAAATGTTTCATCTTTTTCTGCAGATCACAGCTATGAAGGAGGAAAGTCTATCCTGGCCTGGATCTCACAGGGAGCAAATGAAGGGAGGGAGAAAAATACTGGGGTGAGGTTTAATACTTGCAGGGAGAATACTTACTGATGCCATTGCACTTTCAAGCACAGGGCAGGCTCAAGCCAAACAGCTGTTTGCATTTTCACTTCATTTCCATTACCATTGCACTTTCAAGCACAGGGCAGGCTCAAGCCAAACAGCTGATTGCATTTTCACTTCATTTCCATTGCCATTTTGCACTTTCAAGCACAGGGCAGGCTCAAGCCAAACGGTTGATTGCATTTTTACTTCATTTCCATTGCCATTTTGCACTTTCAAGCACAGGGCAAGCTCAAGCCAAACAGCTCATTGCATTTTCACTACATTTCCATTGCCATTGCAGTTTCATGCACATGGCAGGCTCAAGCCAAACAGATTGCATTTTCACTTTATTGCCATTGCCATTGCAGTTTCAAGCACAGGGCAGGCCCAAGCCAATCAGCTCATTGCATTTTCACTTAATTTCCATTGCCATTCCAGTTTCAAGCACAGGGCAGGCCAAACAACTCATTTCATTTTCATTAAGGGCCTCTAGGCTGCCTCTGCACTACAGTCTGTCCGTTTTTTCCATCTTTTTTTATTTTGTATTTTGTTTAAAAGTATGTTGAGGAGGTTTCTTTAGGTTTTCTATGTGGGGGAGGGGGGGTAGGGTAAGGGGGAAACCGTCTCCCAGTCACCTCCTGGCGAAGATGCGACTATGCTCTGAGTTGCGTCCTCGCCCCCCGCCTCGCGGTCCACCAACTGGATTGGTGCAGCCTTTCCTGCCAGAAACCGGACCAGAGCTCCAGAAGCGACGGCGCAGCGCTGGATACATCGCGGAGCGGGCGATGCCTTACCTGGGATCGCCGTTTGAAGCTCCGGAGTGCTGGGCCTGCTGCAACAACATCGCGGGGCTGTGGTTTGAAGAGCTTCCAGCGGGGGCGGCGCTGACTTCAACATCGCGGTGCCCTGGGGCCCTTTGCCGAGGGCCGCCACCGTGGGTCTCCGCTTGGCGCAGCCTGTGGACTTCGGGAGCAGCGGACTCCGGTAGGAAATGGCCGATTCGGAGGTCCAAGCCGCTGAGGATGTCCGCCCGTTCCGACGTCGGAGTTCTATCATCCCGGCGAGAGGGCCTGAGCATCGGGCCACCCGTAGCGGCGGCTGCGGAGGGCTCGGGAGGCCCCGACCATGGGTGTACATCAAAAAACATCAAGAGGAGGATGACTGAACTTTGGGCCTTCCCTCACAGTAGGAAACTTTGATTCCGTTGTGCAGGGTATGTTTATGTTAAAATACTATCGTGTTTTGTTCTTTTTTTATTCGTATGTTTCTATGGTGACCCCAAATTTCACTGTACCTACCAATTGGTGCAAGTGGCTATAAATGTCTCTTGAATCTTGAATCTCTTGAAGGGCTAACAAATCATTTATTCAAGTACATTGCATACTCACATTGTTCTGTAGTTTCCCAGCTCAGAGAGTCATGACCTCTCCCTCGCCATCTTGCAGACAGACTGAGCCACACCCACACTTCTGGGTTTTATAGTCCCTCCCCTTCCCACCGGAAGGGGCGTGGCCTTTCTTGGCGGTGATTGACAGGAGAGAGAATCTCAAGATTTTTAAAACATTAATAAGTCTTTTATTTTTCGTCAATGGGAAAAATCCTCGGGGCCTGCACAGTGGAGGAGGACTCTGAGTAAGGGCCAAAAAATCACAGCCATATGTGATAGCGTTTTTTTTTCTAAAATCAAAGCACAGTGCAAACAGGCAGTGGTCAAGATGAGACTTTTAATTATATAGATGAAGGAGACACTCCACACCTCTCACCTGGGAGTGGAAGGAACCCTCAGACGTGCTAGAGAATGCATTTTCTGGCCCGGAATGAACTCTGATGTGAAACAGTTCATTTCAAACTGTGAAGCCTGCAGGACGTACGAACAACAGAATCAGAAAGAAACTCTGATGCCCCATGACCTCCCAGATCGACCATGGGCGAAAGTGGGAACCAACATGTTTGAACTTGAGGGAAAGCACTATGTAATCACAATCATCTGTCTAATATCTGGGAAATAGACAGACTGTACGACCTGAGCAGCAGGACAATCATTGTGAAACTCAAGAGCCACTTTGCAAGATACGGAATTCCCAGCACTGTGGTAAGCAACAACGGGACACAGTTCTCATCAGAGGAGTTCGCCAAATTTGCCAGGAAATGGGAATTTGACCACTACACAATTTCTCCAAGACATAGCCAAGTTAACGGTAAGATGGAATCGGCAGTCAAGGCAGCTAAGCGGTGCTGAAGAAAACCAATCACACCAAGACAGATGTTTCCTTGGCAATACTGGAATTGTGCAACACCCCTGTGCAAGGAGTGAACAGTGGTCCTGCACAAAGACTACATGGAAGGAGGACAAGGACGACACTTCCAACGACATCTAATCTCCTTAGACCACGTGGTGCTGAGATACTCACAGAAGAGAGGAAAAAGATGAAGGATTTGCAAGGAAAACAGTCAAAAATCTACAATCGACATACCAAGGATCTGCCAATCCTGGAAGAAGGTGACGTCGTAAGACTCAAACCCTATAAACTAGGAGATACCAGATGGCAGAGAGCAACAGTTCAGAGACGACTGGATGAGAGATCATACGAAGTCGAGACAGAGTCAGGACTTCTAATCCGACGTAATCGAGTGGATCTGAAGAAGACCGGAGAACTACCTCCACACATAACTCCAGAGAAACCACCAGACATGGAGAAGACTGGAACACCTTTGCAACCTCAGCTGACATGGAAAATACCAACACAACATGCATCATTGGAAAAAGATGCAACTCGTGAAACTCTTAACACAGAGAAATCTAAACAAAAACAAAATGACACAAGAGAAGAAACTAGAAGTGATACACAGAATGTACCTACTGAAAAGAAAGACATTTCTGAAAGAAACACCATCACAAAGACTAGGGCAGGTAGAGCTGTCAGACCGCTGGAAAGATACGGCGAGTATGTCACGAAGTAATGTGTTTTGTTGTGATGTACCTACATGCTTAGGAGAAGAAAGCATGTGAACATTAGTTTATATTATTGAAATGTCACAAGTGTGATTATGATTGAAATTGTGAAATAAGACAAAACAGTTGTTATGTTCTGTTAAGTTAAACCATATTACTAGTGGTGTAATATTATGAAGAGTATTTAAGTTTACTTTGTTTTGGGATTGTTGGAAATGTAATCCCAAAATGTCAAAAAGGTTGTGACAATATCCATGTAATTTATGCATATGAGCGGTGCTCATTCTCACACATGCTCAGTAAATCAGTGAGTGACCTTTGACTTGGAAATAAATCATTCCTGTTTTTGATTCCAACATGAGTGTGTGTGCAGCCATCTTTCTCTGTATATTATGTGCTAGTTTATGTGTTTACCTTATGTGTTTACCTGAGTATTTACCCAACGCCGGATTTCCAGCTCTCCGGCAAAGAGGGCCTGAAAACATCGGACTGGCTGCGGAGGCCACAAATAGGCCCCGACCTCGGGTGTTTCACAGAGGAAAATTTTGATTCTGTTGTGGGGGGGCGTTCTTGCTGAATTCTATAATGTGTTATGTCATTTTTCTGATTTTTAGTTTTTCTATGGATGTACGGAAACTTTATTATTTCTTTTATTATTTCTTTTATGTAAAGCACTTTGGTTTCAACGCGAGTTGATTTAAACGTGCTATATAAATAAAATGTACTTACTTACTTACTTACTTACTAGTTTACTTATTTTACAACTATACAGATATCAAAACAATCACAGGAGTTCTTTTTGCTCAACTTAAACTCACCGCCTCTTTCTCCCATGCTGCCTTTAAACTCACTGGGATCTTGTTTCCTGTATTTCCTTTTGGGTTTGCTGAAATTTTAATTTAAACTATATATCTAATAAAAAGTAAATTGAAAGTGGGCTCAACTATCACATCCAACAGTCTGGAAAATCTGCCCGTCCAGCACCACCAGACTCCTGCAAGTGCCGGTTTATTACAGTTTACTGTACTTTAGAAATCCCTTTGGGTTTTTTCCCACCCCTGAGCACGTTGACACATTTGGAACCACTTTAAGATGGCAAACTCATTAGAACAGTGGAAAAGTAACCTACCAAACAAATTATTTTAATCTTAAGTTTAAGTTTATTAATGTACTGAATATATCAAACCTATTTTCCTTCGCAGTCAGTTTTAAGACACAACCTAGTAATCATGTTCGACACAAAGTGCTGGAGTAACTCAGTGGGGCAGGCAGCATCTCTGGAGAAAAAGGATAGGTGGCAATGATGGTTAAGACTCCTCTTTTGACTGCTTTGTGTCTATTTTATGTATATACCAACATCTGCAATTACTTTCTGCACATTAGCAATTATATTGTTTGGTTGGACCGAGCTTGAATATTGATTGATGGAACATAAGATCAACCATATTTATGTCTCATTTCAGACATTTCCTGAAAAATCCAACAATAATTCAAAAGGACATCATTAAGATTAATGTTATGGATCCATTATTATTTGAAGCCAATTACTATGCTTGCATTGTAAATAAAAACCTGCAGTGCTACATAGAATTGCCATCTTTTACCAATTAACTAAATGAAGCCTTGAAACATCTGAGTGAACACTGGAGTTTTTGCTCGAACAATCACCGATCTAGGATAATCATGCTCCCGTTTGCTTTCCTCATGGAGTCCACTGGAGGAACTGAAACATCTGTGGTGCTGTTACATGCACATAAGTGGCATGCTTGCCTTTCATCATATAATAATAATAATAATAATAATAATAATTCATTTTATTTGCTGGCGCCTTTCAAACACGCAAGGACACCTTACAAGACATAAAATCACAAAAATACAAAACACATAGTCGGAATAAATTAAATATAAAAACACCACAATACACAAATCAAGGACAGAATTCAATTAAAAAAGCACAAAAAGAAAATCAGAAACACAATTTGAGGAGAGAGCAGCGGCAGCCAAACCGCGCCAGCGTTCACTCTCCCCTCCGACCGCCATCTTGTACCAATTGTACCAATGGGTACAAGCGTTGGTACATCAGGTTACAACCATGCAGGGCATTGGTGTGATCAAACCTGGAACATTGTGTGGAGTTCAAGTTGCCATACTATGGGTAGGATGCAATTATGCTAGCAAGGGTAAAGTTTTAATTTAATTTAGTTTAGAGATTCAGCATAGAAAGAGCCTTTTGGCCCACCTGGTCCATGCTGACCATCGATCACCCGTTCATACAAGTTCAATGTATTTCCACTTTCCCAATCCCTATACACTATGGGGAATTTACAGAGGCCAATTATCTTACAAACCTGCAAGTCTTTGGGATGTGGGAGGAAACCAGACTACCCAGTGGAAACCACATGGTTGCAGAACGAACATGCAAACCCCGCACAGGCAGCAGCTGAGGTCAACCTCGAACTAGGGTGTCTGGCGCTGTGGGACAGGACTATCTGCCCCACTGTGCCACCCATAAGGAAAGAATCATTAAACACGGTGCGAGTCGACCCACGAGTGACCCCGAGTTTAAAACAAATTAAACTCGTGGTAATCATGTACAATTAACGTAGCGGGAATGTCAGAACTCGTGGACGCAACTTAGCGACTCGTGGCGCTAACGGCAGGTACCCGTGAAACTTGTTAACTCTTGAAAAACTTTAAACATGTTTAAAGATTTCCACGAGTCAAATTTACTCTTGAAGTTATAATTTGAAACATTTAAACTCGTTGTAAGAACGTAGTAGCCCGTGAGTTTACCGTAGTGATTCGTGAGTCTACCGTGGGCACTCTTTAACTCAGCGGGCAGGCAACATCTCTGGAGAGAAGGAATGGGTGACGGGAGGACATTTCCAAATTTCTGCTGCGTCTTTGTGTTACTCCATCACCGTGTGTTCACTTTTTGTCAACCAGCATCTGCCCTTTCTTGTGTATGACATTATTTGTATCCGTGGCAGTTGATTGTCGTTCCCTTCAGTTTCCCAGGGGGTCGGGACGGGACTGGAGTTGGGAGGGAAAGGTGGGGGGTGGTGGGGGGGGGAGGAGGGGAGGAGGGGAGGGGAGGGGAGGGGGGGTGGTTGGGGTGACTTAGTACGGGAGACAAGTGTACTGACTGTGTGGGCAGACACTTTGGTAGTGATTGCCCATGGGGCTCACTGTCGAGGACTTCATAATGCAGAGAGCATTATAAACAGTGGAGCGATTAACCCTGGAAAGGGGGGAGATTGCTCTCTGAGTTGGACCCCGGAAACTGAAGCAGGAATTTTCTTGAGGTTATTAACGACAGATAAATGGATGGGAAGGGTTTAGAAGGCCACATGCAGGCAAATAGAACTACCCCAAGACGCCAACTTGGACGGCACGGCCATGCTGGGGCAAAGGACCTGTTTCCGTGTAATACAGCACCATGACTAAAGCCTATCCAGTGTGATTGACATGTTTTGTATTTTTCCTTTCTAAAAATGCAGTGTATTTTGGTGACTATTGCACACTGCAGACCAGAAGCGCCTTCAATACCCAGAGAGAAGGGATGGGCGGGTTAGGTGAGCAGGAGAGCGGGGTTGTTTGCAGTTTCAGAGGGAGGGGGCAAGGGCGGTACAGTTCCCAGTCTCAGCTCCTGTTGTATCGAGCGTGTGGACGTGGACGGGCGGCGGCCCATGGTGTGGCTGAGCCAGCGTGCCCGCTGACTCCCATCCCCACACCCCCCACCCCCTCAGTCCGGGGCCACACTGGGAGAGAGCCCCCGAGCACCTGCCCTGGGGCGACTGGCGCTGACCTGCTGGCGTCGCCGACGTGAAGACGGTGCGAAGCCTCCGTGCCCGGTGCAATGGGCGGGGAGCTGGAGAGGGGAGGGAAGGGGTCACACACATGGCCGGGAAGCAGAGGGGTGGGGGTGGCGACAGACAGGGCCAACAATGAGATGGAGAAAGACAGAAACACCGACGTGCAAAGGAGACCTATAATAGTGCATGATCTCTCTCGCGTTATGGCGGGTGATTGTCGCCTGCCGCTGTTTCTGACGGTAAAGCCTTGGGATCATTGCCCTTCGTGTTGGCGTGGAGGGGGAAGGGGGTATTGTGCTGTTTGATCACCCCCTGCTATCCCAGGGACAGGGAGACACAGCGGCTTTTGAGACTGGTGGGCAATCACTACCAAAGTGTCTGCCCACACAGTCAGTACACCTCTCCTACACTTATCTCCCGTACTAAGTCACCCCAAACTTTCAATACTGAATCAGAATATACTTACTGTATGAGATGCTGTCCAGCTCCTCTATTTGATACTTAAAACAGGCCTTCATTCACGGTTGGCTCAAGAGTAACTCGGGTGAGGAACTTGGTAACTCGGGAGAGGAACTTGGTACATCGCAGAAATGAGAAGTAAACGGCAAACTTAGACATACACGTGGGAACTCGTTTAAACTCGTGAACATAAACTTGGAATCTCGTGGACAACCACGAGTGTGATTTTTTCTTTCACTCGGGATCACTCGTGGGTGGACTCGCACCGTGAGACAGGGCCATAAGGATGTTGCCAGGACTGGAGGACTTGGGTGATGAAGAGAGACGAGATTAAGCTGAGATTGTATACCCTGGAGCAAACAACAACGTTGTTGACCTTAGAGGTTTATAAAATCATGAGGGGCATAGATAAGGTTGATGGCCACAGTCTTATTCCCTGGTTAAGGGAGTCTAAAACTAGACAGCATGTGTTTAGGCTGAGAAGGGAAATATTTAAAGGGGATTTGAGGTAAGTTTGTTTCACACAGAATGTATGCCGTATGAGCTGCCAGGGGAAATGGTAGAGGCAGCTACAATGTTCAAAAGACATTTGGACAGATCATGGACGGTAAGTGTTTAAAGGGATGTAGGACAAATACAGGCAAATGGAGCTAGCTCACAAAGGCACCTTGTTTGCCATGGAAGAGTTGGTCTGAAAGGCCTGTTTCTGTGCTGCATAACTACATTACATAGAATTAGCATTTTGATCAAATGGACATTTCTTCTTGGTGGATTTAAATCATGCATGGACTCAGAATGTGAGACAAAACTGAATATCGCTGGATTGCACATTAAAGTATGTGGCGTTGGAAACTCCATTTCATCAAACATATCCAGATGTAGCAAATGAGGGCACGCCTGTTATAACAAATCAGAAAACAATACACAACATGATCAATTATGAACACAGGGCAACACTTTGTTCTATATGTAAGGTTACCGAAAAATTCTTCTGCTGAGCTGTTGACAGAGGTATTTCACCTGATGCCAAGTGCAGGCAGTCCCTGGGTTACGCAAGGCTTCCATTGCTGAGAGCAATCCGAGAGACAACTTTTCCTTGTGACAAAAATATCTGTTTTTATAGCAAACCAAATCATACTCTTCCTATAATTCTTCCCTTTCCATGAATATTCACTCTAACATTACCCATACTATCCAGGTATTAACAAATACCACAAAATCAGTTATTATTATTATCTTGAAAAAGTCTCTAAACATTTATGGGAGAATTTGCGTAAATTGGAATTTCCATAAATCAGGTCTTCTGTAACCCACGTTTTGCCCCTGTATTTTATATTGAGGTGACTAACTAGTACAGTAGGTACAATTCCTCAATACGGCAGAGTAATTGCTCCCTGTAGCATGCAGTGTTTGACAGTTTAGCAAGAGCAGCTTGAAGGTAGATCGTTGCAAATGAAGTGACTGGTAATCCCTTGCATCTGACAACTTTAAAAGGTTGATTTTTTCAGACAGAAAGGAACAAAAAATCTAATTTCAGAAGATGGTGCGAACCTTTATTTTTGTACAAAATGAAGTGAGTTCTTGTGATTATTAGTCCAAATCATCAAAACAATTGACCATCCAAGTGGCGGATTACTCACAAAACAACTCGCCCAATCTGTAGATTCTCGCATTCTTTTACATTTAGTGATTTACTTTTTAGCTTTAATCAACGTAGAAAATCTTTCCTTTACTACAATGGGTAGAATATTCCAACTCGAATGAAAATTGCCCTGAAAAAGAGCCAAGTAATACATCCCAGCCTGTGGGGGGCATTTTCTACAGAAACATATCCTATAAACGTTAAAAAGCACAGTGAAAAAAACTCATCATTGTCAGTTGCTTAATGATGGCACCATCCTTCAAATACAGTCATATGGTGGCCAGGATTCTGCCCATCCTGGGGAATCACCACTGACCTAAACCAACGGCCACATAAATACCATGGTTATAGAGCTCAGAGGTCAGGTATCCTGAAGCATGGAACTCCTTACACCCCAACTATCTAAAGGGCACAAGTCAACAGCATGATAGCAAATCCAGCACTCTCCTTGATAACTACAGCTCCAACAATACTTAAGAGGATCAATACCATCCAAGGCAAACAAACCACGATTGACACTCCCTCTTCTTAAATGTTAATCCTTTAGACTTTAGAGATAGAACACAGAAACAGGTCCTTCGGCCCACTGATTGCGCGCCGACCAGCGATTACCCCGAACACTCGCACGATCCTACACACGTGGAACAATTTACAATTTTTACCAAAGCCAATTAACGTACAAACCTGTACATCTTTGGAGTGTTGGAGGAAATCGGAGCACCTGGAGGAAACATACGCGGTCACAGGGAAAAAGGACAAACTCCATCCAGACAGCACCCGTAGTCAGGATCAAACAAGGGTCCCTGGTGCTGAGAGCCAGCAACTCTACTGTTGCATCTCTCCATAACTGGTGCCCTCTACAAACAGCACAGCAATTATGCACTTAGACTGCTCAAGATTGTTTAATTGTCATATGTACCGACAACAGAACAATGAAAACTTACACCACAGCATCTTACAAACTCACAGCCATTTGCAAAGACAAGGGCAGCAGCTGCAGGGGAATACATCTACTTGCAGGCTTCCTTTCAAATCGGATACCATCCAGAGGTGAAAATGTATTGTCATCCACTCACCTTGCTAGGTCAAAATGTGGGACTCCCCAACCCAGCAGTGCCGTTGGAGTAGCTTCACCAGAACAATCGCAGTTGTTCAAGATATTTAACCCTGATCACTAACTTCGCCTTTCCTGATATCATCAAAATGAACATCTGCTTCTTTTGAAATGAGCTGAGAAGCAGGAAGATACAGCAAGAGATAATGGAACAGCAGAGACAGGCAGAAATCCATCACCACCTGGTCCTCACCATCAATATAAAAGTGGTTCAACAACTGTAATGCACAAGTTAATTCGAGAGAAAAAAGATTTAATAGGAATATGAGATACAACGTTTCACACAGTGGAAATTATATGGAACGAGCTGTCAGAGGAAGTGTTGGAGGCAGATCCAATTACAACATTTAGATACATACATAGATACATAGAAAATAGGTGCAGGAGTAGGCCATTCGGCCATTCGAGCCTGCACCGCCATTCAATATGATCA
This sequence comes from Malacoraja senta, assembly GCA_038087875.1. NCBI lineage: Eukaryota > Metazoa > Chordata > Chondrichthyes > Rajiformes > Rajidae > Malacoraja > Malacoraja senta. Next base: position 171,001,495 of record CM075977.1, read on the forward strand.
TGGCTGATCATCCAACTCAGTATCCCGTACCTGCCTTCTCTCCATACCCCCTGATCCCTTTAGCCACAAGGGCCACATCTAACTCCCTCTTAAATATAGCCAATGAACTGGCCTCAACTACCCTCTGTGGCAGAGAGTTCCAGAGATTCACCACTCTCTGTGTGAAAAAGTTTTTCCTCATCTCGGTCTTAAAGGATTTCCCCCTTATCCTTAAGCTGTGACCCCTTGTCCTGGACTTCCCCAACATCGGGAACAATCTTCCTGCATCTAGCCTGTCCAACCCCATAAGAATTTTGTACGTTTCTATAAGATCCCCTCTCAATCTCCTAAATTCTAGCGAGTATAAGCCAAGTCTATCCAGTCTTTCTTCATATGAAAGTCCTGACATGCCAGGAATCAGTCTGGTGAACCTTCTCTGCACTCCCTCTATGGCCTTCCTCAGATTTCGAGACCAAAACTGTACGCAATACTCCAGGTGTGGTCTCACCAAGACCCTGTACAACTGCAGTAGAACCTCCCTGCTCCTATACTCAAATCCTTTTGCTATGAAAGCTAACATACCATTCGCTTTCTTCATTGCCTGCTGCACCTGCATGCCCACTTTCAATTACTGGTGTACCATGACACCCAGGTCTCGCTGCATCTCCCCTTTTCCTAATCGGCCACCATTTAGATAATAGTCTGCTTTCCTGTTTTTGCCACCAAAGTGGATAACCTCACATTTATCCACATTATACTGCATCTGCCAAACATTTGCCCACTCACCCAGCCTATCCAAGTCACCTTGCAGTCTCCTAGCATCCTCCTCACAGCTAACACTGCCCCCCAGCTTAGTGTCATCCGCAAACTTGGAGATGTTGCCTTCAATTCCCTCATCCAGTTCATTAATATAAATTGTAAATAGCTGGGGTCCCAGCACTGAGCCTTGCGGTACCCCACTAGTCACTGCCTGCCATTGTGAAAAGGACCCATTTACTCCTACTCTTTGCTTCCTGTTTGCCAGCCAGTTCTCTATCCACATTAATACTGAACCCCCAATACAGTGTGCTTTAAGTTTGTATACTAATCTCTTATGTGGGACCATGTCGAAAGCCTTCTGAAAGTCCAGATACAACACATCCACTGGTTCTCCCCTATCCACTCTACTAGTTACATCCTCGAAAAATTCTATAAGATTCGTCAGACATGATTTACCTTTCGTAAATCCATGCTGACTTTGCCCAATGATTTCACCACTTTCCAAATGTGCTGCTATCCCATCTTTAATAACTGACTAGCAGTTTCCCCACTACCGATGTTAGACTAACAGGTCTGTAATTCCCCGTTTTCTCTCTCCCTCCCTTCTTAAAAAGTGGGGTTACGTTTGCTACCCTCCAATCCTCAGGAACTACTCCAGAATCTAAAGAGTTTTGAAAAATTATCACTAATGCATCCACTATTTCTGGAGCTACTTCCTTAAGTACTCTGGGATGCAGCCTATCTGGCCCTGGTGATTTATCGGCCTTTAATCCATTCAATTTACCCAACACCACTTCCCGACTAACCTGGATTTCACTCAGTTCCTCCATCTCCTTTGACCCTGCTATTTCCGGCAGATTATTTATGTCTTCCTTAGTGAAGACAGAACCAAAGTAGTTATCCTTGTTCCCCATGATCAATTCACTGTTTCTGACTGCAAGGGACCTACATTTGTTTTAACTAATCTCTTTCTCTTCATATATCTATAAAAACTTTTGCAGTCAGTTTTTATGTTCCCTGCCAGTTTTCTGTCATAATCTATTTTCCCTTTCCTAATTAAGCCCTTTGTCCTCCTCTGCTGGTCTCTGAATTTCTCCCAGTCCTCTGGTATGCTGCTTTTTCTGGCTAATTTGTATGCATCATCTTTTGCTTTGATACTATCCCTGATTTCCCTTGTTATCCACGGATGCACTACCTTCCCTGATTTATTCTTTTGCCAAACTGGGATGAACAATTTTTGTAGTTCATCCATGCAGTCTTTAAATGCCTTCCATTGCATATCCACCGTCAACCCTTTTAGAACTAATTGCCAGTCAATCTTGGCCAATTCACATCTCATACCCTCAAAGTCACCTTTCTTTAAGTTCAGAACCGTTGTTTCTGAATTAACAATGTCACTCTCCATCCTAATGAAGAACTCAACCATATTATGGTCACTCTTGCCCAAGGGGGCACGCACAACAAGACTGCTAACTAACCCTTCCTCATTACTCAATACCCAGTCTAGAATAGCCTGCTCTCTCGTTGGTTCCTCTACATGTTGGTTTAGATAACTATCCCGCATACATTCCAAGAAATCCTCTTCCTCAGCACTCCTGCCGATTTGATTACCCAATCTATATGTAGATTGAAGTCACCCATTATAACTGTTTTGCCTTTGTTGCACGCATTTCTAATTTCCTGTTTGATGCCATCCCCAACTTCACTACTACTGCTAGGTGGCCTGTACACAACACCCACCAGCGTTTTCTGCCCCTTAGTGTTTCGCAGCTCTACCCATACCGATTCCACATCCTCCAAGCTAATGTCCTTCCTTTCCACTGCGTTAATCTCCTCTCTAACCAGCAACGCTAGCCCACCTCCTTTTCCATTCTTTCTATCCCTCCTGAATATAGAATATCCCTGGATGTTCAGCTCCCAGCCTTGGTCACCCTGGAGCCATGTCTCCGTCATCCCAACTATATCATATTCATTAATAGCTATCTGCACGTTCAACTCATCCACCTTATTACGAATGCTCCTTGCATGGAGACACAAAGCCTTCAGGCTTGTTTTTACAACGCTCTTACCCCTTATACAATTATGTTGAAAAGTGGCCCTTTTTGATTTTTGCCCTGGATTTGTCTGCCTGCCACTTTTACTTTTCACCTTGCTACCTATTGCTTCCGCCCGCATTTTACACCCCTCTGTTTCTCTGCTCACCCATTTAAGAACCCCACCACCTCTTATTCTGTTTATTATTGTTTTCTTCTTTCCCCCCTACATGTTGGGTCTGAGTGCTTTCCTTCTCTGCCTCCTGCCTCACACACTGTCTAATAGCTTTCTCTATTTGAGTCCCTCCCCCCAACCATTCTAGTTTAAAGTCTCCCCAGTAGCCTTTGCAGATCTCCCCGCCAGGATATCGGTCCCCCTCAGGTTCAAGTGCATTTAAAAGACATTTGGTTAGGTACTTGGATAGGACAGGGATGTAGGTCAAACGTAGACACATGGACCTAGCTTAGATGCCCTTCTTGGTTAGCAAGGAAGAGTTTAGCCAAAATATTGTTTCTGTGCTGGATGACACTTGCCCCTGGTGTGTGGGAGTGGATGTGAAAGTGGGATAAAATTGCACAATATGATCTGACATGCTGAGTGTTTCCAACATTTCCTGTTCCATGTTTAATTTAGAGATACAGCATTGAAACAGGCCCTGCGGCCAACCGAGTCCACGCCAACCATTGATCATCCGTTCACACTGTTTTCACACTATCTGTCTCACGGTGTTGCGGTCATTGGCGGTGAAGCGCGGCGTCGCCGGAAGAGGGGACTGCACGTCAACCGCGAGAGCGCCGCACGGATGCTGCGTGGGGGCCGAGTGATCTCCGTACGGCCAGTTTCACGAGCTTGCGGCGTCGGGTGATTACATCATCGCGCAACGCGACGCGCTACGCGATGACATCTTTCCGATCGCGGGACTGTGGCGGCGGCCGTGCCACACACCTGCCTCACTGGCGGCGGCTGTGGCAGCGGCCGTGCCGCACATGTGCCTCACTGGCGGTGGCTGTGGCGGTGAGAGTTCGACTCACGGCGCTCGTGCATCACTGGCGGCGGCAGTGGCGGTGACCGTGCCGCACTCGTGCCTCACTGGCGGCGGCTGTGCGGTAATGGCTCTGTCCCATGGGTTTGCGGTCGTTGGCAGTGAAGCGCGGCATCGCCGGAAGAGGGGACCACACGGCAACCACGAGAGCACCGCACGGATGCTGCGCGTGGGGCCAAGTACGGCTGGTTCCACGAGCTTGCAGTTTCGGCTGATGACGTCTTTTGGATCGCGGGGCTGTGGCGGCGACCGTGCCGCACACGTACCTCACTGGCGGCGGCTGTGGCAGCGGCCGTGCCGCACACGTGCCTCACTGGCGGCGGCTGTGGCGGTGCGGGTTCGACTCACGGCACTCGTGCCGCACTGGCGGCGGCTGTGGCGGTGACCGTGCCTCACTGGCGGCGGCTGTGGCGGTGCGGGTTCGACTCACAGCGCTCGTGCCGCACTGGCGGCGGCTGTGGCGGTGACCGTGCCTCACTGGCGGCGGCTGTGGCGGTGACCGTGCCGCACTGGCGGCGGCTGTGCGGTGGGAAGATATTTTTGGACAGTGTTGGGTTTTTTTTAGCACCGTGCGGTGTTGGGACAAACACCGCATGGCCCCGGCGGTGGTCGTTTGACCGAACCCGCGGTCTCTGGCGGTCCACGAGTGGTAGATACTTCCTGTATCACCGCCAATGACCGCAGACTCGTGAGACAGGCCTTTTTTACGCATCCACTCCCCTACACATTAGGGTTAATTTACAGAGACCAAATAACCTACAAACCAGTACATATTTGGGATGTAGGAGGAAACCGGAGCATCCAGAGAAAACTCATGCAGTGACGTGCAGAATGTAAAACTCCACAGAGACAGTAGCACCCAAGATTAGGATCACACTAGGGCCTCTGGCACTGTGTGAGAACAGCTTTAGCAACTGTGCCACTGGGCTGTCCATCTTGGTGATGTTCCCTCAGCATTTTGAATGGTGTTCAGTTCTTGGATCCTGTACTTGACTCCTGGACCTCCATTGGTATCAGTTGGATTGGAGAAGTGTGCAAACGGAAAGGTTTTGTTTAATGGATTGTGCATTTTGCTAATTTTAATTTTTAATCAAGAATTCCTTTTGTTTTATTGATTCACGTCATTATTTTTAATATATTTGTATCCCTGAACGGCAGAGAAATTCACAGCATACACAGTCTTGACAGCCCAAAAAGCTGTGCCAGGATTGTTTTGGGGCAAGTCTACATCAGTGCACTATTGAAAGCACAGCCACCACTCAGGCCACTATGCTGGACACCAGAATGCTCTAGGTTAGTAAGAATGTCCATCTATTCAATACAATGGTTCAATTCAATTCAACTTTATTGTCACATGTACCTAGGCACAGTAAAATCATACAGCAAACCTTACCTTAGGTACAGCAGTACCTAAGAGTCACCATGTTTCTGGTGCCGACAAAGTTACAAAAAGTTAATAGAACAATCTTATCTTCTGCTTGTAGTGGGAACCAGGTCTGTTGACACACATGGCAGCAGGGAGTCCCCCAGCGGGTCCCCTTTCGATCTCAGAAGCCACCTACCATGTCCCCCCTTTGACCTCAGCGGCCCCCGCTGAGTCCCCCTTCATTCTCGGCGCCTCCCTCGATCTTGATGGCCTCCTGCCAGGTCTCCCCCTCCATCGATGGTTCACCGCGCTCTCAACAATCGACTCCACTCAACCCTACACTCTCAGCATTTGCTCACGGGTCTCTCCTCGCTCACGGCGGCATGGGTTCCGTTGATGCCGGTGGGTCAGGGTCCGCGGTGGGTGAATCGGGCCTACCAGGCGGGTCATCCGTCCTTGGTGAGTGAGTCCTCGGTCCGTTGTGGGCGAGACAGACCTGCTGGTGGGCTTGGCCGCAGCCTGCCGGGAAGCTCCTGGCGCATGATTTGCATCATTCAGGCAATGTTCATGCAGGCGTATGGAGACAACCAGCAGTGGTTGGTGTAGATGCCGCATGCTAGCCGGAAGAGCCCAATCATTTGTTCATCCGTCAGTCCTGCACTCTTGGAAGCCCTTCTTTCAATATAAATCTGATATCCTCTCAGCATCAGGGAAACAATTCAGTGACAAAAGACCTTGTTACCTCTTCTGAAGTACAAAGTCAGTTTGCCACATGAGTTATGGTAATGGATATTGCACTTAAACTGAAGTTTTTTTAGTGACAGTGCTTTTTTTAGTGGTATCTCTGGATGGACAGTTTCTTTTACCATTGAGCAAATTTGTAGGTTAATTGAAATGTATAAATATAAAATTGTCCCTAGTATGCGTAGGGTAGTGTTAATATGCGCGGATTGCTGGTCGGAATTCAGAAATTAAACTGGTTTCCTTTTTGAGTGCGAAATCGTTTCTCAGCTTCAGGTGTATCAGTCAGGAGATCAATGACTTCCTTACACAATCTCAAATCAGGAATGCAAATGCTCCATTCACAGAATTCCTTTTATTTTCTTTATGTGCCTCGTTATTAATAACATTTTTATATCCCCGAATGACAGACATTTACAACCTGCACAGTTTTGACAGCTGGGGGAACGGTTTAGTCAGCTGTCAAAGATGTTCCAAAGGTAGGGCTTCTTCAGTGCATTAATGAACGCTCTGCACCACCTGGACCATAAAAATGAAAAAGTAGCTCAAAATATTTTGTACTGAACCTTAATATTTCCATGCACCCCTCACGCTACGACTCTGCATGTTCAATGGCTATATAAATGCCAAGAACTTATGGGAATTCCACTACAAGTAGTTTAGTTTAGAGATACAGAGCCCCTTCGGCCCACTGAGGTCGCATCGAGCAGCGATCCACGCATATTAACACTACCCTACGCATACTCGGGACACTTTTACATTTATACTTTTCAATTAACCTACAAACCTGTACGTCTTTGGAGTATGGGAGAAAACTGAAGATCTTGGAGAAAACCCACGCAGGTCACAGGGAGAACGTACAAACTCTGTACAGGCAACACCTGTAGTCAGGATCAAACCCTGGTCTCTGGCGCTGAAAGGAAGTAGTTCCACTGCTACGCCATCGTGCTGCCCTGTACGAATGAAATGGATTAAAACCGCAGAGCTCTCATGAGCCCTCTGAGCCCAAACGCAGGCAGCAGTCCGAGAGAATCAGGATGCTGGAGATTCAACTGATATCAAATTACATTTCCCAAAATGGTGTTGACCATTCAGCCAGGTTTATGACCTGCCTTCTGAATGGGATTGAGAAATTGGCCGTAGGTCAACAGATACGCCAATACAGGTAATATTGTTTTAAATCTATGAAAAAAGGAGGTTTATGTCTACTGAAGGCAGCAATCAGATGTAGGCTGGTTCTGGGGAAACTATGGATATTGTGAAAAACCAATTGTTCCTCACAGTCCACATTGAGTTTAAAAAAAAAACTTATTGTGATCATTTCTAGCTGGTAGTCTCATTCACATTAAGATAATCTGGGACACATCTCAGATCGGTGCTCATATTATGTACAAGAGTCATTGAACTGGAATATTTGCACTCTCATTTACTTTCATCAAGAGCTTGGTCACAAACTCCTGAACAAATGAGAATGGAGGCAGGATTTTGCTGTTCAAAAGCATAACCCATCTCCTGACCAAATTGATTAGGGTCTGGTGCTGGGCACGGGCTAAATTGGGAGCCGCCTCTTTTGACAAACATTAAGCTCTGACCTCTTCTACATCCTGTTGAGCATCCCTTGGAATCAATGTACAAGTGGCTCATTACTCACTCTTTGTTCCTTAAAGAATGGTGGACCCTGGTTGTGTCAGTGTAACAAGTCCAATTTGACTAAAAATGATCCGATAAGTATTGATATGAGAAACTAACATGTTCAGGTGGACTTACACAAGATCTTGGTTCCTGCCATGAGGCACTGTTTGCATAATTGTGTACAGTGTCTGTAATGAAGAAGCATTTATTCACTTTCATCCATGTGAGTGAGGGCTGGTTGTAATTCCCTTCATGAGGATCACTTTTTCGACATACCTGTGACTGCAGAAAAATCCATTAAGCCCAGTGATAACACAACGTGCGACAGAAAATATGACAGTATCTCCATGGTGCAGCCCCTCTAGCTCTTTCAGTTAAAGCTCTTGCAGCCTCTTTAAGGTACAATCCTTTTTTTTTTTTTAATTTTTATTTATTAGAAGTACATTACATTACAACCACATACATTAATACTCGTCATTTATATCTTCTTACAATTAATGTACTCCCTTTATTTTTTTTTTTACACTAGAAAAAGAAAAGATTGAAAGAAAGAAGAAAGTGAAGGAAAAAGTGCAAGTGTAGAAAAGTGTAGAAAATGTAACAACAAAAAAGGAAGAAGACCCTATAAGAGCGAAATTAAAAACAAAAAGAAAAAGAGTTAAGAAATAGGCCCTAAGAAAAGAAAAGAGAAAGAGAAAAAAAGAGAAACAAATGTTTTTTTTTTGAGCATCACGTAAATAGGACATACCAACTCTTCAACTATCATCCCCCCTTACCTGACCTCAATTTTTTTATTTTTTTAAAGTACTTTTGCACCCTATGTTTGTAATAATTCTATAAATGCAGACCACGTCAGGTGGAAGTGATCTGGTTTACCTGCTAGGAGGAGTCTTATCTCTTCTAGGTGTAATGTTTCAAACATATTTGAAATCCACATATTTATAGTTGGTATTGGAGCCTTCTTCCAAAATTTTAGAATTAGCTTTTTTCCAGTTATTAACCCATAGTCCATTAATTTCTTTTGAAACACATTTAGTTCTGGATCATCTTCCGTTATTCCGAAGATAATCCATTCTGCTTTGGGTATCAGTCTTGTTTTAAATAACTTTGTAAAGATTTCAAAAATTTCATTCCAAAATTTTTGAATTTTTGTACAGAAGACAAATGAGTGCGCTATAGTTGCTTCTTGGGATTGACATTTATCACAAATAGATGATACGTTTGGGAAAATTTTATGAATTTTAGTTTTCGAATAATATAACCTATGTAAAATTTTAAATTGTATTAAAGTGTGTCTTACATTAATCGAGCATTTATGCACGTTTAATAAGTATTCATTCCAACTTTCCTTTGAAATTTTAATAGCTAACTCTTGTTCCCAGTCTCTTCTGATACCCTCGTAGGTGGTATTTGTACATTTAAAATAATATTATACAAATATGATATTAAGTTTGCTGATTCCGCTTTTATCTGCATTGCCTCGTCCAATACATCTACTGGATTATTATAATGATCTTTTGTATATTTTTTCAAATAGTCGCATATTTGAAAGTATTTAAAATATTGATTATTTCCGAGTTTATATTTTATTTGTAATTGTTGAAATGAAAGTAATTTTCCAGTTTCATACAAGTCACCAAGCGATTTAATTCCTAGTCTATCCCATTGTGTATAAGCTTTATCTATAATAGAAGGACTAAACGAAGGGTTATTGACTATAGGTAATAAAAGTGATAAGTTTCTTAATTTTAAATTTTGTTTTATTTGTTTCCAAATACGGATTGTACTATGAATAATTGGGTTCTTATTATAGTTTATGTTATTCAGTTTCATTGGAGAGAGGAGGATCGCTCCAATGTTTCTAGAGGAGCAATCCTCTTTCTCCATTACAATCCAGTCTACTTGCTGGGCGGAGTTATCCATCAGTTGAATCATGTTTTAATATTTACTGACCAATAATAATACATAAAATTAGGTAGTGCTAGCCGGGGTACAATCCTGACCACAGGTGTTATCTGCAAGGAGTTTGCATGTTCTCCCTGTGACCACAGGTGTTATCTGCAAGGAGTTTGCATGTTCTCCCTGTGACCACGTGGATTTTCTCTGGTTTCAGGTGCTCTGGTTTCCTCCAAAGACATGTAGGTTTCTTGTGTTCTGTAAATTGTCCCTTGAGTGTAGGATTTAACCAGTGTACAAGGTGATTGTTGATTAATAATGATAATAATAACTTTATTTGTATAGCAATCTGACTGTATGGCAATCTGAATTTCACTGTACCTTAATTGGTACATGTGACAATAAACAAACCTTGAACCTTAAACTTTTCATACAATCCATAAGCTCATCATGCCTTGTATGCACATCAGATTGCATTAAAAGCAACCCAAAGTGCTTTTCACAAAGAAACAGGTCTAAACAAAATACAATTTAAAACAGTACGGACAGAGTCAGTTAATAACATAAAAAGCACAGATTTATATAAAAATATAAAATAACCGATTAAAAATTGAGAGTGTAAAAGGACTAAAAACAAAAACACTGAGGTCAAATACAGAGTATGAGCACACAAGTTGCTGAAGGGAATGGTGAGATAAATACAAGAGAATAAAGATCATTTTTACAATGTCATCAGAAGAAGTAAAGTCAGTTAAAAGCTTGATTGAAAAGATAAGATTTAGCTGCCGTTTAAAAATGTCAACTGAGCGGGCATCTCTCATAGCCCTGGCTAGGGTATTCCACAGCTTGGGGCGTAATTGAAAAAGGCCGCTTCACCAATTTTCTTATTGCTGCGGCATTGAGAGGCTAACAGGCCGGCATCAGAAGACCCGAGCGCTCGAGTAGGGGCATAGGGAAGGAGGGACTCTGTTAAAATATACTGTTCCTAGAACTAGTGTACAGGGTGGTTGTTGGTTGACGCAGACTCGGTGGGCCCGAAAGGACTGTTTCCACGCCACATCTCTAAACTAAACTAAACTAGCAGCTAAATCTCATCTAGTTCTTCAGCCTTGTTTTTTCTGGCCAACCTGTTTTCCCGATTCACCAGAACCTCAAAATAAACACTCATCTTCATGCTTAAGAATTTCAATAATTTTTCATCTCCTCCTGATAATTGATCTGTGATCTTTTGTTACTGGCCTCTGGTGCATCCCACTCTGTCTTCAGCTGCCAATAGTGTTCACTCTCTGTACCACTCCAGGTCTGTTTCCCCTTAAATATCCATAGCTCATCATGCCTTGTATGCACATCAGATTGCTTTAAAACACAAACAAGCTTATTAATCAGAGAAGCAAACCTACTGTATTTAACTGGTCAGGATTACACGTGGCGATAATTGTGTGCCAAAACGGTTAACAAACGATTACTGTTTGGAGCATTGTAAGCACTCCATGGCCAACATACCAGATGAATGTCCACACCAAAGGTTCTTCCAGAAAATGTTCATTTCCCCAATTACTATTATAATAAAATAATAATAATAATAATAATCATTTTATTTACTGGCGCCTTTCTAAAACCCAAGGACACCTTACAATGCATAGAATCACAACAAAACAAAAAAACACATAATCGGAATAAATTAAATAAAAAAACACCACAGTACACAAATCAAGGACAGAATTCAATTTCAAAAGCACCAAAAGAAAATAAGAAACACAAGTTTGATAGCCCAATCACAATTAAATATTAGGTTGGTAACTATAAGAACAGATCAAACAATAAAAAGGTTTAAAGCTCTATTTCCAAAACTCTGGCTGCCAGTCAACTACAACTGATATTATATTGGCTCACAAATGTAATTGTCCATGTTTGTCCCAAGGATGTGTTTTGTCAAGCTGAGCTGAATGACATTATTGTTTGAAACCTTAATTACACACAATGAGAACTACCAATGGCCCTGAATGTTTTATTTTAAGTGAAACATGAAGAGAATTATAGCTAACTAGACCAAGTGCAGACCCGTTGGGTCTGGACACCGAACGTGCGTTTGGGGCGGGGGGCTGTGACGTCACACTAACCACCCGTTGGGTCTGTACCTCCAAAGCAGGGTTGCGGGGTGTGAATCTGGCACCCACAAACACACACACTCATCACACCCCTTGATATTATATTAATATTTTAATGTTCTTCTTTTATTCCATCTCCACCCTATCCACTGACGAATAGCCCTCACCTCTCAGGTACGTCTCGAGGGGGGGGTGGTGGCAGAGAGAGAAAATTTAATGTTAGAAAAAAAAATTGTGAGGTGGGGGAGGAGGAGGGTTGAGAGGATGGAGGGTGAGGAAGGTGGGGAGAGAGGAGGGTGAGAAAGGAGAGGGGTGGAGAGAGGAAGAAGAGGATGGGGAGAGAGGTGAAGGGGGTGGGTTGGAGCAGGCATGCATGAGTTGAGTCGCGGGCTGTGAAGAGAGAAGGGCAGAGAGAGAGAGAGGGGAGAGACAGATAGACTGGTACACACAATAAAACTCGAGAAACACTGCGGGTGCAGCAGCATCTATGGAGTGAAGGAAATAGGTAATGCTTTTGGCGGAAACCCATCCTCAGACGGGTTTTCACGAAACGTTGTCTATTTCTTTTGATACATAGATGCTGCTGCACCCGCTGAGGTTATGAAGCATTTTTTTGTGTACCTTTGATTTTCAAGCATCTGCAGTTCTGTCTTAAAGACAGAGAGACTGTTGGCGGGCTGTTTTCCCAACGCGCGTTTGCGGGAGGGGGGGGGGCTGCGGCATCACACTCACACTAACCACCCCCCAAACACAGGTGGGGGGAGGGGTGGAGAGGAAGACGGGGTGGGGAGAGAAGAGGGGAGAGGGAGACGGGGTGGGGAGAGAAGAGTAGAGGGGGAGGGAGGGGAGAGGGGGTGGAGGAAAGGGGAGAAATTGGTGAGGGAGAAGAGAGCAGGGTGGGGGAGAGGGAGGGGGAGGAGAGTGTTAGGAGAGCGGGGAGGGCAGGAAGGGGGGGAGAGGGGGGAGGGGATGTTAGAGGTGGAGAGAGGGGATGAGGGGAAGGGGAGAGGAGTAGGGGGAAGAGAGGGAGAGAAGGAGGGGGGAGGGATAGAGGGGGGAGGGAGAGTGGAAGAGTGGGGAGTGAGAGAGAAGGGAGGGGGAGAGGGGTGGGGAGGGGGTTGTGGAGGGAGATGGGGATGGGTTTGGGAGTTAAGTGGAAGAATGGGGAGGGAAGATGGAGAGGTGTAGGGGGAGTGGTGGAGTGGAGGAAAGGGAGGGGGAGAGGTGTAGGGGGAGTGGTTGAAAGGGATAGCGGGGTAGGGGGGAAGGGGACGGGGTGAGAGAGGGAAGGGGGATGTGGGAGAGAGTAATGGGGTGGGAGGAGGAGGGGCATGAGAGGGAGAGGGGTGAGGAGAAGGGGATGGAGAGGGGGGAGAGAGGGGTGGGTAAGGCGAGGAGAAGGGTAGAGAGGTGTGGGGGAGGGTGGAGGGTGGCGACGGGGTTGGGAGAGAAGAGGGGAGGGGGGGAGGGGGGGGAGAGGGAGACGGGGTGGGGAGAGAAGAGGGGGGAGGGGAGGGAGGAGAGAGGGAGAGGAGGAAAGGGGAGAGATGGTGAGGAGAAGAGGCAGGTGGGGGAGACGGACGGGGAGGAGAGTGGGAGTGGGAGGAGAGCGGGGGAAGGCAGGAAGGGGGCGGGGGGAGGGATGTTAGAGGTGGAGAGAGAGGGGAGGGGAAGGGAGGAGGGGGAAGAGAGGGGAGAGAGGGAGGGGGGAGGGAGAGGGAAGAGTGGGTGAGGGGCAGAGGGGTAGCGGGGAGTGGTGCAGAGAGAGGGAAGGGGGCTGGGAGGGAGATGGGGGTGAAGAGGGTGGGAGGGGGAAGAGAGGGTGTGGGAGGGGAGGAGGGGGAGAGAGAGAGAGGGGAAGGTGGGGAGGGAGAGTTGAAGTAGGAGGGGTAGGGACAGTCCATCTGTTACCCATTCCCTATCACCCCCAATCCTCTTTCTCTATTCACACACACACGTGACGACGCCCTTCGACACAGGCCGCGGGGGGGCGGGGAGGGGCTGGGGCTGGGCTGCTGCCAAGGCATATGTAAACGGATTCATTCCGATTGGACCATCTTTGAGCATTGGGCATTGTGACATCACAACACGAGAACCTTCATTAACATTCTATTGCTGGAGCTGTTTTTTTAAACATTTTGAAATGTCCCCATTCCCTATCCCCCCCACACACGTGGCGACGCCCTTCGACACAGGCTGTGGGGTTGGGGGGAAGGGGCTGGGGCTGGGGCTGCTGCCAAGGCATATCTAAATGAATCCATTCCCATTGGACATCTGTGAGCATCGGGCATTGTGACATCACACAACGGAATCTTTACTAACATTCTACGGCTGAGCTGTTTTTTTAAACATTTTGAAATGTTTGGTTTGGGGGGGGGAAGAGGTATTTTATTTTAAAAAGTGTACCTAAACACGACCAAATTTAATCAGGATCGTCTATTCGTAAAGATAAACGTAACCTCTTTAGAAACGGTAAAAAATATTGGCGTTTCCGCGCGCCGCCGGCGCGCGGGGCGGGTATCAAAGGCGGGACAGGTCAAGCAGAACGTTGTATGTTACAGGACGTACAGACGTACAGACGTACAGACGTATACAGACGGACGGCAGCCAGAGAGTTTAAAAGTATATAGATAGATATGGAATAGAAGCAGTGTAGATTGGCATGCCCACACAAGGATTGAGTACATAGATGAAGTAGATTAATTGCTTCTCACTGCAGCAAGTCTATCAAAGGATGTTGGTGCCATAATAGTGCTGGTAATTTGGGGTTAGTTGGTGTGAGGAAGGGGTTAATAGGTATAGTTGATTTAGACAAGAACCCTTTGTATAGTAGGGGGAGATGCGTTAGTACAGATGGTGACTTTTTCAAGGATGAGAACAAAGGAGATAAGGAGACCGTCCGGATAGAACTAGGGTAAGGGTCATGAGCAACTCTCTGTGCGCATGGGCAATGAACTTACATGAATATGTACACACACCCACTATGACAAGATGCCTAATTTAAATGCACATGCGATGCATGATATGGGAGGTGTCTTTGACGTCGGGTGGACATTCCAGGACGTTCTCGTGGGAATGTGGGCTTTATGTTATGATTGGAAGAAGCTCAATGGGGAGGGATGAGGATGTGACAATGATACCCATGAAATGTATAAAGATAGAAGACATCCCGATCCTCGGTGTGCCTCTAGGGGACATCAGAGGAGAGGCACCTATTCTGCAGAATATGATTTAAATAAAAAGCTTCTTTGCCGACTTTGTCTCTAAAAGCGTTTGTGATTTTGCATCTCACAATTTTGGGGGCTCGTCCGGGATCCCCACTCTGGCTGGCTGACGACGGTATACGGAAGAAGGGACGGTGCACCCCGTTGATTTCAGCGGTCCTAGATCCCTAGATTGCCGTCAGCGGTTGGGCGAGTGGTATCCCAGAACAGAGACTCAGCAAAGAAGTGGGAGTAGTTGGAAATCGCAAGGAGACAAATCGAGTGATTCTTGTGCACAAGACCCGGGTAAGAAAACTGACTATTAAGTACTACTCGGGCGATTAAATAGATCGGGGGGAAATTCCGATCGGGAGGATGGGCAATGAGAGCCCAAAAGGGAGGGGAAGGGCGGTAAGCCTGACCCCCGCATTCTGCCTGATAGTCCGTTGGGGCGAATGCTGAGCCTCTGGGGGCAGAGAAATACCCAGGGAATTGGAGAAGACAAAAATGATTTGATTCTGTTATTGTAAGAGTAAGTAAGTAAGTTTTATTAAAATCAAAAATGTTCACTGTAGGTAGGTGTATGTTCCTTTAAATTAATCAGGTCATGGTGAAAGGCGACGAACAGCTGTAAGATAACGATTAATTGTTTGTATCCTCGTAACCTAGAAGGGGAAGTTGTGAAACCAGCTTTTGGTTTTTCTGATGTTCTTTTAGATTTCTAGTCAGTAAAGATAATTTGGAAAATTGTTACTAGTGCTAGGAATTGGATATTTAAAATAGTGATGAATATGGATTGAAATAATTGGAAATAAGTTAATTGGTAAACATTCAAGTTTAGAAAGAAAGGAGAGAGAGGCAGTTAGAAGATAACAGAAGTAGAAAAACGACAGGCGTGAAAGTAATAAAGCAGGAGGAGTCAGTGGAAGTTTAAAAAGAAAGGTGAATGAATTTGCAAGAAGGCTAGAATATTTGAGAAGCAAGAAATTGAATTTAGAATAAGAAAGAAGGCATACCAGAAAG
>CM075977.1:171017477-171150193 GCA_038087875.1 Malacoraja senta
GACACACGCAAGCCGATTTAAGGGTCCTGTGGAGGCCCCACCAAACAATATCAGCCCGTGGACTGTGCGCAAAGGAGAGGAACCATTGACTTTAATATTTAACAAGAACCCGTGGGAAAAATGAAGATTTCGTGTTGGTGGGTCGTGTGTTGGGTGGTTACCCAACTATGTAAGCATACAAAGTGTTCAAATGCAGGAAAGTGGTAGGTATTGGATATGTGCAGATAGAACAGGGAGAATGAGCCTAAGGATTTGAAGATAATGATAGTAGCAGGAGAAACAGAATTAAGGCAATTATATGAGGAGGGAATACCTACAGGAGGGAAGGGAGCCAACACCTGGCTTGCCTGGATGATGTACACGGCCAGGAGTATGCAACACACCAATTGCTACGCCTGCACCGGAGCTAAGCCTCAGTTGGTTCCAGAACCATTTCCCTTGAATTGGGATAGGACACCTGGGGCTATGTCATGTATACTACAGCTATTCACGAATCCCATCCTACCAAAGGATGCAACCTGCCAGAGTTATCATTACCTATTCCCGGCTAGCAACAACAATACAAAGGGCCGAAGGACAGACCCTTCGACACACACATATATATAGATGCGATAGGGGTGCCAAGAGGGGTACCTGATGAATTCAAAGCCAGAAACCAGATAGCTGCGGGCTTTGAGTCCATACTCTTCTGGTGGTCCACACTTAATAAAAATGTGGACTGGATCAACTACCTATACTACAATCAACAACGCTTTATAAATTACACTCGAGATGCGGTTGAAGGATTAGCGGAACAACTGACAGATACCAGCCTAATGGCCTGGCAAAATCGCATGGCCTTAGACATGCTACTGGCTGAGAAGGGAGGGGTGTGTGTAATGTTTGGGGAACAATGTTGCACCTTCATCCCCAACAACACTGCTCCTGATGGGTCAGTGTCGAGAGCCCTAGCAGGTTTCACCTCCCTGTCTATCGAATGAGAGGAAGATAAGGAGGCGAAGATTCTGCTGTTAGCATTAGAGAAGGGGCAGATAGTATAAATCAAAGATTGCAGTAGCAAAAGTAAAAGTGTGGATTGTGAGGAAGGGGTTAATAGGTATAGTTGATTTAGACAAGAACCCTTTGTATAGTAGGGGGAGATGCGCTAGTACAGATGGTGACTTTTTCAAGGATGAGAACAAAGGAGATAAGGAGACCGTCCGGGATAGAACTAGGGTAAGGGTCATGAGCAACTCTCTGTGCGCATGGGCAATGAACTTACATGAATATGTACACACACCCACTATGACAAGATGCCTAATTTAAATGCACATGCGATGCATGATATGGGAGGTGTCTTTGACGTCGGGTGGACGTTCCAGGACGTTCTCGTGGGAATGTGGGCTTTATGTTATGATTGGAAGAAGCTCAATGGGGAGGGATGAGGGTGTGACAATGATACCCATGAAATGTATAAAGATAGCAGACATCCCGATCCTCGGGGACATCAGAGGAGAGGCACCTATTCTGCAGAATATGATTTAAATAAAACGCTTCTTTGCTGACTTTGTCTCTAAAAGCGTTTGTGATTTTGTATCTCACAGTTGGCAACTTGCAGGTGAGGGAATATTCAACTAGCTGATAATAATGCCATTAAATTTACGATACTGGTGAACATGAATGTTTAGATTTGGGAAATTGAAGGTTTCAATACAATAAGTAAGGAAAGTCAGAACACAATCCGTTGAGGAATGGTGTTGGAATCCAAAAAAGGGTAGAGACATGACAAGTTTACAAGGGCAGGAAGAACAAATATGGACCTATATTTATCTGGCAATTATCTGTTACCTTGCTTCAGAATATTATGCTCACAGTTAGTATTCACTTTGCAAAGAATTATATTATACATGCCAGAACAACAATGAGATAACAAGCAAAGAACATCATATATTGCCAACGGTCAAGGGAACAGTGTTACAGTTACATCCATGCGAGTGTGTGCTCTTCTTCAAATTATGGTACTCGAAGATCAGTATGTCTAAATATAGCATTAGCAACAATCAGATGTGGTGCCATCGTGTAGTTAAAGGGTAAATATGGGGTCTTTGGACTCTAGAAGCTTTATAGTCTCAAGTGATGTGCCTGTTTATGTTAAGACTGAATTAGAACATAGATAATTACAGCACAGGAACAGTCTATTTGTCCCACAATGTCTGTGTCAAACATAATGTCAAGATAAACTAATCTCATCTACCTACACATGTAAATCGTTTTTAAAGTTCCCCTCTATGCCCTCTAATATTTGACATTTCGATCCTGGGAAAAGGACTGACTCTCTACTCTTTTGATATCTCTTATAATTATATATGTCTATAAGGTCACCCGTCTGCCTCTGACACTCCAGAGAAAATAATCCGTCTGTCCAACCTCTCCTCATATGTAAACATGTGTTCTGAAGCAGATCTTTTGAAGTGACACAGCTTCTGATCATAATTACCCAAACGGCCCATATTTACGATACATTACAGGTCATTAGCGTTGAAAATCCCCCCCCCCCCCCCCCCCCCACCCTTTAGCTTCACAGAAACTTTGCTCCCCTTCACATTGCCATGTTAGCACTCATTTTAAAGAAGGGAAGAATTTCTAGGGTTGTGAGTTTGCTGCTGGTTATATTTTTCCCTGTCAGCCATGACTGTATAATGTGTCTTCCAGCTATGGCATATATATATATATATATATATATATATATATTATATATATATATATATATATATATATATATATATATATATATATATATATATATATATATATATATATAGGAAGGAAGAAAATAAATCTTTCGGGATATTCAGAGATCAGGCAGTAATTGTGACTATAAAAACAGAATTAACATTTCAGGTCAGATCCTTCAGCATTTTTATTGCTTTTATTTGATTGTCCAATATTTGCAGCTACTGTATTTGATTTTCAAGGGCAGCTTCTTAACCAGAAAAACAACACTCTATTTGGGATGTTTTATCTCAATAGAAAATGTTTCTTTGAGCTGTGTACTGTCTAAATCCTTGGAATAGTAGACCACTGGGGCTTTTATTCACATTGGCTGATATGTAGTTTGCACTGTCGCAAACTCAGCTTAGCTTATTTAATCTCCTGAAGCAGATGAATGGCCGCAGGGAAATGTCTGTGAAATTTGTTGCTGACCTCAGAAAGCATTCAGACATAAAGTTCCAGGAGATGAATCTAAAACAACTCTTTGCTGACAAGTTGCATTCCTACACAAGAGAATTCCATGATCCCTGTAGGATCATTGTTATTGAATGAAGAAAGAAAATAAAGCTTGCTTCATTCAGCGGAGTATTTGAGCAACCTGTGTCTGTTGTTTGCCTGAAAACCTCCAGTTAGTTCAGTTCATAACCAAATATTCTGAGTACCATTACATTGTGAACTGTTACCATTTACGAGATAACTAGACCCGTTGGGTCCCTGTCACACGGGAGGCCTGGTCCCCCAATGCAACCCGTTCCCACAACGCAATGTTCCACCACTCACCCATAGCCCCCAACTGCGCAGGCGCGGCTCATTTCCCCTCATCCCCCAGCACTCCCTCCCCCCTCTTCATCCTCCCTCTTCTTTCCCCTCTCCTCAATGCCGGGCACAGCCGGTGACTGACAGCGGACACGGCCAATCAGTGCGGTGATGGTGCAGGAAGGGGCATCGTGGTCCCGGCCATGGCCGTAACTGACAAGAGAGGAGACCAATCTGCGTGGCGGTGACTGACACGAGAAGAGACCAATCTGTGCATGCGTGGTTTTTATGATGTTTACACCTTAATAACTTTTAAAATATACCATCGATCGGAACAAAACTTGTTGCACTTGCAGCACAGGAGAATGGTGAGTAAGGTGGCGAAATCATGTACCGTTTGTGCGTAAATGTAAAAGCAATGCAAACCAGAAGATAACAGATGAGAGTTTTAGTTATGTATAGATAATATAGATTACCTTGTTGACACAAAAATAAACATTTTATGTTTGAAAATAAAGACTGAAAGCTAACAGTTACATATTTGATGGTGTTTCCACACACCTTCTCCAGTGCTCTCCCACTGCAATGAAGCCCATTTTAAGATATTGTGTGCAGTATTCATACTAACACAGCTGGATGATCCTAACCCGATATCATTTTATATTTCGTTGAAAGTCTTATCTATGTGCTATAAAATTCATAATGTATTATCATTAAAAGTGAACCTCCTTAATGCACAGATGCATTTAATGTGAGCCTAGTTGGAGGCTAATAAACATTTGAAGTCAGTTTTACATTTGATTTCTTTTAATGCTTGTGCAATCATAATAAATATCTATTTTCATTTAAAATATGGCACATTTTATTTACTTAATATATTGCAATTTTAAACAGATTAACTGCTCCCTATGAAAAACCTTGTTATTAGTTAAAGCAATCCCCCTTGCTGCTTTAAGTCTTCTTTCCTTTTATGTGGACAGTTCAATATCAGTAGATCTATATGACAATGTTCCTTTTTTATCTGGGAAAGGCCAATGGGGGATCTGAGATTATCTTTTCAAACATGCAAGACCCTGTCTAATTCCCAGCAATGCTGGACCTTTTTGTTTCACTTTCTGAACTTATTTGTGTAACAGATTTGACCTACAAAAAGAAGAACATGTAAACCACAGAAACAATCCGTAATGTTTTGGACAAAAAAAAATTATATTCAATAGTGGTTGAACTGTACTTTGTTGCTGCATATACCTAGGTTCAGTGATGTTTTTTTGCATACAGTTAAGTAACAATTTAACTACACCTTGGGCATAATCATACTTAAGTACAAGAGTGTAAGATGTTACTTTGCACTGAAACAGTATACAAGAGTAGCTGTGTTTCCCGTGCTATTTTGTTCTCTTCAAGTTCAGAGTTTAAAAAAATGTTCGAGACTTAACGGTCATAAAGACCTATTGACCTGGCAGTGGCACTAGGTTGTCGTTGTAGGGGCTGTCCTCGCCAGGCGATGTGTAAATGTACTTCACCGTTGCTCTGCCACTCCATGCCAATGCAGTCCATCCGTTCAACACGTTCAGCCACTTGGAGCAGCACCTGATCTAATTGAGACCCAGGCTCCTGCAGGCTCTCCAGTGGCCCACTCCACTGATGCCTTGATCACGCATCAGCCAATGGACGTGCCGCCACAAGCCTCAGACGGCCACCGCTCTGCCTCCATGCCTGGGGAGCTTCTCACAGCTGACCTCAGAACACCCAGAGCACCCCCGTGGGCAAAGGGCAAGATCCCAGCCCGCACACCGGCACCATCGTTTTCCTCCATCCACTGTCGCCGCCATCTTGAAGAGTTATTATTTCAATTCCGTAATTTAATTTGAACTGTTAAATAGACTTTGGGCAACACAGTGGCATAGCTGAAGAGTTGCTGCCTTATAATGCCAGAGAGCCGTGTTCAATCTTGACTACGGAGTCTGTACGGAGTTTGTACGTTCTCCCTGTGACTGTTTGGGTTTCCTTCCAAATCCCAAAGAAGTGCAGGTTTGTAGGTTTTGTCTTCCTTTTCTAGGTCTGCACAAAACTTGGAAGTCTTTAGTTTACAACAGAAGTCTTTAATGTTTCAATCAATGCTGGCAGCAAGACTAGTCACAATGGCTGCCCACATACTGTCTGCCAACAGGATAAACTATATACAAGACATCTCCCTTTGTCCTGTGCAGCGCCATCTGCTGCATGGGAGGAGCAACGGGTCCTCCTACCACACACAGTCCACCAAACATCACAGTAGGTTAATTGGCTTCTGTAAAATTATCCCTAATGTGTAAGATATAATTAGTGTACAGGGATCACTGGTCAGCGCTGAAACAATGGGGAAAAGGCAGGAGAATGGGTTTGAGGGAGAAAGATAGATCAGCCATGTATGAATGGCAGTGTAGACTCAATGGACCAAATGACCTAATTCTGCTCCTACGACTTATGAATGTGGTAGAGGTGAATATGACAGT
Organism: Malacoraja senta; assembly: GCA_038087875.1. NCBI lineage: Eukaryota > Metazoa > Chordata > Chondrichthyes > Rajiformes > Rajidae > Malacoraja > Malacoraja senta. Next base: position 171,023,480 of record CM075977.1, read on the forward strand.
GCCCGAGCTTATATTAGGACCATTCAGAAGCTTCATAACAGAGGGGAAGAAGTTGTTCCTGAATCTAGTAGTGTGCACTTTTAAGCTTCTGTACCTTCTGCCAGACGGGAGCAGAGAGAAGAAGGAATGATCGGACTGGGACATGTCTTTGATTTCCTGTTACCAACTTGCATTTGCCATTCTTCTATGATTACAGTCAATGGTAGCAATGCATTGCTTCAGAAAGGTACTGCCCACTATTCACCATCGAAATATGCATTTCCACATAAGGGCTAGCAAATACATGTAAATATTCCACCATATCTCTATCATTCTCAGTTGCTTTGATGACTATGGGAGTGTAAATATCATAGCCCAACAGTGTTGCATTAGCTCCAATATTGAACTAGTGAAGGCTTTCTCTTCAATTGCATTAGGTGATATCAGTCATCTTCCATTTTCTGAATAAGAGGTTGCAGGTTTCTGCAACTTTGAAAGAAGTAATTGAAAGATAATGTACATTTATCAGGGTTTCCCTTTTGCTTTTCCTTTCGGACAGTATCCCTATAAGTACCCATCTGATTTGTGCTACAGATGAAACTAATGTAGTAAATCTCACCCATCCTACACCTGATCTATAATTGCAAGTAAGGAAAGTGACAAAAGCAGAAAAAAGTGTCATTTTGATAGATTTCATCTATATTTAATTTCATGGCATGGACCTATATTGATTATCAATTTATTTTGAAGGAAAGGTGCTGTCAAAATACTATCATTCAAAAAAAATTACCAGTTTGCAATAAAAGTCATGGCAGTCAACTAAACTTTCCACCAAACACATGTTCTGTTGTTCTTGTATGTGGTGTGGATCCTGTTTCAGTCAAAATTGTTCTTGTAAATTGCAATTGCACCATTTTTAGAAGATTGGTGAATTGAGGACGGTGGGGAATCTGGCACAGAAGAGGAGACGAGGCCTGAGGTAGATAAGCAACAATTATATTGAGTGGTGGGACAGGCTTGAGGGACCATGTGGCTTACTCGTGCTCCCACTTCCTTGTATAATAAAAATCACTAAGTGCTGGAGTAATTTAGCAGGCAGGATCTCTAATCTAATACTCCAGCTCTCTGAGGAGGTATGGATATGAATAGTGGTGGGAGTGGGACTCCAAATCATCAGAAGTAACTGATTGCAATTGTTAATGAGTAAGTGATGGTGTAGGTGATGGAGCAAAACTTGAATGTACTTTTAGGAATGTGGAATTTATTCAAAGGTGGTTAACATGGATAGGATCAGATAATGAGTGTTCAGATAATGAAGTTCAGAGGGATTCTCGTGCATGAATGACACCAAGTTCAACAAGGAGATCGGAAGGCAAATGGCATTTTGGCCTTTATTGCAGTTGGAATTTAAAAATAGAGAGGTTCTGATACAATTATAGAGGATGTAAGTGAGGCCAGACCTGGGAAAAAATACCGTGCACAGTTTTGATTTTGGAGCGCATTAAACGAGGGGACAGAGCTACAAAATGGGGCCAATCAGTTAGAATTGAGGAGTGTAAAAAATAAATTCAATCAAAGGTTGATGAATTTCTGGAATTCTCCATCCCTGAAGGTGGTAGAGACCAGATTCTCAGATATATTTATGGTGATGATAGATAATTTAAATGCAATCATTATTATATAATGACAGCTAAAATTGGAGGTGAAATATTCCTGGGACATTTTTCCAGGTTCTTTCTTTTCTGTTGTTTCAATGCAAATTTAAGGATAATCAAATTTTAGGGAAAGGGGAGGGAATCGTTTGGTGATTTGAGTTCAGACGGCATACTATTCGTCCAAATTTGCTTCATGCACAAGCCATTCTAAACATCAGAATGTGCAACTTTAAGCTTCATTGGCATCATTGTGGATCTAGTACATTTGGTGTCTCATAGCTCCAGTGAGTCTGGTTCAATCCTGTCCTTGGGTGCTGTCTATAAGTGGGGGGTGCAAGCTCTGCCTGTGACACCATCGGATTCCCCTTGGTGCACTGGTTTCCTCTCATATCCCGAAGACTTGCATGTTGGTAATTTAATTGACCACTAAGTTGTGACGGGTATGTGGTTGATTGATAAAATCGGGGAGGAAGGAGTTGATGGTAATGAGATGAGAATAGATTAAAGAGAAAATTACTAGATTAATGGGATTACTCGGAGTCAAGATGGATTTGATGGGTTGAATGGTCTCCTATTATGACACGAGAGGATATGGAAACTTCCAACATTAAGTCATGTATTTTAATCATCTTAAACTGATACCTTTAGTTCCTTTCTCTGGTTCTCCATTACATTGATATCTCCCGGGAGTTCCCCTGGCTGCTCTTCCAAGCTATTAATTTCTACATACGGTCAGGCTAATATATTATGAAAACTGAAGATCATTCATTTGCAGTTGCGCTGTGATCAAAAACCATGTCTAAACGCCTGCTAACATCAATTGATTTTTCAAATAGTGAACTAGCATTTCCGGATGAATATAGTAGTCCTTTTAATTCTTTACAAAGTTCATTTCACATACAAGTAGAAATTACTTATTTCATTCAATAAGAAAAATTCCCTTTTGATGCCCAAAACAATTTTTTTTGCACATTTGCATGTCCAAATACAAACCATTTGACTCAACTAGTCTGTGCTGTTGTTTATATTACATATAGATCCATTCCCCTTCTATCCTTATTTTAGTCTTTCAGCCTATTAAAAAAAAAAAAAGCTTTGTTTCAAACCCACATCTGTAATACTTTCCTCAATCGCTTCTTGTTTTTACTTTACCTAACATGGTAGGTGCCTGGAATGCACTGCCAGGTGAAGTGGTGAAGCAGAATCAATGGCAATGTTTAAGAAACATTTAGTTGGACACATGCACAAGCAGGCAATGGAGAAATATAGACTACGTGAAGGCAGAATATGCAGTTTAAACTGGCCTTGTGGTCAACACAGATGTCGTGGGCTGAAGGGCTTGTTACTGCAGACATCTATCCTCCAATCTGCTGTGGTTGACCTCACTGCTGTATGCCCAGCTAACGGTGTCGATCAGAGAACTCTGCTGCAACTTACTGTGTGGTATGTATCCATTTCAGGAACCAAATTTTGATCAGGAACAGAATTATTTGCTTTGCACAACAGAATTTCTGGTCCATAATTCTGCTTTTGCACAGTACACCCACGCTATAGGAAGGAGGAAGTTCACACAACAGTGTTGTGTTTTTTTATTTGTTTCGCTTCACCCCCTATGAGCAGGTGAATGGTGGTGGACAATTAAACAGTGAGCGAAGGAGGAGGCTCCAAGAATATTCCCATTCTAAATGGCCCAGCATGAGAGTAGTTTAGAACAGACTGAAGCATTTGCAACCATGGCAGAAGTGCTAAATAGATGATCCAGCTTTGTTTCCTTCAGAGATCCCATCCATCGTAAAAAACAGTCTCCGGCCAATTCAATTTATTTCTTGCGATACCAAGAATTGGCTGAGACCACTGGATAGGTGTTTAGTGTTTCGAGTTTAGTTTCAAGATATAGCATGGAAACAGGCCCTGCGGCCTATCAAGACCAGGCCGACCATCGATCAACCAGTCACAATAGTGCCACGTTATCCCACTTTCCCATCCACTCCTTATACACCAGTGGCAATTTACAGAAGCCAATTAACCTATAAACCCACAGGTCTTTGGAATGTGGGAGGAAACCAGAGTATCTGGGGAAACCCACGTGGTCACAGGTACAAACTCAGCAACCAAGGTCAGGATCAAACCCAGGTCTCTGGAGCTGCGAGGCAGTTGAATTCTACAGGCATATGAGAATGGCTGCCTTTGACATGAAGGCAGCAACATTTAATTGATAAAACACAAGTCAATGAGCATTAAAGTGAAAACACCCGTGACTGGAGTTATTCCTCACGGAAAGAAAGGTTGGTGTGGTTACCAGTCATCCCAGCCCCAGAGTAACTCTGCCAGTGTTGCTCATGCCAGTGTCCTAGGTCCAACCATCTACAGCTGCTGCATCCATAACCTTCCCTTCATCAGGAGATCAGAAGTGTAGTTCTTTGCCGATGATTGCACAATGCTCCATTCCATTCACAACTATTCAGCAAATGAGTCAATAGATAGATAGATAGATAAACATTTATTGTCACATACACCAATTGGTGCAGTGAAATTTGACTTGCCATGCAGCACACAAATAAAGATAACATCAAAGAATTTAACAATAAACACAAAAACATCCCCCCACAATGGTTCCCACTGTGGGGGAAGGCAGCAAAGTCCAGTCCCATCCCCAGTTCACCCATAGTCGGGGCCTATTGAGGCCTCTGCAGTTGCCGATATGGCAGCCTGATGCCTCAGGACCTCTCGCCGGATGATGAAGCTCTGGCGTCGGGTGAACACTCTCGGCGGCCCGGAGTGTCTGGAGCGGCCGCCTCCTCCCAGTAGACCGCGGCTCCTGAAGTCCACGAGCCGCGCTGGTTGATGCTCCGACTCTGGCGACCTCGTCGTGAGATCCCAGGCTCCGCGGTGTTTAAAGCTCAGCGCCGCCCGCGGCTGGATGCTCCACAGACCGCAGACCGCAGACCGCAGACCGCAGACCGCAGCTTTGCGATGCTGGTGCCGGCTGTCACAGCACTCCGGAGCTTACTGCACGGCGACCCGGGATAGGCATCGCCCGCTCCGCGATGGTACTTCAGTGCTGTGCCGCCGCCGAAGCTGAAGTCCTGGCCGGTCCCAGCAGGAAAACGCCGCTCCAGTCTGCCCGTAGGCCGCGAGGAAGGGGCGAAGATACGGCTCGGAGAAAAGCCGCAACTCCGACCAGGTAGGTACTGAGAAATACTTTCCCCCTAACCCCACCCCCCACATAAAAAGACTAAAGACCTCCAAAACAAACACTTTCAACTAACTAAATTTTTTTTAAAAGGGTGAAAAAACTAACAGCTGCTGGCAGCTGCATGCCACAAGACTGCATGCCACAAGACTGAACCAGCAGTCAGGAATTGGCTGCTAAATAATAATAATAATAATAATTCATTTTATTTACTGGCACCTTTCTAAAACCCAAGGACACCTTACAAGACATAGAATCAATGTCAAGTAACATCTGCACCACAGCGGTTCCAAGACAATGACCATCTCTGACAAGACAGAAACTGATTTACTATGATTGAGGTTTGGTAATATTACCATCATGGGTCTCCCACTATCAATATGTTGGGAGGTCACACTGACCAGTGATTCACTTGACGAGCTACATAAACATTGTGATTACAAGTGCAGCAAATGGGACCTGATGCTCCAAGGCATTTTCACCATCAACAGGGTAGTAACCAGGAACACGAGGAATACTCTCCACTTCCTGGATGAATGCAATACCAAAACTCTCAAGCAGAACAATAGCACCCAGGATAATGCAGTCCACCTAACTAGCATGCCTTAATCCATACTAAATATTCATCACCTTCATTAGCAGAACACAGTGGCCATAGTGTATGACAGCAACAAAACACACTGCGGTTATTTACTCAAATAACACCTCCGATATCCATGACACCCAATGCCAAGATGGACGAGGGCAGCTGTGCATGGGAATCTTACTACTTGCAGGGTTCCTTGCAAGTCTTACACTATCCTGATTGGAAATGTCATTTGTCCATCATCGCTGGATCCATATCCTGGAATTTCCCAGTCATCAGGGAATGGCTTTAGCAGAAGTACAACAGTGGTTCAATAAGTGGTTAAAATGCACTTGGACAGATATACAGATGGGAAAGGTTTGGAAGGATATGGCTAAACATGTGCAAATGGGACTAGCTTAGATGAGGCATCTTGGTCAGCATGGTCAAGTTGGGCCAAAGTGCCTGTTTGCATGCTGTATGATGCTTTAACCATGATTGGCCAATAAAGGCTGGCCTTGACAGTTATGTACAGATCCCAAAATATGTTCAGCAAAAACAAAGGGCCCCACCTTTCACCAGCACACCAACAAAACACAATTACTTTGACAATGATGTGCTTCATTGCAATGTAACTTGTCACTCAATGCATTGGCCTCCAGCCTAGCAAAAGGTTACTTCAATTGGAACAATGGCACCTGTCATCATTGCAAGACTACTTTTGAAATGAATGACGTTAAACTAGCAAATGGTCAATTAGAAAGAGGGAGGGCTGACATCCTCTCATTTTGAATGGTTCATTATTACAATTAATTTATCAACAACACAACTGTAGACTTCAAGATGTGGACAATTAACCAGAGCTCAAGCTGTGGCTCAGTCTCCCTGTCCTTCTTGGAAGCACAGTGCCACTCCACAGAATTAACCTCAAGTGAATATATGTGGATAAATATATATCGCCTGTAAAGCATTGAAAATATTATACTGGATACATGTACAGGTCCAGATTATGGCCACTTGTAATCTGGACAAAATCAAGAGCACACTTGAAATCCCCCCCAGGAAGTCCCCATGAAAATATGACCCCTAGGCTGGGTAAGGTGGCCGATTTCGACTTCATTGGGACTTCCATGCTGATCAGTGGGTTGAATTTACCCCCTGCAGCCAGGGCTCTCGAATTCCGGCTCAGCCAGAACTGGCAGATCCATTTCCATAGACGACTTCAGGGGCCAACTTTGCAGTGGCTTAGGCGGTCCATTCTGGTATTGTTAGACTCCTCTCAGAGGCCATGGCCTCTATTGCTCTGGTAAAACAGATAATCCAGAAAAGCTTTGGAACCAAGGATGTCAGAATATCAATAGTGGACCTGTATATATTGACACTCAAATAATTTCTACCATTATCCCCATTCATGTATTGCCTCGCATCTCTTTGCGTGTGGCCTAAGGGAATGGCAGATACCGATAGAGGGCAACATCAGGTTGTCACCAAAACCCATTCATTGAGTTTTTAAGGCCTGTGTCCACTCTGTTCCCCACACCACAATATTTCACTCTTCCACTTAACACTTACATCTTGCAGCATGTAAAAATGTATACTTTAGAGATTATGCGTGGAAGCAAGCCCTTCAGCCCACCAAGTCCACGCTGACCAGCCATCATCCCGCACAGTAGCACTATCCTACACACTAGGGACAATTTACAATTACCAAGCCAATTAACCTACAATTGAGCAGGTGTCAACTGTTCTAAATCGTTGAGACCAAGCGCAGGCTTGGCAATCGCTTCTCCCAACAGTTCGCAATAACCAACCTGATCTCCCGGTGGCTCAGCACTTCAACTCCCCCTCCCATTACAAATCCGACCTTTCTGTCCTGGGCCTCCTCCATGGCCAGAGTGAGTCCCACCGCAAATTGGAGGAGTAGCACCTCATATTTTGCTTGGGTAGTTAACACCCCAGCGGTATGAACATTGACTTCTCCAATTTCAGGTAGTCGTTACTTTCTCCCTCCTTCCCCTCCCTTTCCCAGCTCTCCCACAGCCAACGGTCTCCACCTCTTCCTTTCTTTTTCCCGCCTACCAGCCATAGTCAGGATCAAACTCAGGTCTCTGGCACTGTAAGGCAGCGACTCTACCGTTGCACCACTGTATCACGTTTGCTATCTGGCACTTTACAAACTGACGTACAACAGTAATTAACATTTCAGAGGGAATGATCAGGCTAAGGGAGGAGCAACAAAGCCAAGGGCGCTCACATGCTGGTACAGGGATCATGTTGAGGGAGCATCCATTCCAACTTGATTAATTACCACAGATGATTCATCTTTCACATGCTTGATTATAGAGCTTTTACAGGACAATTTTATATCATCTTAAACGACAATTGGTTGTAACACACCAGTCAAAGCTTTTCTAATGAACTGAGGAGTTCGGATACCTGGGCAGAAAGCACGACATAAATCCTTTTGAAGTTAATTATTGATCCAAGAGAGTTAAGCAGAACCTTGCAGCCTGAAATGAACCGTTGTGATTCCAACCTCTTGTGTAGGCAGTGCATGCGTGCATAAACTGTAAACCAACTCATGGAATTGTACTGGGCTAATCCTTCTGCGTTGACAGAAGAGATTACGAGTCTAAGTATGACTTTCAGTATGAATTGAACAGCACTACCTAATCATGCAAATTACTGGGCATGTGAGAAAAAAAGGTTAAATGGACACAAGTGCACAGAAGAGATTGCTCCGAGAGTGAACATAGATTAGATGGGCCGAATGGCCATCTTCTATGTCACAGAGTCAGAGAGCATGGAAATAGTCCCTTCAGCCCAAGTCTATTGGTATTCTGGGCTAGTCCCATTCCCTACACTTGGTGGGTGGCGCGACTCTCGTTTGCAGCGGCCTCTGCAGTCCGTCTGTCTTTTTATTATTTTTGTCTCGTTTTTATGTAGTTTTTGTTTTTTTTTTTGTCGGGGTATGTGTGTGGGGGGGGGGGGGGTGGGGGGGGGAAACTTTGAAATCTTTCCCCTGCACGGGAGACCCGACCTTTTCTTTGTCGGGTCTCCGTTGTCGTTGGGGCTGGGCAACGTGGAGCGGCCTCCAGCAGGAACGACCTAGGGCTCCAGTTGCGGAGCTGCGGACTACTCACCGTCACGGGGCTGGCCGAGTCCGGAGCGGGTGGAGCTGTGGTGGAGACAATCGCTGCTGCGAACCGACCTCCGGAGATTCGGAGGCTACAACCGCGGGTCTGGCGGACGGCAACACCGGAAGCCCGCGGGTCCCCTGGTGGGAGACCGCTTTTCGGGGCTTCCGCAGCGGCGACTTCTCCCGCCCGAGTTGCGGGGTTGAAGAGCACCTGGAGCGGGGCTTTATCCCCCCGCTGTGATGGATGTATGTGTAAATTGTGTTGTGTCTCGGGTCTTCTTTGTTTTTGTGATGTATGGCTGCAGAAACGACATTTCGTTTGGACCTCAAGGGGTCCAAACGACAAATTTGTCCAAAAGACAAATAAACAAATTGTCTCTCGAAACTCTTCCTATCCATATATCTGTCCAAATGTCTTTTGGACATGTCTCACCCGCCTGTCTCACCTGCCTGCTTTTGAACAACAGCAATTGGAGCCTCGGTGGCAATGGGGGCCTCCTGATCGACCCGCGATCAGTGGTCGATGAGCGTGAGGGAGGTGAGGAAGAAAATGGGGACCCGGGGTAAGGGGACCACTGTGAGTGACGTGGGAGAACAAAGGGGTCCCGGTGTGGGGGAGGCTCTCTAGTTTAGAATCCTCTGCCCAGGGGATAAGTCGTGTTTGTTTGTTTGTTTGTTAATTTGTGCACACGGCAGCCAGCCAACAGTCGCTTGTCCTTTTCTTATTTTTCCCACTTTTTCATTTTTCATTTTAATTTTAATTTTGAGTTTTCGTGTACCTTGTGTGTTATGACTGTTGGCAGACCAATTTCCCTCCAGGGATGAATAAAGTTCTATCGTATCATATTGTATCAAAAGTCATAAAATAATCTACAAAGAGTTGATGCTTCTGAAATATCAGAGTTAACACTTCAGGTTGAATAATAGAATTATTGAGTCAGAACTATGCAGCGTAAAAAACAGTCCCTTCGGATAAACCATTGCAAACATTTGAGAGACCAGAGGGCAAGGAAACTGAATACCTGCACTTAAGGGAGATCTGTATCTCAGGAAATCTATCTGATGAAGTTATGTTGTACGATCTCAATAGCTTTTATTAACGGACCACCATGTAACCAATATGCCAAGTCTCTCAAAAGCCTTATATACTTGTATTAAGACACTTTTGCTCTTGCACTCAAATCTTCTGGTAGTACATATCTCTCTACTGTGGCTGTGCTGCTTTTAAGGATATGTACAGAAGAATGCCCAGGTTCCTTTGAATATCAACACTTCCCAATTTCGTACAATTTAAACATGCTTTGTCAATCAGAAAGCTGAGGGCATTGGATTTTAGTGTGGCTGTCTGTGGCCTTCAGGAATGCTGCAAATGGAAAAGCAAGAAAATAATTAAACAGGGTGGATATATGGGCATGTGACTGACTGCAGAATGCAATCAAAAATGGGGAGTGATCATGAACGGTATGGACCACAGTGGACAAAAGATCAAGGTTGCCATCTGGCAGGTGAGTCAAGGTCAGAGTTACAGTCAAGTTTAGAGAGCCAACAACATGATCAGGAGAGCAGAGGGAATAATCAAGAAGAGAGTGTCAGGCAACCACGATGTGTACTTCAATGAGGAATGAAGAGTAGCAGGGCTGCCAATATTGGGTGAGAGTTGGGAGTGAAACATTGTGAGAGACCAAGTCCGAGGGAGCGTAGAGACCAGGGGGGGGGGGATGGGGGGAGGGGGGGTTCCTCCTCCCATTGGTACGGAGCTTTTGCATTTTTCAGCTTGAAATTGTGCAATCTGGTGCATACTGTAGCGAGTCTTTTAACTTACACTTGAATGCAAAATTTATGCTGTAAATTGGATTAGCTATGAATAAGGTTAGGCTAAATTACATTCCTAATTACATTCCACAGTAGAGCCAGGCCCTGATCAACAGGTCCTAACAAACTGTCCTAAAGTCATTTTCACCCCCAATATTTTCAGTATTTTGCTGTCTTCCTCTAAGCTGGGACTTTTCCGAAATGCAAAGTCCAATATATTTAAGCAATATTATTCTGTTAAATGTGATCTTGAGAGAACATGATATTTTCTGTGGTATTCATTACACAACAATGATAAAAAGATCTTTGTTTTGATTGCACCTACCACCATGCATACATTATATTACAGTTAATATGTATCGAGGGCAAATTTTTGTTCCAATGCTCCCCATTCGCAATGACTTTTACATTGAAGTGATTGAAATCCAAGTGAAGTTTAAATGGCATCAGAAAAATAAAACCTCCGGAATGGATGATATTCATTACGTGGTTGGTTGGAGTCAGTATCAGCACAATTACTATATTAAACTTTGAATCTTCAGATGTCCTGGTTCGAGCTAAACCTAAAGACAAATAATAACCTCCTCACACATTCCCCTGCAAGTATCTCTGTCACTCCTTTAAAATATGCCCCTTCTTTGAACAAGCTCTTAAACATCGCATCTGAATCAGTTTCCTGAATCAGATTACACTCCTTGAGGATGTTCATCTACGTGTTCAATTAATAAAACAACGAGATTGGGGACATTTCTATTCAACCTGTCAAAGGAATTTGGGGTGGGGGGTGCTTTAGCAATAGTCAGTGTGGTAAACAAACATAATAGTTGAGTGGCAAATGACAATAGTGCTACCTTCCCAATATTTAACAGAAGGAAATAATGGATTATTGGGGCTGTATGTTGTGACAGACAGCCTGACACCTTGCATGTCATATTAATATTGCACTTATTCCATCCCCCTGGATATTCCGGATTAATAAAATAAGGTTTTGTCAACTAATTACAAATCAGGCTAATTACAAATCAATAACATTAGCCAACTCCGAAACACAAAGCGCTGAGCATTGGGATCCAGACATCACGGACAACTGGCCTCGGTTCCCCGCTCACATCTGGCAGTGCTCTCTGTCTGAACTAGGGGCCACGGAGCATTTTTGAAAGTGAGGAGGCTGAGCGATCACTGATCACTGGCCTTGGGGGTACCCGGTGAGGGAGTGGAGCAACTGAGTGGGGGGAGGGGGAGGGAGGGGGGATGCCCCCCCTTCCACGGTAGGGACTTTTTGAAATTTGATGTATTAAAATCATGTTTTAGTGCATTGTAGAAGTATGATTTCAATGTTTTTTGTTTTAAGTATTTTTAAGAGGTAACTTTTTAAGGAGCAACTTTTTCCACACAAAGGGTGGTGGGTGTATGGAACAAGCTGCCATAGGAGGTGAGGCAGGGACTATCCCAACATTTAAGAAACAGTTAGACTGATACATGGATAGGACAGGTTTGGAGGGATATGGACCAAAAGCAGGTAGTGTAGCTGGGACATGTTGGCGGGTGTGGGCAAGTTGTGCCAAGGGCCTGTTTTCACACTGTATCACTCTATTTCAACTGTAGATTGATGTGCATGTGAATCAATCACACTTAGCCAGCATCACTAACTCCACCCCATTATAACACTTATACTAACGCCCATTCCCAGCACCGTCAGTCGTAGCAGATAGGATGAACTGACAACACCTTGTCTTTTAATGCTGCGAAGTTACAGTGCTGATTAAAGATGTGTGTAAATCTTATACTGTCTCAGGTGATGATTTACATGGTGTCAGAAGTGGAATTAATGCACAGGCGGATTTCATCCTTTCCCTTCTTGTGGACCCTGGTGCCCTTCGTCGATCCAGAACATTCCGTTATGCTCCGGCTATCCGTGATGCCAATGACCAGGTAATTACACCGGCGGTATCTCCTACTGACCCTAATGTCTTGCTGCATAAACTAGTCCAGATCTGTGACCTGCCCTCAAATCACATTTTGGACAGGGCAAGGTTTTTCTCTCGTCGTCAGCTTCCCGGGGAATGAGTTGACTCATTTATTTCATCTTTGATGTATTTAGCCCAACATTGCCGATTCCAGGATATGCCGGTTGATCAGTTGACAGATCAGTTAGCGAGGGACATTTTAGTGAATGGCATCACTGATCAAAAGCTCAGATCAGAGCTCCTGAGACGGCCAGATTTATCGCTCGATGAAGCGGTGCATGCTTGATGGACCGCCGAACTTGTCGATCCCATAGACATTTCGCATGAAAGCAAAACCATCAATCTGACGGGCCTCACTAGGCAGCGGGCATACACAGATAACAGCCGATTTATGACTCAAGCTAGCCAGGCAGTTCTCAGCGTCCTCCGAAGAAATGTCCTAACTGCGGCTATCTACATAACAGACAATCCACCTGCCCCGCCCTCGGGAAGGCTTGCAATTACTGCAAAAAGCTAAATCACTTTGCCTCAGTCTGTCAGGCTGCAATCAGGGCCCGAGGAAAGAATGCGCCCAGTCCCAAGTCTACTCTCAATTTCTTGCAACAAGACAGCAACACACTGCTTCCCCAATTCCAGCTAGAAACCGCCCCAGAGTACAGCCCAATTAACTCACAAGACGACCCAACTGTTTACACATTACAGCATGCTGCTGCCATGAATTCTGATCCTACAGTGACGATATCTGTAAACAATGTTGTTTTTGGCGCGGAATTGGATACTGGGGCGAAGGTCAACACTATGTCAATCAAAGAGGGAGTTAGATGTGGCCCTTATGGTCAGGGGGTATGGAGAGAAGGCAGGTACAGGATACTGAGTTGGATGATCAGCCATGATCATATTGAATGGACCGAATGGCCTACTCCTGCACATATTTTCTATGTTTCTATATTTCTAACCTCTTTAACAAGATTAGAGCTAGCGAGCCACTTGTCAAGGACGCATCCACTTTACATGCTTTTGGAGGGGAGGTGCTGATTCCTCTGGGCAAAACTAACTTGAAATGTGTACTGAAGAAAACAACGAGGGAATTGACCTTCTATGTGTTGAACTCTAATTCAGTTACTCTGCTTGGCAATCGTGCCTGTCAGGAACTGGGGCTAATTTACTTTGACAAAACTGTCCACAAACTGCAAGTTTCTTTTGATCCACTGAATGAATTCCCTGGTCTCTTCGACAACAACCTAGGCAAGTTCCCTGTGTCCTACAAGATTATTACTGACCCCGAGGTGACACCCTTGATCCGACCCCCGCACCGATTGTCATTTGCCATGACTGACAGGGTTCACTCTATGCTGAAGGACATGGTTTCCAAAGGCGTAATTGAAGCAGTCAGCGACCCCACCGACTGGGTCTCAACCATGATTGCCACAGTCAAGAAGGGAAAGGATGAAATCCGCCTGTGCATTAATCCCACTTCTGACACCATGTAAATCATCACCTGAGACAGTATAAGATTTACACACATCTTTAATCAGCACTGTAACTTGGCAACATTAAAAGACAAGGTGTTGTCAGTTCATCCTATCTGCTACGACTGACGGTGCTGGGAATGGGCGTTAGTATAAATGTTATAATGGGGTGGAGTTAGTGATGCTGGCTAAGTGTGATTGGTTCACATGCATCATCAATCTACAACTACATTATACCTCCACCATGCATGAATGCTTCAAAATCAAATGGTCGAGTTTTATTGCCATTTACTCATGCATAGAAACATAGAAAATAAGTGCAGGAATAGGCTATTCGGCCCTTCGAGCCAGCACTGCCATTCAATTTGATCAGTACCTGTTTCCTGTTTTTTCCCCATAAACCTTGATTTCGCTAGCCCCAAGAGCTGAATGTAACTCTCTCTTGAAAACATCCAGTGAATTGGCCTGCACTGTCTTCTGTGGCAGAGAATTCCACAGATTCACAACTCTCTGGGTGAAGAAAGTTTGTCCTCATCTCAGTCCTAACTGGCCTACCCAATATTCTTAAAGTGTGCCACCTGGTTCTAAACTCCCCCAACATCGGGAACATTTTTCCTGCAGTTACAGTAAGTGAAAATATAGCAGGCAAGCAGGATGCTTTCTCCAACCACTCCCATTATCAGGCCATCCACTATCTTCCACCGTTTCTACCCAGTGCTTGGTACCTACTTCCAGCAGCCACTGGTTGTACTCCAGATACACCGAGCCACAGCCTGGTCCCTGCCAGTCACCAGGGCAAATTTGGCACAGAGACTCTCATGGCAGCGGTGCAATGCTTCTGACGGCCCAGGACTCTTGCACTGAGGCTGCTCCATGGCCAGAGCTGCAGCGAGCGACTCGCCTGCCCAGCAAACACTCGCCAGCCCCGGCTCCCCGTCCGCATCTGTCCCCGCCGCTGCTTCTGCTTCCATCCCTCCCTCAGCCCCGGCTCTCCAGCACCCGCAGCCCATGCAGTTGATATGAGTTTTTCGAAATTCTCGTTGAACACAGAATTTCTCACGAGAGAGCGGGAGAAATTTGTGATCAGCGTGAGAGCGTGAGAATTTGGTGAAATGCGTGAGTCTCACGCTCAATGCGTGAGACTTTGCAGCCCTGGAGAAGGGTTTTCATATTTAAAAGCCTTTCCTTTACGGTGATTAATGGTTTGGCAAAGGCCGCAGATTCATATTTATATCTGTGCCAACATGATGAATGTCTTAATTCTGTCTGTTGATGAACATGAAACTCCATTGCAACACTCTGAAGGCCCAGGGACTAGCTTGAAAACAGGTGCCACATGATCCAATTTCAGGGTTTATACTTTTAATCCAACACAAGATGAAATTTGGATCTAAGTGCAGATGAAGAATTTGGAAAGTCAATGATGAGGAATGTGGGGTCTGCTCAAAGAGGGCAAAGTTCAGCACGAGAAAAGATTGAGCGAAAATTAAATGTGCAAAAGCAACAGTAATTGGGTCAGTAGGTCAGCCGTGAGAATTAATCAGATCTGACAAAATGAGCGTATTCCTATCAGGCAAAAATGCGGTGGAGCAAAGGGTCAAGTTCCACGGATAAACTGATTAAAATTAGCTGCAATTTAAAATCCAGATGTCAATACTAAAGGAGTAATGAAAGTGTGGTGGGTAAGGGCGAGTGAAAGTACCAAATGACAATATTACAACATGACCAAAACACAAAGTGCTGGAGGAGCTCAACAGCATGTGTGGAGGGGATGGACAATCTGAAGAAGGGTCCGGACCCAAAAAGTCATTTGTCCAGCACCTCCACAGATGCTGCCTGACCCATTAATTTACTCCAGCATTTTGATCTTGCTAAAGATTCCCTTATGCAGTTTCTCGTATCTCCATTAAAACATGCCCAGCTATTAAAAAATATTATAAAATGGAAGTACTAAAAAAATTATAAGCATATGGAAACAATTACAGAGAAGATATGAAAGGAGGAAGGGACTAATCTGCGAAAATGAAGATGCAGCAATATGTTAAATATTCACACGGTATTTTAAAGCAATGAAAAGGGACAATCACATCCTGCAGCCATGCTCTTTAACTCTCAACAAATCTCCACCTGTATGAAAGAAATTAAAGTCGGTGGCAACTTAAGGAATCCATTTCAAGTTCTCACATGGCATCAGATTGTAGGCTCCAGAGTCCTAGGACATGAATTTCAATATACACATGACACCTTTGTTACCATTGCAACCTTATTGAAGAAGGGACAGTAATACATACAAAGTAACTCATCCTAAGAATTAATTGTGATCAACATATAGGACCATTAACTGGAATATTCCCCAATAAGGAATCAAATTGGCATCTCCAGTGAAGGAGTAAATATACAAGATTAGATTTTTTTTATCTCCACTATAATGACTTGCATTTATAATGTAGTGAAATGTTTCAAGTTCTTTAGCATTTGATCTGAAGAAGGGTCATGACCCGAAACGTCACCCATTCCTTCTCTCCAGAGATGCTGCCTGTCCTGCCGAGTTGCTCCAGCATTTTGTGTACACCTTTAAAATTTGATAATGAGTAACTTACTTACTATCTCTTTGGCAAGACCTAATATTGTAAGTAAGTAAGTAAATTTTATTTATATAACACGTTTAAATCAACTCGTGTTGGAACCAAAGTGCTTTACATAGAAGAAATAATTAGGTTTCCGAACATCCATAGAAAAATGTTAAAAAGAAAAATGACACAACACATTATAGAATTTAACATGAACGTCCCCCCACAGCAGAATCAAAATTTTCCACTGGGGGGGAAAGGCACTAGAAAGTTCAGTCCTCTTCCTCTGTGATCACCCAAGGTCGGGGCCTATTTGTGGCCTCCGCAGCCAGTCCAATGTTTCCAGGCCCTCTTGCCGGATGATGGAGCTCCGGCATCGGGTGAACACTGCTCAGCGGCTTGGAGTGTCTGGAACGGCCGCTTCCTCCCCAGAGACCACGGCTCCCGATGTCCACAGGCCGCGCTGGTCGGAGCTCCAACACTGGCGATCTCGGAGAGATCGCCAGTGTTTTAAATCCAGTGCCGTGCGCGGCTGGACGCTCCGCAGACCGCAGCTCCTCGACGTTGGAATTGGCGGTCACAGCACTCCGGAGCTTACCGCACGGTGACCCGGTAAGGCATCGCCCGCTCCGTGACGGTGTTTCAGTGCTGCGCCGCCGCCGAAGCTGGGGTTCTGGCCGGTCTCGACAGGAGACGCCGCTCCAGTCCGATGGTAGGCCATGGGGAAGGGGCGAAGAAGCAGCTCAGAGGGAAGCAGCCTCTCCGACCAGGTAGGGACTAGGAAATAAAGTTTCCCCCTTCCCCTCCCCCCACCACATCAAAGAAGACCTCCAACGAACATTTTTTTTTTTTAACAGGACTAAAAATAAAAAAGGGTGACAGGACGGACTGCAGGCAGAGCAGCCATATACAACGGCGCCCCACCCCTGCAGTCCAACATCTTTTTGAAAAGATAGTTTTCAAAGCTGATCTTAAGAAGGCAAGCTGGGAAGAAGAGTTCCAGGGTTTTAGATCATAACAGCTGATAATAAGGCAGTGACTGGTAGACTGGTGACTGGGACACCAATGAGGTCAGCAATAGACAAGAGTTTTGTGGATGACACCAGATCGACAATGACTACACCAACACATTCAACTCACATGATAAGATTTACAGCGAAGGAAATCCAGGTCGAGATGGGGGTGCAGTCCCTGGTCATCTGTGGGCAAGTGAGGGAGGGGGTGGTGACAATCTCAGAACTGTCCCAGCAGCTCAGTCTTGGCCTTAAAGAGGAGCGTCAGCAATCTCAGGCTTGCCCCAGCAGCTCACTCTTGGCCTCAAAAAGGAGGCAAGCTAATAGGATCTCCACTTTCTCTCCCCCTCGCTCATTTTCTCTCTCTCTCCCCCGTTCACTTTCTATCTCACTCTTTCTCTCCCCCTCACTTTCTTTCTTTCTCTCCTAGCAATGTTACAAAATTTTGAGATTTTAAAAATTAAGTCTGCAATTTATCCCATCAGATAAAGCATAAAAAGAAGTTTAATTTGACACCTAATTCACTTTCATATCTTCAGTATTAAAAAAGTTATGGCCATTTTCATACTCGGAAATTAGCATCTTGTTCCCTATTGCTTTTCCATTGACTTAACTCAAAAGCTGTGATGAAGGACAGTCAAAAGCCCTTAACTTTCTTAAAAATTAAGAGAACTGAATGAAATTTTCCGTTATTATAGATTGAAGCATTCTGAAACAAATATGAAACAATCTTACTTGGATGACCTGAAATTAAAGCATATAATTAGTTAGTTACCTAATTGTAGCTAATTACAAAATTCAATTACTAGATCTAAACATCTATCCATTTCTTAAGAAAAGGTTAACATTTTTAAATAGCCTAAGTGTCCAAATAACATTCACACAAGAATTCACAATATAACATGATTTTTAAATCTCATTGTCATGAATTTATAGGCCAAATGGAAGGAATTTAATGTTTAATTCCGGTAAATTAATGGCCATTTTAATCATCTTGCGAGTGAGATTTTGTGGAACGCGATCGATTGGAGCGTTGCATTTGTGGTGAATTTAAACCCCATACCCGGCAGGAAAACCACTGCCGGTTCGTATGGGGCCTAAATCACCTTTTCCCAATGTGAAATTTTGATTAAAGGCATCCTAAGAAGCATGTTTATATGTAAAAATAAACAGCGTACCTTGCTTTGTCCCGTACGTGAGATCCGTCCCGTTGTAGGCGTTACCGGCTTTAGAAGACGATTTTAATTTTACTCCTGCTATTAAATTATCCAGCGCTATTTTTAATAAACTTGATAAAACGGCATTCGGAGCGATTTTTCTTCAGCAACTAAACAGCCTGACAAAGATCGATTTCAACAACCTGGAGAAAACGGCAATTTAAACCTGCCCCCCTCTCAAAGGCGCCAAAGTCGCGCACATGGCCAGTGACAGAACTGCAGCGCCGCTGAAGGTAAGTTTTGTAACATACCCATCTCTCCCCCTCACTTTCTTTCTCTCCCCCTCATTTTCTTTCTCTCTTTCTCTCCCCCTCACTTTCTTTCTCTCTTACTCTTACTCTTACTCTTACTCTTACTCTTACTCTTACTCTTACTCTTACTCTTACTCTTACTCTTACTCTTACTCTTACTCTTACTCTCTTACTCTCTTACTCTCTTACTCTCTTACTCTCTTACTCTCTTACTCTCTTACTCTTACTCTTACTCTTACTCTTACTCTTACTCTTACTCTTACTCTTACTCTTACTCTTTTACTCTTTTACTCTTTTACTCTTTTACTCTTTTACTCTTTTACTCTTTTACTCTTTTACTCTTTTACTCTTTTACTCTTTTACTCTCTTACTCTCTTACTCTCTTACTCTCTTACTCTCTTACTCTTACTCTTACTCTCTCCCTCCCTCCCTCCCTCCCTCCCCTCACTGGGCACCCCTTGGTTTACAAGGAGTAGAGCTGACGAGCTGCAGGTGAGTTGGTCCAATTGTGGCTAATTGGATGCAGCTGTTTCTCCTTTGGACGTGGCCTCAGCTCAGCTCAGCTCATTATTGTGTCCTGGTGTTTTCCGGCATTTTCCGGCAGCCAGGCGCTGTTCCTGGTGCTGGTCATTGGTTTCTCCTGGCCTGACTGCCAGTGATGGGGATTGAAACGGCGTTAAGGGAGGATGTGTCATCACAGTACATGTCATGAAGGACTATGGGCTTGGAGGATACAGAGAGAAAAAGCAGCAAAGGCTACAAATGAAGTACCTGAATTTTAAAAGGGTGATGTTTAGTTTTAGTTTAGAGATACAGCATGGAAACAGCACAAGCCTACACACACTAGGGACAATTTACACTTACACCAAGTATACAAACCCAATCTAATTAACCTACAAACCTATATGTCTTTGGAGTATCGGAGGAAACACACTCAAAACTTAGCACAAGATTTGTGAGTGAAAAGAGGAATTTTCTTTCTCTCTCTCTTTTCCTCCCCCTCCCCCTCCCCCACCCCCTCTCCCTCCCCCTCCCCCTCCGTCCCCCTCTCCCTCTCCCTCCCTCTCCCCTTCCCCCTACCCCTCTCTCTCTATCACTCTTTCTCTCTCGCTCGTCTGCCAGTAAAGAGGTCAGAGCAGCACACAATGGACAAGGCATCGTCACAAAGGATATGAACCAAGGGCAGATAAATGGGACATTTTGGTCGGCATGGATGAGTTGGATTGAACTTGCTATGAATCAGCAAGTTCATGAACGAGTTGGGTTCTTTCCATGCTGTATAATTCTATGCTTCTCCATGACATTATTTATGTCAACCATGCCTAAGTTTCAGTGTTCATGAACCATGAAGGCTTCTATTCCATCCATGCCCAAATAGATTGCTGAGCGATGCCTGTAAGGCCAGTGGCACTGCTCCAAGCCACCAGAGCAGAATCAATAATAATCCTCTGGCTCCAACCAAGGAACTGAACCATTACTTCTGAATGCAGGCAGGGTGCTTGTTACTTTGCTCTTTCTGTTTTATGATTTGGTTCCTCAATTCTGCTCACAGCCACAACTGCAACAAGCGGCCTTCGATGCCCACCATCTATTTGTTTCCTCTTGGCTGTTCACACTGTAGTGCTGTTGGAGATTGAATCTCTCATGCCAACTGCATGAGTTTAGAAGGAACTATTCAGTTTCAGTTGCCACAGATATGTCACTGATCCAGATATGTATGGTGTGGTGTTCATAGAGGCCTGGTTGCCTTTAAAACGTACAACATACAAGAGTACTGCACTGGATTAGGCCCTTCAGCCCACCATGTCTGTGCCGAACATCATGCCAAAATAAACTAACTTCATCAGCTCAGACATGATCCATATCCCTCTATTCCCTGCATATACATGTGCCTATACATAACCCTCTTAAACATCACTATTGCATCTGCCTCTACCACCCAACCCTGGCAACACGTTCCAGGCAACCATCACTGTAAGTGTAAAAGAAAACGTTCCCAACACATCTCCTTTAAACTTTGCCCCTCTCACTAGAATGTCCTCTAGTTTTTGGCATTTCCACCTTGGGATAAAGGATCTGATTGTCTACACTACCTATGCCTCTCAATATTTTATATACTTCCATCAGGTCTGTTCTCAACCTCTGGCGTTCTAGAGAAAACAATCTCGGTCGATCCAATCTCCCCTGGTAGCTAAGACCTCCATATAAAGTCAGCATTCTGGAGGATAGTATATAGGAGAGTAAATGATACATTGGTCTTTGGTCCATGACAAGTCATCATCTGCTATATTGTGCACAGGTCTGGTTTCCTGATCTAAGAAGAATATAGTTCCAATTAAGGGAATGTAGCAAAGATTAACCAGCTTGATTCTTATAAAGGTAATTCTGTTCATAGATTAAATAGAACAGGCCCATAGTCCTAAATTTAGAACAACGAAAGGTAATCTCATGGACGTAAGAATTCCTAATGTGTTTCAGTGGGTAAATGTGGGGATGATCTTTTCCCCAGCTGGGATGTCTCAAACCAGAAGTTATCATCTTAACTAAAGGCTGGCCGTTACGGACTGAAATGAGAAGAAATTTCTTTACCCCGTGAATGATGAATCTTTCAAATTCGCGACCCAACTATAGCTGTAGGGAGTCAGATGTTGAGCATATATAAGATAGAGATTGAAAGCTGTTTAGATATTAAGGTAATAATTGTGTTAGTGCATGGAAATGGTGTTGAGGTAAAAGATCAACCATGATCTTACTGAATAGCGAGTCGGACTCAGGAGCCAAAGAGCTACAAGTGCTATTTTGTATGTTGAACTGGGGTAATAAGTGGCATGTAACATTCTCACCATAAAAATGCCAGGCAAAGATCCACTTAATCCATCCACTTACATTTGACAATACAATCACTGAGTTCCTCAACATCAACATCCTAATGTGTAAGAAAGAACTGCAGATGCTGGTTTAAATCAAAGGTAGACACAAAATGCTGGAGTAACTCAGGCAGCATCTCTGGAGAGAAGGAAAGGGTGACGTTTTGGGTCGAGACCCTTCAACGTCTTGATGGTCATCATTGACCAGTGCATCAACTGGACAAACCACAAACTCCTACTGCTATAAAAGCAGATCAGAGACTGGGTATTCTGCAGTGAGTGACTCGCCTTTTGACGCCCAAAACCTGTCCATCATCTACAAGACACAAGTCAAGTGCGTAATGGAACACTCTCCACTTACCTGACTGATGTAGCCCCAACCACATGCAAGAGACACAACATCATACAGGAAAAAGTATCCCACTTGGCAGAGCCATTGATTCATTCCACCTCCAGTCCTTTGTGATTGCAGCATTGACCATCTACTAAATGCACTGCAGATTCTCAGCTACCTAGAAAATATATCTCAACCCGCAACATATAACCATATATAACCATATAACCATATAACCATAACAGCACGGAAACAGGCCATCTCGGCCCTTCAAGTCCGTGCCGAACATTTTTTTTTTTTTTTATTTTATTTTTTTTTTTTAATTAAAAATAAAATACTTCCCCCTAGTCCCATCTACCTGCACTCAGACCATAACCCTCCATTCCTTTCCCGTCCATATACCCATCCAATCTATTTTTAAAGGATAACATCGAACCTGCCTCCACCACTTCCACTGGAAGCTCATTCCACACAGCTACCACTCTCTGAGTAAAGAAGTTCCCCCTAATGTTCCCCCTAAACTTCTGTCCCTTAATTCTCAAGTCATGTCCCCTTGTTTGAATCTTCCCTACTCTCAATGGGAAAAGCTTATCCACGTCCACTCTGTCTAACCCGCTCATAAATTTAAAGACCTCTATCAAGTCCCCTCTTAACCTTCTGCGCTCCAAAGAATAAAGACCTAACTTGTTCAACCTTTCTCTGTAACTTAGTTGCTGAAACCCAGGCAACATTCTAGTAAATCTCCTCTGTACTCTCTCTATTTTGTTGACATCCTTCCTATAATTAGGCGACCAAAATTGTACTCCATACTCCAGAATTGGCCTCACCAATGCCGTGTACAATTTTAACATTACATCCCAACTTCTATATTCAATGCTCTGATTTATAAAGGCCAGCACACCAAAAGCTTTCTTTACCACCCTATCTACATGAGATTCCACCTTCAGGGAACTATGCACAGTTATTCCTAGATCCCTCTGTTCAACTGCATTCCTCAATTCGCTACCATTTACCGTGTACGTCCTATTTTGATTTGTCCTGCCGAGATGTAGCACCTCACATTTGTCAGCATTAAACTCCATCTGCCATCTTTCAGCCCACTCTTCCAAATGGCCTAAATCTCTCTGTAGACTTTGAAAATCTACTTCATTATCCACAACACCACCGATCTTAGTATCATCTGCATACTTACTAATCCAATTTTCCACACCTTCATCCAGATCATTGATGTACATGACAAACAACAGTGGACCCAACACAGACCCCTGAGGCACCCCACTAGTCACCGGCCTCCAACCTGACAAACAGCCATCCACCATTACTCTCTGGCATCTCCCATTCAGCCACTGTTGAATCCATCTTGCTACTCCACCATTAATACCCAACAATTGAATCTTCTTAACCAACCTTCCATGAGGAACCTTGTCAAAGGCCTTACTGAAGTCCATATAGACAACATCCACTGCTTTACCCTCATCAATTTCCCTAGTAACCTCTTCGAAAAATTCAAGAAGATTAGTCAAGCATGACCTTACAGGCACAAATCCATGTTGACTGTTCCTAATCAGACCCTGCTTATCCAGATGCTTATATATATTATCTTTAAGTATCCTTTCCATTAATTTGCCCACCACTGACGTCAAACTAACAGGTCTATAATTGCTAGGTTTACTCTTCGAACCCTTTTTAAACAACGGAACAACATGCGCAGTACGCCAATCCTCCGGCACTATTCCCGTTTCTAATGACATTTGAAATATTTCTGTCATAGCCCCTGCTATTTCTACACTAACTTCCCTCAATGTCCTAGGGAATATCCTGTCAGGACCTGGAGACTTATCCGTTTTCATATTTTTCAAAAGTGTCCGCACCTCCTCTTCTTTGAATCTCACAGTTTCCATTGCTACTCTGCTCGTTTCCCTTACCTCACATAATTCCATATCCTTCTCCTTCGTGAATACCGAAGAAAAGAAATTGTTCAATATCTCCCCCATCTCTTTTGGCTCTGCAGATAGCTGTCCACTCTGACTCTCTAATGGACCGATTTTATTCCTTGTTATCCTTTTGCTATTAATATAGCTGTAGAAACCCTTTGGATTTACTTTCACCTTACTTGCCAAAGCAACCTCATATCTTCTTTTAGCTTTTCTAATTTCTTTCTTAATATTCTTTTTACATTCTTTATACTCCTCAAGCACCTCATTTACTCCATGCTGCCTATAATTATTGTAGATCTCTCTCTTTTTCCGAACCAAGTGTCCAATTTCCCTTGAAAACCATGGCTCTTTCCATTTTTTACTATTTCCTTTCAACCGAACAGGGACATAAAGATTCTGTACTCTTAAAATTTCACCTTAAATGTCCTCCATTTTTTTCTACATCCTTCCCATAAAACAACATGTCCCAATTCACTCCTTTTAAATCCTTTCGCATCTCCTCAAATTTAGCATTTCTCCAAACAAAAATCTCAACCCTAGGTCCAGTTCTGACCCTCTCCATAATTATATTGAAACTAATGGTATTGTGATCACTGGACCCGAAGTGCTCCCCGACGCATACCTCCGCCACTTGCCCTGTCTCATTTCCTAACAGGAGGTCCAGCACTGCCCCTTCTCTAGTAGGTACCTCTATGTATTGCTGCAAAAAACTATCTTGCACACATTTTACAAACTCCAAACCATCCAGCCCTTTTACAGAATGTGTTTCCCAGTCTATGTGTGGAAAATTGAAATCTCCCACAATCACTACCTTGTGCTTACTACTAATATCTGCTATCTCCTTACATATTTGCTCTTCCAATTCTCGCTCCCCATTTGGCGGTCTATAATACACCCCTATAAGTGTTGCTACACCTTTCCCATTTCTCAGTTCCACCCAAATAGCCTCCCTAGACGAGCCCTCTAATCTATCCTGCCAAAGCACTGCAGTAATATCTTCCTTGACAAGCAATGCAACCCCCCACCTCTTGCCCCTCCAATTCTATCACCCCTGAAGCAACGAAATCCTGGAATATTTATTTGCCAATCACAGCCCTCCTGCAACCATGTTTCACTGATCGCCACAACATCATACTTCCAGGTGTCAATCCAGGCTCTAAGCTCATCCACCTTTCTTACAATGCTCCTAGCATTAAAATATACACATTTAAGAAACCCCCCACCACTTATTCTCTGTTTATTATCTTTTTCTTCTTTCTCCCCTACATTTTGGGTCCGAGTGCTTCCCTTCTCTGCCTCCTGCCTCCCACATTTTCCACTAGCTTTCTCTATTTGAATCTATGATGAAAGAAAGATCAGAACTGCAAGTGTATGTACATGATTCTTGCAGATTTCCCTCCAAGCTGACACTATGCTAACTTCAAAATATATTGCTGAATCTAAACATCGAGGAACTCCCGACTCAACTGTCCAGTAGGTGTATCTTCATCAGAATGACGGCCAATTGTTTACTACCACCTTCTGAAGAGTGATTAGAGACGAGCAATAACATCGGCCTTGCCCATGTTGCTACCATCCTGAACAAATGAATAATCTATGTGGGGAGCACTAGCACTTTCAGTTCATCAACATTGCCTTTGGATATAGGGTTTCCCTCATCGCATGTATGCCATCCAAAATACCCTATATTTGGGGGAGTCCAGCCGAGGTTAATTGTGCAACTCTCCCTCACGTCTTCTGAAACTTTCCATGAGGAAATAGAGAGATCCATATATGAAGGGGTCACTTGTAAGTTAGAGCTCAAATCTTTAATAACAGCAGCCTGAGCAATTCCTATAACTTTTCACTGTTAGTGTGGGGATTGCTAGTTTAGTTCCCTGTACCACTGCTACACCAACCACCATTCTGCACTCTACTGCACTGTTACAATGAGGCCCAAAACAAGCTTTCCATCCGGGCACATTGCAACCTTTTAGACTCAATATCGAATTCTACTCTGTACACTAACACTATCCTACGCATGAGGGACAATTTTCCAAATTTTACCAAAGCCAATTAACCTACGTCTCTGTACGTCTTTGGAGTGTGGGAGGAAACCAGAGGACCCAGAGAAAACCCATGTGGTCACAGGGAGAACGTACAAACTCCGTACAGACAACACCCGTAGTCAGGATCGAACCTGGGTCTCAGGCACTGTAAGGAAACAACTCTCCTGCTGCATCATTGTGCTGCCACTTACTCCAAAAATGCAATTCCCTTATTTAGTTTAGTTTGTTATTGTCATTTAGTTTATGGGCTCTTACACAACTGCGCAGAACCAGGTATGAAAGATTATCTTATGTAAACACAGATCTTAAGTCTGAAGGTGACCATATACATCAGTACTGATCTGGTTTTGAAAGCAAACATTTAATAGTCGTGAGATCTTGGTAGTAAACTAATTTTCCTTAATATTTTTGATAGGTGCCTAGAGTGACTTTTTATGATTCAGGGAATTATTTACGCTCAGAAAGCATCTTTCTGTTGTAAATTTCGTTCCAGAGACCAATATCCAGGGATCCGGGTGAATTCTACACTCCCTCACACGATGGCAAACTCTCATACTTCCTGCTCGGCAAATTTAGTTGATGGTTTCATCAAGTACATCAGGTCGAACTGTATGAGTGACAGGGCTGGTTCCTGGCTTCAAATTGCAGAATTCAGCAAAAGCATTTCCACAAGCAACCTCGGAAACCCAACATTAGAGAGAGAGAAAGAACAAATGGCTAGAGCTTTCACTCTTGCTCCTTATTCAGCGATACCTGACAAGTTTGTCAGCACCAGTTTGACCAAGTCTTATTGTCCCCAGGTTTGTGAAGTTTGTACCTGCCCAACATTGACATTCATCCCTAAAAGATGTCTCCTTGAGCCAGGTTGGGATAGCAGATTATGCCGACTTAACTGCAATGGAGAGAGTAAACAGAGGCGGAAGCATTTCTTTCAGAGGTTTGAGGTGATTTATTTGCCAGTTGCTGTGATGTTGGAACCATGTTTCTCCAGAACAGTTCCTCATTGCCCTTAGGCACACATCGTTCTGATGACAAAACATCCACCATCAGTTGTAGGACAGATAGTGAGCAAGAAACAACAATCCAGTTCTCTCCCAGTCCAGCTGTATCTTTGTATGGAATAAAATTATTGTTTTTTGATGATTTGTCTCATCACACCACCACTTAAGAGTTCATTCAATTAAAAAAAACGTTTACTTCAGATTAAACCTGAACCAGGATGCTTAACATAAATAAACAGAACGGAGACCCCAGGGCACTATTGCCATGAACTGGGGAGTTATCTCTGCCATTGTAAACAATATTTATTAGCATTCATCACTATTAAAACAAATGACCCAATCATTACCGCATTGCTCATTGTGACAGCTTACTGCGGACAATTTGACTCTCAACCATTCTACATCAGTGACTATCTTTCAGAATTATTGCACTGGCTATAAAGCGTTTTGCAAGGTCATAAAAAAAAGAGTCTGAAACACACTATTTGACAGTTTTCTCATTCATGAATTTTTTTAATTTATATTATTATCTCAAAACTCAAACATTTATTTTATACGTGCGAATCCTTCCACTTCACATAAAGTTAGAGGTAAACATGAATACAACACATGGAGATTAACATTGTAGTTCAGCGTTAGAAGTCAATAGCCACAATAATGGCACCAGAAAGATCAATATTCTGTTGTTTTTATTATAGATTGATACATTGATTCCGCCTGGATTCAATACTCCTGCAGAGCAGATGAAAATTGAAAGAAGGCCATTAGACTCGAAATATAAAAGCGCTTTTGTAAAAGAAAATGGAAGCGGCTTTTGCAGAGGGTCATGAGGAACTGATAAAGTGAGATGATGCTACAGTCATAGTTGCTCATTCTATTTCAGAGATACAGGAGGGTCAGTATCTGACACAATGCTGAATACTGAATGTCTGGTGCCAGTGTGCTACCAGAGGCCAGCTTACTCATTAATTCCAGGCACGGTCAATGTCAGAAATTCCAATCTTTTTCCACATTATGAAGTGCAATTTAATGTTTTCAATCTACTAAAGCCAGCTGCCCAATTTAAGGGATTTTATTGAATGGATTTAAGGGCATATTTATACCACAACTGTCAGTGCAAAGCAGTCTCACCTCACACTGACGCTGCAGTTATTATGCAATTGCTGGCTAAATCCAGAACCGAAGCCTGGATTCACATGGGAGCAAAGTACTTTTAAACTCCCAGCAGGAAGCAGTATCATTCCTGCAAACCTCAGGCCTTGGACCTCACAAGGTTATCAACGGTGTAAAAAGCCCTGACTTCAGACTGACAGCACATGGCAGGCGAATACACTTTCAGTAGGTTGAGAACGTCAATAAACTCTCATTACACTGCACACACACAATGTTGCTTGTATTTTAATATTTCGACATGGAGGGCTTAAAGTTTACGACAGAGTACGATGTCATATCTACACTGTTTAAAATAAAAGGCAATCATTCCACCTTCTATTGGGTTAGACAGAGCAGACAAATATTGAATGTCTATTTGTTCTGTGCCATTACACATGGTCGATATATAATCATGTTTGATTACACGTTAAAACTTGCAAGCATTGATTGGAAAATATAGCTGAACATCAAGCAATCCAAGCGCAATCAGAAAATAGGAACATTCATTGGACAAAGACAATTTGCTTTTTTTCAAAACCCATTCCTCTTTCACCCATTCTCTCCCGTTACCCTCTCAATTCAGGATTATTACTCTGGAAAGACACAACGTTCTGCAGTAACTCAGCAGGTCGGGCAGCATCCCTGGACAACATGGATAGGTGCCATTTTGGCTTGGAACCCTTCTTCAGGCTAAAATGTCATTGCTCCAGTATTTTGTGTTTTTCCTTGGTAAACCAGCATCTGCAGTTCCATGTTTCTACAGGATTATTACTCTGTCACACGTCTTCTCATTTTTGCTCCTCAGTGTTCATCCACTCTCACTACTACTTCAAGCCAACTTAGTATATCTGTACTCACCGAGTGCTGAGTGTAGGAATACTACATGTCTATAGTTATTTGTCTGGAAATAATACTTTTCCTTTCATAGTTTACACTAAGGAACATTTTAATGGATGAGAGTGCGTTGGGTTGAACCTTGTCCAGCTTTGTTCAGAGAGACCTTGGTCCAGAGTCACTTCAACTACTGACTTGCGGCGGAGAGGCATGCACTGTGGACGATCTCCGCAGGGGCACAGATGTGGCACTGGCTGTGGCAAAGCGATGGCAGAACGTTGTCTGACACATGATCGAACTTCAATAATGACTACAGGTGCATACGTTGTGCTGCAGATATAACGGCAACCCCTATATCAAAAGTCACACTGGTGTCTAGATGGCTTAGTTTAGTTTTGTTTAGTTTAGAGATGTAGCATGAAAACAGTGCCTTCGGCACACTGAATCCATGCTGCCTAGTGACCCCCCCATACACTAGCTCTGTCCTACACCCGAGGGTCAATTTACAGAAGCCAATTAACCTACAAACCTGCACGTCTTTGAAATGTGGGAGAAAATGGAGAACTTGGAGAAAACCCACATGGTCATAAGGAGAACATACAAGCTCTGTACAGACAGCACCCGTACTCAGGATCAAACCTCTAGCCCTGTAAAGCCGCTACTCTAACGCTGTGCCACTTGTTGACTCTTTTCCAGCTGATTTAATTTGCCCCTTCACCTCTGCATTATAAAAGTACCAATCAGTCTAATGAGGCACGGGCTGCAGTCTTCGGCTGTGGTAGCACATACTTTGAGATTTCCACTCCAACTGTTTCTCCTTCACTCCTTCCATTTCTACTCATTAGGATAATAGTTGAATCTGTTGTACTTCAGATGAGGTTATGAACTTTGACCTGGGGAGCGGGAGCTGTGGAAAATGTCAAGTCTGCCAAGTCAGATGGCACCTTGGCTGCAGATGGCAAGGGACTCAGTTAGAAGGAGTGAAACACATTGCTCTCCTACTCCTTAAGTATCAGTTAGTCAAACCTTGTGACTACTTGAAACTTTAAGCCATGCTTTTCACAAATCTTTGTGCATACGTCTACACTATCCATAACTGGTATATGTCCATGGAATTATATTTGCCACACATGCATAGTACTATGAATGAGTAGCAGACAGTTTGATGGGCATGCCTTAAATGTAACACAAATTCTCAAGGCAGTTAGCACACAATTACTGATGTTTTGGCTATAAACAGATGTAAATCAGTTTTGCTAAACTCCCCTTTGAAAGAGACAGTAAAATGTCATCCTTGGTTGTGTTTCTCCAGGAAATGAAGGATTATTTTAACTCCAACAAACATTACAAATCATTCAACATCATGACATTCGTAGCCATTCCTGCAGGAAGAGAGCAACACACTGTCCCTACATGAACAGGGCCAGGTAGTTGAACAAAGTAGAAGATCTCAATATACCATGTGAGGATGAAGGACTCTGTAAATATCCAAGGTGGGAGAACGGAGAGAGGGCTGATGTGCATTTTGCTCCGCCAATTATTTGTTTTTCTGACACCTGTGAATTTTGACTTCCACAAAATCTATCAAATTGATAAGGCTGTAACAACTGGATTCCTAGATATTTGGATTCATCACCAAAATCTTTGCAATCGCTTTATGTTCTGATCTCCGTTGTAGAAAACCATTGAAACAGACCTCCAATATTTCAATCCATACTCCCCCTTACACCCACACTGTGTCTCAAAGAAGAGTTAGTTTGCAGAATAGCATTTCCACAGCAACAATGGTATGGTCAATGCATGCTGTTACAACTAACAAATGAAATAAAGAAACAACAATTTAACGAGAGAAGGAATTGGAATTTATGTTTCCTTACCTAAAATGTCACTCCACCGGAATTTCTGATTTTCCACATTGTGCAATGCTGATTTAACTGTCGTTTCCCACCTGGAATGGAATTCAGATTGTGATGTTTTAACAGTTTCAAACTGTATCAAAACATATACAGAAACCAGAGACATGATAGGTAGTCCAGGCTGAAATCAGGTTGGTCAGCCAGAGGAGGGCCTCATGTGAAATTTTGTGTGTTTAAAAGGAAAATTGCAAAACTAAAAGGGGAGACCCGATATAGGCATATCAGAATCAGAATCAGAATCGTTTATTGTCATTTGAACATAAGTTCAAACGAAATTACGTTTCTGCAGTCATAACGCAAACAAAAAAAACAAAACACACAATTACACAATTACACACAAACATCCATCACAGTGAATCCCCAAACACCTCCTCACTGTGATGGAAGGCAAAAGTCTTCCCCGTTCTCTGTGCCCATTCCTCTCCCACAGTCAAGCAGCCAAACTGCTGCATCGAGCCGATCGAGGCTCCTGATGTTAGATGTTAGAGCCCCCCAGGCGAGCGATGGTAAGTCCCGCAGCTGTTTAAGCTGTGCCGGGCGATGTAAGGTCGATTTAAACCCCTCGATTCGGGCGGGCGAAGTTTGCCGTTGCGGGAGCTCCGAAAAGCAGTCTCCCACCAGGGACCCGTGAGCTCCCGATGTTACTGTCCACAGGGCCTGCAGCCGAAGCCTCCGAGCTCCGAAGTCGGGTCGCAGCCTTGCGCCACCACAGCGCTCTGCACTCCGAAGTCGGCCAGCTGCGCGATGGTGAGTCCGCAGGCTCCGCGACTGGAGCCCCAGGTCGATTCCGGTTGGAGGCCGCCGGCTCCACGATGTTAGGCCCAACGACAACGGAGACTCGACAAGGGAAAAGTCGGGTCCCCGTACAGGGAAGAGATTTAAAAGTTAACCCTCCCCCCCCCCCCCCCGCCCCCCACATATACACAGCTAAATATAATATAAAAACTAAAACCAAGACATCCACTTAACAGGACAAAAAGAAAAAAAAGACAGACGGACTGCAGAGGCCGCTGCCGACAGGCGCCACCATCTTGTCCAATAAAATTATGAGAGGCATGAATAGGATGGACAATCAGAACATTTCTCCCAGGATGGTAATGTTGAAAACTGGAAGGCATAGTTTTAAAGTGAGAGGGGCAAAGTTTAAATATATGCAGGACAAGTTATTTTAAGCAGAGAGTGGTGGGTGCTTGGAAACGTTGCCAGGTGTGGTGCATGGCAGGGAGGGCTTGAAGGGTCGAATGGCCTACTCCTATATTCTTATATTGTTGTGTTGTTATGTTAACCGGTTTACAGTGCTGCAGTCATCACTGAGTTCAATATCATACCAGTGGTAATCAATCATGAAATTATCAGATCCCTTTATTTATTTTTTGATGTCAGAGCAGGAATTGAATGTATGGCCCCAAGCAAAATTTACGCAATGTAAACCATTTTCAGGAAATTATCAGATTCAGAATTGTTAGTGCTCACAGATCCCTTCTTCAGACTGAAGACATAAAACATCGCCAATCTATGTTCTCCAGAGATTTTTCCTGAACCACTGAGTGACTCTAGTACATTGTGTCTACAGATGTTGGTTTACAAAAAGAGACACAATGTGCTGGAGTAACTCAGCAGTTCAGGCAAAATCTCTGGGGACCATGGATTGGCGATGTTTTATGTCTTCAGTCCTCCAGGTCAATGTATGCGGATGGATTCAAGAGGAGTCGTCCACACACACTGGCCCAAAAGGTAACCAGTTGATTGGGTAGGTTCCAATCTTTCTTGGGAGTTTTGCCTCATTACACAATAACATGAAGGAAAATGAGAACGCCCAATTCATCATCCATTTTGGTAAATTCTACTTTGTTTGAGTTGATTGGAGTCCTTGTTTCTCAAATCCTGGATTCAAAGGAAATTGAAAGAAATCTGTGGGAAAACTTTTATCAGATTTAAAAGAATAGCTGTTATCTTTGTGTTCTGACTGTAACTTTTTCTTTCAGTTTAACAAATCGGGAGCAATAGATAAAAGAAAAGATTTAGCCAAAGAACAAACCCATCTGGATGTCAAATAAGCTAGGCCTATCACAAATATGCACAATGACTAGCTTTTCATTTTATTGCAAGAATCATTAGTTCAATGATCATGAGTGAAAGAAATGTGAATTCACAGAAACCCACATTTTCCAAAGATCCTGACATGAATTTTCTTAAATCAAATTCAATTCATTTTGTAGGTATAACGCTTCACAATTTCTGTGCCGGGTTAATAAATGAAATCATCACTGAGTGGCTTCCCACTGTTCAGCCTGTCTGAGATGGGTTATTAGCAAGTACGATCACAATAGGAATCTGCAATAAATGAGGAAAGGTTTGATTAAGCTGTACAAAAAGTACTGGCAAGCTGCACCAAGTGAAGTAGAACTGTGTAGTTGAATGAGATGGGTTAATTATTGTAGATATTGAATTGCATGGTTAGAGCAAAAGTTCTAATATTGTTTTTGAGAATACGCCAGTCCTTCCTACCCTGTATTTGGTGTGTTTAATCAAAATTGGAGGAACAGCATCTCATATTTTGCTTGGGCAGCTTACAAACTAAGAGTATGATTATTGATTTCCCCAATTTCAAGTAATCCCTATATTCCCTCTCTTCCCAAGGGACGTGCGGTCAGGGGAGGCAGGGGAGGCAGAGCCTCACCTGTCATACTCCCAATGAAAATAGCTGTTAAGAAAAGTAAAGAAAAATAATAATAAAATAAAATAAATATAAAGAATTTTCCACTGATCTGTGTTATAAATGTCATTTCTATATGAATCTAATCATTTTTTATGGTCAAAATCGCAAAATCTGCGCAGCTCCGCTGCAAATACAGGGAGAGATGAGAGGTGAGGCAGCGACGAGGCAGCGATCACATCTGCCTCACAAGGGGGCGTGTCTTGAGCCCAGTGGAGGAAGAGCGAGCGTCAATTACATAGGCTCAGCCCACGTAATTGACGCTTCCTTGCTCTCCCTCCACGTTAGCTACTAACTGTAGTACTGCATTCCACCGCTGGCGGTGCTGACTTTCCAGCCGCGGGCAGCATTCACCCGTTGACCTTAACATCACAGGGGTCGCCAGCGTTGAATCTCGGCCCAGCTCGGCCTGTGGACTTCGGAAGCCGCGGTCTCCGGTAGGGAAGTGGCTGATTCGGAGGCTCTGGGCCGTAGCGGCGACTGCAGAGGCCTCAATAGGCCCCGACCATGGGTGAACAGAGGAAGCGGACTGCACTTTCAAAGTTCAGTCCTCTTCCTCTGTTCATCCGTGGTCGGGGCCTGTTCAATTTTGGTGCCTTCCCTCACAGTGGGAAACGTTGATTCCGCTGTGGGGGGATGTTTTTATGTTTAATGTTAAATTCTAATGTGTTGTGTTTATCTTTTTTGTGTGCTGCATTGATAAGGCTAAATGATGTTAATAATATAAGAAATATATTAAATGGATTTCTGGGCTAGATTAGAAACATAGAAACATAGAAAATAGGTACAGGAGGAGGCCATTCGGCCCTTCGAGCCAGCACCGCCATGCATTGTGATCATGGCTGATCATCCCCAATCAATAACCTGTATGCGTGTGTTGTAAAGAATGCTGATATGAAATATGAAACATACGGTTGCCTATCCAATAGTCATTGTGCAACCTGCCAATTGGATGGTGAATTTAAGCTACCTCTATCGGGTTCATATGTGTGTAAATCTGGCTCTGATACTAGCCAGTGCCTCCCCAGCCATTGACCTCACCGCACGTCACTGCTCTCCCCCCTCCCTCACCCTAGTCATTCTATCAGTACCACTGTCTACATCCTTGTATCCCCTCGTTATTACCTCTTACCCAGCAAACAATGGGCCATTATGTGCTCTGTCCTTCCTTGGTCATCTGTGGCTAGCCCTGCATTATTCTGGCCTTTTTCTACCTCCAGTTCTCACCTCTCTACTTTCAGTCTGAAGAAGGATCCTGTCCAGTGATGTTGCCTGACCCGTTGAGTTACTCCAGCACTTTGTGTTTAAATAATCAACTTGGGTTCAGGCGTTGGAATTGCAATATATTTAAATTCAGCATTATAAAACAGCAAAATATAATAAGTAACTGGAATAATTAAGATTACTGCGTTAGGTGTGACCATTATGCTGTTCAGCAAAGAGAAGACTACAATCACCTTTATGTATTCTTTGATCTTCATTGAAAAGGTAACAAAGTATCTGCTTTCTTTGAATAATCCATCTTCAGTGTTCGATAAATAACAACTTTACAATTTGTAAGAGGAAGTCCATGTCGTCTGTTTTCAGGATTTATCAATACAGCATCCATGTCCACTTGTGTAGGAAGGAACTGCAGATGCTGCTTTACAATTTCTCAAGACATGGACACCCTTCACCGAATTCTTACAACCAGAGCATGGCGCAACACAAATTTAAATTTTAATCCGATGCCGGGTTGGGTGAGGTGGGAAGGGGGGGGGGGAGGGGCAAGGTATATCTCCACCTTTCTTTTTCTTTTTTCTTATTTCTATATCTTTCGGCCACACTACTTTGGTAGTTTAGGGGTCTTTCTTTTGTTCTATTTCGATCTATCTTTTCACTTTTCACTTTTTCCCTTTCTTGTTCTCTTTTTCTTTTCTTTTTTCATTTTCAGGTTATAAGGTTAAAAATGAAGCTGTACAATAATTGTATAATTTTAGATGCTGATTGTTTTATCTCTGTACAATTGCTTCTGATAAAAATATAAACAAAATTAAAAAAAAGAGAACCAATCGTCAGAGGCCAATCCACTTCGACTCGCAGTCTGAAGAAGGGTCGCAACCTGAAATTACGCCTATTCCTTTCCTCCAGAGGTGCTGCCTGACCCGTTGAGTTACTTCAGCAATTTGTGTCTATCTACTCATATCCACATGCTTTTTTATCTTCTCTACTGATAACCATCACAGTGACCCCACCTACATGGCAGAATGAATGCTCACACAAAAGCAAGATTTCAAACTCTATTTATGCAGGGAACCATAAAGGGCCTGTCCCACAGGCGATTTTTCAGCGGACTGCCGGCGTCTGTCAAATTCCCGGCAGTCACCTGAAAAACCAGGAACTGGAACGGCGACCGTCAGAGTGGAACACACACACACACACACAAACACATCGCAAAGGCGGGGGCCAGGGAAAGCAGGGGAGCGCTGTCTAAAATTCACACGGTGCAAAACCAAGGTGATACAGACACACACCGCGATGAACAGGAAGGTTAAGACGGCTAGCACAGTGTACGGTATGTCCTTTAAAAGAGAGGGGAAGGGGGGGGAATGGAGGAGAAGGGGGGAGAAGGGGGGGAAGAAGGGGGGAGAAGGAGTGGGGACACTTTTAAGAAGCCAGACAACTTTTAATAAGCCAGAGATACACAGCTGTGAAGTTTGGCGGGCATTTAACATTATCAGTCGGTTCTCCTTGGTTCTGAAAACTCGTGCTTATGTTTTTTTTCCCCAATGAGCCAATGAAAATGCCCGGTCAGCATAGGCGATTAACTAAAACTACCTATGACTACCTTGACTACCCATAACTACATGGTGACCCCACTACAACTGCACCTACGACTACAGGATTATCGATTTTCTCCATGGCGACCAATTTTTGGTCGCAGAAAATTTGTCAACATGTTGAAACATTTGCGGCGACCATGCTGAGACAACGAATAGTTCCCAGAATGCGGGAACTCCTCGCGACCATGAAGGAGACTCACCATAAACCACCAGCGAACATGTGGCGACCATGTGGCGATCATGAGGCGAGCGCAAAGTCTCCTGCACTCGCCTAAAAAGTCACCTGAGTGGGACAGACCCTTGACTGAAACTTAGGAAATATGCACAGCAAGGAGATTGCTGATGGTCTTATACACAAGCCTTCATTATATTTAATTAGACTTCCATCAGCCCAAAACTAGCAATGTGATGGGCCACTGAAATTAATGCTGGATTATATGGAGAGAGTGAGAGAGTGGCCATCAAAGTTGCATTCTTTGTTCAATATTTCTTTCCCTTCTCCTTCTCTTCCTCCCATTCCTCCATGCCCTGCTCCGCCATTGGCTGAGCTCACATCTTTGCAGGTTTTAAAGACCTGGACGACATAGTGGCGTAATGGTAGAGTTGCTGCCTTACAGCACTAGAGACCTGGGTTCATTCCTGAACTTAGGTGTTGTCTGTACGGTGTTGGTATGCTCTCCCTGTGACCGCGTGGGTTTCCTCCGGATGCTCTGGCTTCCCTTCACACTCCAAAGACATACAGGTTTGTGCGTTAATTGGCTTCAGTAAAATAATTGTAAATTGTCCCTAATGTATAGGATAGTGCTAGTGTATGGGGTGATCACCCTTCGGCAAGGACTCGGTGGGCCGAAGGGCTGCTTCTGCACTGCATCTCTAACATCTAAAGTCCAAAGAACAGCATTTCCAGTATGGTCTAATTAATGAAGCCATCCATTGTGAATGCTTACAGTTTGCTTTATAACATTGTGGGTGCTGGGATGACTCTTGTTGCAAGTTCATTCTTTTCTTTTGCCGGAGAGTTTGGACTGGATAGGTGGTGAGACATTTGTCCTTGACGGCAAGAAACCTCTGTTGGTCTGCTTTGTTGGCTGGAATATAGTAAGCACAATGACAAAATCAAAACATTGTGAATGCTACTTGGGTTTCAGGCAGCAAATGGATGAAATTGGAAACCCTCAATATGACTTGAGTACACTCAGTGGTATCCTGCACCTTGAGAACTATTGCTGTTGTGGAGATTCCCTGCTGCCACGTGTTAAAATTGTTACTGATATTCCCCGCAATGTACCTCTAAACTAAACTAAACCCCCTCTTTCATTCCCACTTCTTCATTCTATATGTAGCTGAAATATCAATGTCCAGATTTTGAGGCGAGGTTATGGCTCAGTGTGGTGGGGAGAACAGGGAGAGGGAATGCTGATCAACTGTAGCTCGTTCGTTGTCCATGTGTGCCAGAAAAGATCGGTGTGGAGACCAATGATGACATGTGTCGGAAAGAACTGCAGATGCTGGTTTAAATCAAAGGTTTATCAAAATGTTGGAGTAACTCAGTGAGACAAGTAGCATCTCTGGAGAGAAGGAATGGATGACATTTTGGGTCGAGACCCTTCTTCAGACTTCAGTCACCCATTCCTTCTCTCCAGAGATGCTGCCTGTCCCGCTGAGTTACTCCAGTAATTTGTGTCTACCAATGATGACATTGGTTCACTTTCGTTGCTGCTGTTGCAACCAAGATTAAATTTGAGTTTTCACCCGCAAGAAAAAAGACGGCACTTTGTCTAGTTTGGGGATGTTCATATGTAGCATATGGTCCAGCTATTGATTCTGTTGGGCCAGTGATGAGACTCTTATGCAATTGTCCCAATTAGATTTTCAATTTTCCTTACTTTTGAGCAAATGTTCAATGGTTCAATGGTTCTCTATTATGACATGTACCGAAATTCTTTTGCATACAGTTCAATAAAGTTTATACGTTCTAGGAGCAGAATTAGGCCATTTCGCCCATCAAGTCTACTCTGCCATTCTATCATGGCTGATCTATCTTTCCCTCTCAACATCATTCTCCTGCCTTCAGGGCCGGATTTAGATGAAGCGAGGCCCTAAGCTGTTCCACTTGTGAGGCCCCTCCTAATCCCCCACCCCACGACTAGAGGAAGATGGTCCACCAGATTGACACCGATTTGCAGCCGAGCGTGGCCAATGAGATAAGGGGCTGGAAAGCTGCGCTTTTTATTTATTTATTTATTGCCAGTGCTATTGTCGAGTTATTGGCTTAAAACACTATTATTCTGAAATGGAGGGCAAGGAAAATTACTGAAGGGTTGTTTAGAGACTACAGTGCGTTGTGACAGTATATGTAAGAAAGGCCTCTGACAGTGTCAAAAATATTATACACCTTGCAGGGCTCTCACTTAATTTTTTTTCTCTGTTGTCAGCCGGGCAAACTTGGCAGCTTTTTAAGTTGCCAAATGACAGGTTAGGTAGTCATTTAAGACGGTTTGCATGACGCGTACGATAATGTGCTTGGACGCAGTGCGTAGTTACCAGTCGGAATTATGCTCAATGAAGCATTCACATATTATTTCTGCTTCAAATAAAGTCACAAACTAAACATATTCACCAATCAAGACATGATATATCCCACAATGACATGCAGCAAAATTATAAAACAGTATCTCAACACTTTTTACACGTTGCAATGAATGCAATTTCTATTATTTCTTTCCACTTCCAAACAAAAATGTGGTTGGATTATTCAGCGTATGATCAACCTCGGTGAGACCAAGCGCAGGCTTGGCAATCGCTTCGCACAACACCTCCACTCAGTTCGCAATAACCAACCTGGCTCAACACTTCAACTCCCCTTCCCATTCCGAATCTGACCTTTCTGTCGCTCCTATTTCCTATTCCCTTTTTCCTTCACTCCATAGATGCTGCCGCACCCGTTGAGTTTCTCCAGCAATTTTGACTACCTTCGATTCTCCAGCATCTGCAGTTCTTTCTTGAACATACCAATGGGATCCCACCACTGGCCACATCTTCCCATCTCCTCCCCTGTTGGCTTTCCGCAGAGACCGCTCCCTCCGTAACTCCCTGGTCAATCCGTCCCTTCCCACCCAAACCACCGCCTCTCCTGGCACTTTCCCTTGCAACCGCAGGAAATGTTACACTTGTCGCTTTACCTCCCCCCTTGACTCCATTCAAGGACCCAAGCAGTCTTTCCAGGTGCGGCAGAGGTTCACCTGCACCTCCTCCAACCTCATCTATTGCATCCACTGCTCTAGGTGTCAGCTGCTCTACATCGGTGAGACCAAGCGTAGACTTGGCGATCGCTTCGCCCAACACCTCCGCTCTGTCCACAATAACCAACCTGATATCCCGGTGGCTCAACACTTCAACTCCCCCTCCTATTCCGAATCTGACTTTTCTGTCGTGGGCCTCTTCCATGGCCAGAGTGAGGCCCACTGTAAATTGGAGGAGCAGCACCTCATATTTCGCTTGGGCAGTTTACACCCCAGCGGTATGAACATTGACTTCTTCAATTTCAGGTAATCCCTGCTTTATCTTCCCCTTCCCAGCTCTTCCTCAGCCCACTGTCTCCGCCTCTTTCTTTCTTCTTCCCATCCCGCCCACCCTCACATCAGTCTGAAGAAGGGTCTCGACCCGAAACGTCGCCTATTTCCTGCGCTCTATAGATACTGCCTCACCCGCTGAGTTTCTCCAGCATTTTTGTTTACCCATTCACACAAGTTCTGTTATCCCACTTTCCTCACCCACTCCCTACACAGGGGCAATTTTACAGAGACAAGTTAACCTACAAAGCCAGTGCGTCTTTGGGATGTGGGAGGAAACCCACATGCTTGCAGGGAGAATGTGCAAATTCAACACAGACAGTGCCCGAGGACAGGATCGAACACAGATCTCTGGCGTGTGAGGCAGCAAGTCTACCAGCTGTGCCACTATATTTTGTTTGCCAACACACAAAAAATTATACGTTGATAAATTTGGTTACTAAAAAAATGAAAATATCCATTTTCAGTTTTAAATCTCCAAGTGACGCTATGTCCCCCTTTACAGCTACTGTATGTTTAATTAAGTTCAAGACTATGGGGCAGTACATTGGCCATAAAGTTGCTGCCTAAAAGTGCCAGAGAACCGGAATTGATCCTGAATATGGATCCTGAATATGGAGTTTGCTCCTTTTCTCTTTGATCGCATGGGTTTTATCCGGGTGCTCTTGTTTCTTTACACATTCCAAAGGTGTGCAGGAACCTATTTCAGACCCAACCCAAAACGTAATATTTTCCTTTTGTCCAGAGATTCTGTCTAACCTGTTGTTAATCCAGCTTTTTGTGTCTATCTTCAGTTTAAACAAGCATCTGCAGTTCCTTCCTACCCACACGATACTATACGATAGAACTTTATTATTCCCAGGAGGGGAATTGTGTGTGTGTGTGTGTGTGTGGGTATATATATTATATACACATGCACACACCCACATATATTTATATAGTTATATATTCATATATATATACTGTATATGCACCGTTTTGTTTTTTTGTTTATAACATTGTTTACAGAGTACTATGTTTACATATTCAGTTGTGCTGCTGCAAGTAAGGA
Organism: Malacoraja senta; assembly: GCA_038087875.1. NCBI lineage: Eukaryota > Metazoa > Chordata > Chondrichthyes > Rajiformes > Rajidae > Malacoraja > Malacoraja senta. The sequence continues at coordinate 171,064,560 of CM075977.1, forward strand.
TTTCATTGTTCTAACTGGGACGTGAGAGAATAAAACACTCTTGATTCTTGACTTACTCCGCTAATGTGTGGTATAGAACTAGTGTACGGGTGATCGGTGGTCGGCATGGACTCGGTGGGCCAAAGGGCCTGTTTCCACGCTGTATCTTTAAATTAAACTAAAAACACTAAAACCAGAGGGAGTCTAAAGAAGGGTCTCTACCTGAAGCGTTACCCAATTTCTTCTATCCAGAGTTGCTGGCTGCTCCATGGAGTTCCCCCACTCAGTTGTTTCAAGATCTGGGTATGCTTTGCTGCATTTTTTCAGTGATGCCGCATATAATCTGACTGGATTTAACATAACGTAGGACTTGATAGAGGTCTTTAAAATTATGAGCGGGTTAGACAGAGTGGACGTGGATAAGCTTTTCCCATTGAGAGTAGGGAAGATTCAAACAAGGAGACATGACTTGAGAATTAAGGGACAGAAGTTTAGGGGGAACATTAGGGGGAACTTCTTTACTCAGAGAGTGGTAGCTGTGTGGAATGAGCTTCCAGTGGAAGTGGTGGAGGCAGGTTCGATGTTATCCTTTAAAAATAGATTGGATGGGTATATGGACGGGAAAGGAATGGAGGGTTATGGTCTGAGTGCAGGTAGATGGGACTAGGGGGAAGTATTTATTTTTAATTTTAAAAAAAGTAAAAAAAATGTTCGGCACGGACTTGAAGGGCCGAGATGGTCTGTTTCCGTGCTGTTATGGTTATATGGTTATATGGTTATATGGTTATATTAAAGCATGGAATAGTCTTCACCCTACCATAGTTACCCAATCAGACACAACTAAATTTAAGGTACCTCTTTTTTCCCCAAGAACCCTTTTTTGCTTAAGTTCAAGTCAAGAGGCAAGAGAGTTTTATTGTCATGTGTCCCAGATAGGACAATGAAATTCTTGCTTGCTGCAGCACAACAGAATATGTAAACATAATACAGAACAAGAGATAAAAGTTCAGTGTGTTTATATACCACAGACCATATATATACACAATAAATAAACAGATAAAATGAAATAGGCTGTTATTGTTCAGCCCTCCACCACCTCCAGTTTAAATTCCATTTAGAATATTTATGGAGGACCAGGAAACCAGAAGCAAGAGTTACTCCAAGGAGTTACTCCAGATCCAGGGTCAGGGAGTGATTCTGCATTGGTTTTCAGCGAGGTGGCGACCGGACAGCAATGGCGGCCAGATCTCCCACAATTCAAAGCGAGGGAGAAAGTGCCCAGCGCCGACCAGTTGCCGTGGCAGTGCGCATGCGCAGGGCGGCCGATGATGTGCTGGCCGTGGTTGTGCGCATGTGCAGGGGGAGGATGTGCCAGCGGATGAGGAACGAGCGGAGAGCGGAGACCCGGACACGGATACGGATGACGGGCGGAGACGGAGAGTGACAGACAGAGAGAGAGAGAGATAGAGAGGGGGGCCCGCCCAGAGTTGAACGGCAGGTGTCCTGCCTTGGCCGTAGGCCGCCTAGATTTCGAGGCCCTAGGCTTCAGCCTATGAAGCCTAGTGGTAAATCCGGCTCTGCGAGGCCCCCCTAGATCTCGAGGCCCTAAGCTTAAGTTTGTCAAGCTTATACATAAATCCAGCCCTGCCTGCCTTCGCCCTATAACATCTGATCCTTATTAATCAAGAATCTATCAATCTCCACCTTAAAAATATCCAGTGACTTGGCCTCCACAGTCATCTGTGGCAATGAATTCCACAGATTCACCATCCTCTGAGTAAAGAAATTCCTTGTCAAAACTGGGTGCACATTAGTGCACAGAGATCTCAGAGCAATATCAACACCTAAACAATATGCGAGCAGGTTGCATCACTTTATACTTTTTAAACAGGAATTAGTTATGTAAAAGAGATGAACAAAGAGAAATGCATTTCTCCACATTCGTCCATACCTAAAAAATACGATGCAAATCACTTACCCTCAACATATCTAGGCTGCTGTAATGTGGTCACTTTGGCACTGATATTGAAAGCAATTTCAATATGAAACTAAAACCGCCCTCTGACTGAAAGTGCCTCCGAATATAACTCGGAAATATGAGAATTTTGACATTCCTATCTCCCTGCAGCAGTCGACTGACCAATAATGGATGCCATCTTGTTCGCAAAGCTCTTGATTAAGGTCATTCACACAGAATGGGGCCTACCCTTGGATCTGTGTTAAAGTGGTGTGGTACCACTCCTAAAATCTACCTTGACACTAAATTACTTATTATATTAGAATCAAAAACTAATCATCAATAACAGTTGGGTAGTGTTTGGCAATTCAGATAACATTTGTCATTGACTGTAGACAAAAATGCTGGAGAAACTCAGCGGGTGAGGCAGCATCTATGGAGCAAAGGGAATAGGCAACGTTTTGGGTTGAGACCCTTCTTCAGACTGATGTGAGGGTGGGGGGGGCAGGGAGAAGACATGAAGAGGTGGAGACAGTGGGCTGAGGGAGAGCTGAGAAGGGGAGGAGAAAGTAAGGACTACCTGAAATTAGAGAAGTTAATGTTCATACCGCTAGGGTGCAAACTGCCCAAGCGAAATATGAGGGGCTGCAATTTGGACCTCCTCCAATTTACGGTGGTCCTCACTCTGGCCATGGAGGAGGCCCAGGACAGAAAGGTCAGATTCGGAATGGAAGGAGGAGTTGAAGTGTTAAGCCACCAGGAGATCAGGTTGGTTAGTGCGAACCGAGCGGAGGTGTTGGACGAAGCGATCGCCAAGCCTACGCTTGGTCTCACCGATGTAGAGCAGATTTTTTCTTCGGAAGGAGGAGAACTTCTTCAAATTAGGCATACCTTGAGGAGATTTCGCAGTGGAGTAGACAAAATCTTTAAGAAGGAACTGCAGATGCTAGAAAATCGAAGGTAGACAAAAATGATGGAGAAACTCAGCGGGTGAGGCAGCATTTAAGGATGTTTTTTTCTTCGGAGGGAGGAGGAGAACTTCTTCAAAGTAGGCATACCTTGAGGAGATTTTTTTTTCTTCGGAGGGAGGAGGAGAATCTCTTCAAATGTTTTTTCTTCTTTGTCATTGACTGAGTCACTTTGATTATTTTATAAGACTTAAATTATTTATTAAGTTACATTCATGAAGTTGATCAGAAACAGAAATACTTAGCAGATCAGATGTCATAAGTGGAAAGAGAAACAGAGTTAACATTCCAGTTTAAAAATCCTTTGTCAGAGCTGGAAAAGAAAGAAGAAAGGTCTTTGACCTGAAATGTTAATTCTGTTATTATTCCACAGATGCTCTTGTGCGTTTATAGGATTTTCTGTTTTTCTTTCCGACTTCTCGCCTCAGCAGTTCTTAACGGCCAAAACAATATCCAGGATTTTGTCAGCAAAGGCCATCTCACATTAATAGCCAAAGGCCATTAATGATTATGATATAGTTGGGATCACGGAGACATGGCTCCAGGGTGACCAAGGCTGGGAGCTGAACATCCAGGGATATTCTATATTCAGGAGGGATAGAGAGAAAGGAAAAGGAGGTGGGGTAGCGTTGCTGGTTAGAGAGGAGATTAACGCAGTGGAAAGGAAGGACATTAGCTTGGAGGATGTGGAATCAGTATGGGTAGAGCTGCGAAAAACTAAGGGGCAGAAAACGCTGGTGGGTGTTGTGTACAGGCCGCCTAGCAGTAGTAGTGAAGTTGGGGATGGCATCAAACAGGAAATTAGAAATGCGTGCAACAAAGGCAAAACATTTATAATGGGTGACTTCAATCTACATATAGATTGGGTGAATCAAATTGGCAGGGGTGCTGTGGAAGAGGATTTCTTGGAATGTATGCGGGATAGTTATCTAAACCAACATGTAGAGGAACCAACGAGAGAACAGGCTATTCCAGACTGGGTATTGAGTAATGAGGAAGGGTTAGTTAGCAGTCTTATTGTGCATGCCCCCTTGGGCAAGAGTGACCATAATATGGTTGAGTTCTTCATTAGGATGGAGAGTGACATTGTTAATTCAGAAACAACGGTTCTGAACTTAAAGAAAGGTAACTTTGAGGGTATGAGACGTGAATTGGCCAAGATTGACTGGCAATTAGTTCTAAAAGGGTTGACAGTGGATATGCAATGGAAGGAATTTAAAGACTGCATGGATGAACTACAAAATTGTTCATCCCAGTTTGACAAAAGAATAAATCAGGGAAGGTAGTGCATCCGTGGATAACAAGGGAAATCAGGGATAGTATCAAAGCAAAAGATGATGCGTACAAATTAGCCAGAAAAAGCTGCATACCAGAGGACTGGGAGAAATTCAGAGACCAGCAGAGGAGGACAAAGGGCTTAATTAGGAAAGGGAAAATAGATTATGAAAGAAAACTGGCAGGGAACATAAAAACTGACTGCAAAAGTTTTTATAGATATGTGAAGGGAAAGAGATTAGTTAAAACAAATGTAGGTCCCTTGCAGTCAGAAACAGGTGAATTGATCATGGGGAACAAGGATATGGCGGATCAATTGAATAACTACTTTGGTTCCGTGTTCACTTTGGAAGACATAAATAATCTGCCGGAAATAGCAGGGTCAAAGGAGATGGAGGAACTGAGTGAAATCCAGGTTAGTCGGGAAGTGGTGTTGGGTAAATTGAATGGATTAAAGGCCGATAAATCCCCAGGGCCAGATAGGCTGCATCTCAGAGTACTTAAGGAAGTAGCTCCAGAAATAGTGGATGCATTAGTGATAATTTTTCAAAACTCTTTAGATTCTGGAGTAGTTCCTGAGGATTGGAGGGTAGCAAACGTAACCCCACTTTTTAAGAAGGGAGGGAGAGAGAAAACGGGGAATTACAGACCAGTTAGTCTAACATCGGTAGTGGGGAAACTGCTAGAGTCAGTTATTAAAGATGGGATAGCAGCACATTTAGAAAGTGGTGAAATCATTGGACAAAGTCAGCATGGATTTACGAAAGGTAAATCATGTCTGACGAATCTTATAGAATTTTTCGAGGATGTAACTAGTCGAGTGGATAGGGGAGAACCAGTGGATGTGTTGTATCTGGACTTTCAGAAGGGTTTCGACAAGGTCCCACATAAGAGATTAGTATACAAACTTAAAACACACGGTATTGGGGGTTCAGTATTGATGTGGATAGAGAACTGGATGGCAAACAGGAAGCAAAGAGTAGGAATAAACGGGTCCTTTTCACAATGGCAGGCAGTGACTAGTGGGGTACCGCAAGGCTCAGTGCTGGGACCCCAGCTATTTACAATTTATATTAATGAACTGGATGAGGGAATTGAAGGCAACATCTCCAAGTTTGCGGATGACACTAAGCTGGTGGGCAGTGTTAGCTATGAGGAGGATGATAGGAGACTGCAAGGTGACGGATAGGCTGGGTGAGTGGGCAAATGTTTGGCAGATGCAGTATAATGTGGATAAATGTGAGGTTATCCACTTTGGTGGCAAAAACAGGAAAGCAGACTATTATCTAAATGGTGGCCGATTAGGAAAAGGGGAGATGCAGCGAGACCTGGGTGTCATGGTACACCAGTCATTGAAAGTAGGCATGCAGGTGCAGCAGGCAGTGAAGAAAGAGAATGGTATGTTAGCTTTCATAGCAAAAGGATTTGAGTATAGGAGCAGGGAGGGTCTACTGCAGTTGTACAGGGTCTTGGTGAGACCACACCTGGAGTATTGCGTACAGTTTTGGGCTCCAAATCTGAGGAAGGACATTATAGCCATAGAGGGAGTGCAGAGAAGGTTCACCAGACTGATTCCTGGGATGTCAGGACTTTCATATGAAGAAAGACTGGATAGACTTGGCTTATACTCGCTAGAATTTAGGAGATTGAGAGGGGATCTTATAGAAACGTACAAAATTCTTATGGGGTTGGACAGGCTAGATGCAGGAAGATTGTTCCCGATGTTGGGGAAGTGCAGGACAAGGGGTCACAGCTTAAGGATAAGGGGGAAATCCTTTAAGACCGAGATGAGGAAAAACATTTTCACACAGAGAGTGGTGAATCTCTGGAACTCTCTGCCACAGAGGGTAGTCGAGGCCAGTTCATTGGCTATATTTAAGAGGGAGTTAGATGTGGCCCTTGTGGCTAAAGGGATCAGGGGGTATGGAGAGAAGGCAGGTACGGGATACTGAGCTGGGTGATCAGCCATGATCATATTGAATGGCGGTGCAGGCTCGAAGGGCCGAATGGCCTACTCCTGCACCTATTTTCTATGTATATATGTATCTATATAACCCTTCTGTTTCCTGTTTCAAAGCTATAATAATTACCAAATATATCAGCCACCATAAAATGTGTATTAAAGATCCCAGGAGAGATTTGATAGGCTGGGATTGTTTTCTCTGGAGTGAAGGAGCCAGAGAAGTGACTTGATAGAACTATTTAAGATTATGAAAGGCATAGATAAGGAAAATATTTTCCTTGCGGTCGGAATATCAACCACAAGAGGGCATAGGTTTAAAGTGAGGGGCAAGTGTTTTAAAAGCGATGTGGTGGGTAAATATATTTATACAGAGAGTAGTTGGTATCTGGAACTTTCTGCCAGAGGATGTGGTGGAATTAGATACATTTACTACATTTAAAAACCATTTAGTGAAACATTTAAAAAGAGTCAAGAGTCAAGAGTGTTTTATTGTTATATGGCCCGGACAGGACAATGAAATTCTTACTTGCTGCAGCACAACAGAATATGTGAATATGCTCAGAAATACTACATTAAAGATTTTACTTCGGAGTCACGTGAGTGACTACGTGAAGAAGAGCCTGTCCAGCCGCACACGCGTCATCATCGTTAGACGCATAGCGCAGCGACCATGTGTTTGGAGGAGCACAGCTCCTCCAAACCGGTAAGTAAAAAGCCTGAAGGTGAGTGTTTACTTACGTTTTTCAGGTCGCTTTCTTCAGAGAACTTGTAGTTGGAACAACACGTCAGAATGGAGAAAGGATGTTAGAGGCGTACCGCAGGTAAACTCGAGAAAGACCGCGGGTCTGCGAGTAGCGGGCGCTCTTTTGAGGAGTCGGTGGCGGCAAGGCCATCAACTTTTAAATACGGTTAAAAAATATACCGTTGTAGCGCCATTAGGCGCAAGAGACAAAAGGCCGGGTGGCCAGCAGACTCTGAGGAGTCAGACCAAAGGATCCCCGACTCAGGCAGACATTTTGTCTATTCGGGTCCGCGTTGGGAGAGCCAGCGCAGGGAATGCCTGGGGAAGGTCCGGGCTTAGCGTTGGCCTATAGGAGAGCTAGTGCATGGAGTGCCTGGGGAAGGTCCGGCTTAGTGTTGGCCTACAGGAGAGCCAGTGCAGGGAGTGCCTGGGGAAGGTCCGGGCTTAGCGTTGGCCTATAGGAGAGCCAGCGCATGGAGTGCTTTGGAAGGTCCGGCTCATCGTTGGCCTAAGGGAGAGCCAGCGCAGGGAGTACTTGGGAAGGTCCGGCTCAGCGCTTGCCTACAGGAGAGCCAGCGTGAGCAGCACCTGAATGAGGGCTGCCTATGCATGGACTTACAGGAGAGCCCGCGCGGCAAGCACCTGGGAAAGGGTTTACTATGCGTACGCCTATGGGAGAGCCAGCGCTGGAAACACCTGAAGCAGGATGCCAGTTCGCCCCCTCCATGAGGAGAATTATTTTACGCAAAGATTCAGAGACGAATCATATGAGGACCAGAGCCCAATAACAGAGCCTAAAGGACCAGATTTGGCACAATATATAACATTTGTAGTTCCAAAACTATCAGGGGAACCATTGGGAGATAAATTAGCAATGTCAATAAATTACTTGCTCTCCCAGCAGCTCCAGTTTCTGACCATGCATGAGCTGTCAAAAAAGATGAAACCCGCAGAATTGAGCACTGGAAGCAGTCTCAGTGGTGAAATTTAAAAAAAAAATATAATAAAAAAAATGTTTTTTTTTTTAAATGACAGAGGGTGTTGAAATTGCTGGTCAGGCATTACGGCTTTGGCCAGAGGTTTGGATGGAGAGCACGTATCTGTATCACAACAAGGTTGACTTAGCACTCATGTGTAGTGCGCACTTTGAAATAAACTGTATTTATAAAAGTGCTATAAGACCTAACATATACCCTAAGTTTGTGGGGCTCTGTAAACCATCTAATATTCAATTGCCAAAAATCAGTTTTTGGAAAGAATCTAGCCAAAAAAGGGTAAAAGACCTCGATGAAACCGTCGGTGATTGGCAGATCAAATCGAAGGCAGTTTTCCCTACCAACGTGTGGTGACTGGGGACAGTGAAGGATCAAATCGGTCTTTCCCATATTTGCATTATTGGCGCACTCCTCCTGAGTATGTGGAGGTTACAATATTCCCACTAAGATCAGGGGATAACAATTGCCATAGGCAAACCCTGAGGTAGGGGGTCTGGTTCTGTAAGAGACATATTAAAGTTTTACACTTACAAGTTGGGGAAGATTACAATTCTTCCTAAAAGAATGGCAATCTGATGTATTTATACTGTACAGTATTGTGGGGTTTAGAATTGAATTCTACCCATATTTGGATTCTCCTACTCAGCATATTTCAAACCGGACACATATTTCTCAAAATAAGAGAATATGCAGATTCAGGCAGTACTTGAAATATTGTGTAAAAGGGATAATTAAGTAGTCAGTTCACCAACACCACCAATTTGTGCCAAATGTTTTATTAGATCAAATAGGATGGTGGGTGTAGAATTATTCTAGATCTGACAAGTCTTAACCCTTTTTTGTATAGTATAAAAAATAGTTTTGGAGACATTTGCCAATACTATACAGCCAATTTCAAGAAAATGCTATATTGCTAGCATATATCTTAAAGATGCATATTATTGTAATGGCCTATTTGGATATATTCTGATTGTGGCTACAACAGAACCATCAGTGTCAAGAATCAAGCTCACTTTGGAGAGGCTGGGATTTATTATGCATCCAGATAAATCCAAATTATTACCAAGCACAGTAATTGATTACTTGGGTTTCATTATTAAATCAGAATACATGGTAGTGATTCCGTCCAAGGACACAGCACCAACCCTCAATCAGGCAGGTAGCAAGCCTGCTTTGCAAACTAATTGCTCATTTCCAGCTGTACAATTTAGATCGCTGCATTATCAGCATTTACAGCAATAATAGGTACAGGCTTTGAGGATACATTCAGGGCATTTTTCCAGTCCCATGTAATTGCCAGTTGCAGTTATTACTGGAATACTATGGTGGATCATGAGTGTCTCAAATGCTTCCAGAGAGATCCTGGTTGAAACACCTTCCATTATTCTACAGACTAATTTTAGTGCTCTAGGTTGGGTTGCTACTTATACTATTTCCAGCTGTGGAGGTAGATGGAATGTGGAGAAAGTACCTTTGATCCAATAACAAGGGATCATTTAATGAGAGTTTTTAGGAACATTTTATGGGCCTAAAGCTTATTGCTCTAATATGCAAAGTTTGCATGTTTTAGGTGCAGATTGACAACACTACAGAATTGAAACGTATGTTAATCAGTTGAGTGGTATTAAGTCAGAATCTTGTGATAGATTGGTTAACGTGATCTGGACCTGGTGTTTTTACCAGAAATATTTGGTTTTGGCAATCTACCTACCAGGTAGATTCAAAATAGTTGCAGACTCAAGGTCACGTAAATTCAATGACAATACAGAATGGATGTTGGATCGTGACAAATTTAATAATATTGTTGCATGGTTGGGGATGCCAAAGATTGACTGTTTGCATCCAGACTTAACCACCAATTACCTAAATATGTGTCATGGGAACCTGATCCTGGGGCAGTAGCGGTGGATGTTTCTCGCTGCATTGGGGTAGAATGTTTTTATATGCATTTCTCCATTTTTGCCTCATTTAGTCAGTGTATACAGAAGATCAAACAGGACTCCGCTTTGGGAGTATTGGTGGTACCAAAATTGGACCTACACAACCATGGTACCCTCTGGTGTTAAAAATGATCACAAAGCCTCTTATGATTTTCCCAAACAGAATTAACCTGTTTGTGCACCCTATAACTGATGATTCACATCCTTTACATAATCATATTGGTTTGTTGGTTTGCAGATTCTAAGGAGTGCCATATCTCGGAAGAGGACTATCAGATCGTACTGTGGATGTTATTGCGGAAACCTGGAGGGATAGTACCCAGAAGCAGTACATTTCTTACATAAGGAAATGGGAGATGTTTTTGCTTAAGGCAGAATATTACATATCACACTGCAGACTTCTCAGACGTGTTAGAGTTTCTGTCAACTCTTTATTTTGATTGGCAGTTAAGCTATAGTGCTATCAATACTGCAAGGAGTGCCCTCTCTGCATATCTATGGAGGGAATCAGAACAAAATCTTGTAGGGTCACACCCTTTGGTCTGTAGATTTATGAAGGGAATTTTCAATTCTAAGCCTCCTAGACACAGGTATACAGAAATCTGGAATGTAAGAGATGTGCTAATGCTCTTTCGTCAATGGACTCCTATTGCAGCGCTGTCCTTGGCCAAAATTACCATGAAGGTAGTCATACTCAGGGCACTGGTTTCAGCACAGAGAGTGCAAACATTGCAGAAACTATGAATAGACATGATGGAAATAGCAACAGATGCTATTACGTTCTATGTCTATGATTTGCTTAAACAGAGTAGACCTGGAGTCACAGGATGTAAGTTGGGGTTTTCAGCATATCCTATGGATCCACGTCTATGTGTAGTATCACATTTATGATGTTACATTAAAGCCACCAGAACCTTAAGTGGTGCAGTATCAGCATTCTTAATCAGCCATAAATAACTGCATAAGAAAGTGTCGGTTCAGACTATTTCAAGATGGCTGAAGCAGGTGTTGCTTGATGCAGGTATTGATACTGACAAATTTAAATCTCATTCCACCAGGGCGCCATCAACATCGGCAGCCAAGAATTTGGATGTTCCAATAGAACATATCCTCGCGGCCGCAGGACAAAGTGAAAGAATGTTTCACAAGTATTACCATAAGGAGATTATAGTACCTGTGGTTGTTTGGTGGTGCTGTTTTTGATTCAGTATTAAGTTTCCTCTTGTGATAAAGGGGTTACTATTGTGGTGATAAATAAACCATTAACTGGTTGCATCCATGTTGTGGTTATGCATTGTTGATTGCTTTACTTATTTAGAGTCAATCAATGCAGTGAGACGCCTGGATTTGAATCTACGGCGTGAAATCACAGAGCTTTGAAATCTTCACATAGTCACTCACGTGACTCCGAAATAAAATAGTAAGATTAAACGAGAACTTACCAGTTTGAAGTTTGATCTTTATTTTATGAGGAGTTACGATGAGGGACTACGTGCCCTCTGCTCCCAACCCTCATAAAGATCGATCTGGTAGTTCTAGTCTTTACGTATCTTACTATCATACTTCAGTAATTGTTTTCTGTGATTTCACACCGCTGCTTTGAAGATTGACGCGTGGACGGGCTCTTCTTCACGTAGTCCCTCATCGTAACTCCTCATAAAATAAAGATCAAACTTCAAACTGGTAAGTTCTCGTTTAATCTTACTATTTTCTGTTGTACCGCTGGCAAAATGTTGCTGCAGGTAGGCACCATCTTGGAGGATAGTAAAAGGTAAAGTAATTTAGTTTATTGTACAGTGAAAAACGTTTTGGCATGTAAGTATTGTCCTAATGTGGACAGATAGGAGTATTGCAGATGGGCAAGAGGTCAGCACGGACATACTGTCCCAAAGGGCACCATTTCTGTGCTCTTCGATTCTCGGAAACACCTTCTTTCTGAATGCTAGTCTCAGAGGGTTTGTAAGATCTGGAGCTAGTGATCATCTTAAACATCACCCTATGGAGAAAGGCATTCATGGGCTGAATGACTGCGATTGGGTGAAATTCTCTTTGGCATAACCTTGAAACAGAAAGAGGCTGAATTTTTGGATATGTTTTCCTCAGAGGGGAGCAGGTACCTAACAGAGGCATACAAAATTATGGGGCACAGACAGGGCAGATAGCATGATAGCTTCTCAAAAGCAAGTGTTTCACAAAATAGAGGGCATGGGTTTAGAGGAAAGGATAAGAGGCTTGGAGAGCATCTGATGAAAAACCTTTTCACCCAGAGAGCGGTTGGAATCTAGAACACACTGCCTGAGTGGCTGGCTAGTGAGAAACTCTCAGCACATCTCAGCTCAAGATGAATCACTGATGAATAGAAAGCTATGGACCAGGTGCTGGTTAATGGAATTTGTATACCTTAATACTCGATAGTTTGCATAGACATGGAGGGCTGAAGGCCCTAATTCCGTGCTTTGCGACTGTAACTCCATGAGAAATAAAAATCTTGAACTTCTATCCTGCTGTTAATGCATTTCAGACCACAATAAACAAGATAATTTTTTGCTCAGTACACACCGTTTGCTCTCACTCTCACGAAGCTCTTTGACAGATTGTTTGCCACACATTAAAATCTGTTAAAGCTCAGAAATGTTCTTCCACTGGGCCCTATCCTCTTGCAGCAGAGGGTCGCCTTGCTGCGTAGGTGACCTCAAGATTCTGGTCTGTGGAAGGCAGTTTTTAGCCCCACTGGTGTTGAAATCAGTTCCAATTTGGTGACACACACATCAGCATCATTCAAAGGACATTTTCATTTATTCACACATGGGACATGGGATTCGCATTCAATTTCAACATCTCTATTTGACCTTCGGAACAGAATGGTGATGAATTTCATGCTTCAACATCCGTGATCCTTGTAATGGAAACAATTGAGTGCCTTGCCAGACCAGCTTGGATATCGGTTGAAACTCAATCACTTTGCTGCTTGCCTGAACTCATATATTGGCCAGACCATGTAGACAAACATGCTGGAGAAACTCAGCGGGTGCAGCAGCATCTATGGAGCGAAGGAAATAGGCAGACCAAATAGGAATGGCTAATATTCTGCAATGAAAGGTACTGGTGAACCAAATAGGTCTTTAATAGCAAGGCCACAGGCCTTTATAGCAAGCTAATAGCTTTTTGAGTCTGAAAAAGGGTTCTGGCCCAAAGCGTTACCAATCCATGTTCTCCAGAGATGCTGCCTGACCCACCGATTTACTCCTGCGCTTTGTATCTTTCCTTGTAAACCATCATCAGCAATTCCTTTGTGTGGTGTTTACTTTATACATATTTATTCAAAGACTTGTTTTGAAATTCTCCAAATGCCATGTTGGGATATGGACTCCTGTCTTCAGATCAATGGCCAAAGCCTCTAGATACAGGTCCAGTTAATTATCCAGCATGCCACCAAACCCTCAGGTTGCTGTGAAGGTTAACTTGGTCCTGAATTTTTGCAAACTCCCTCTGGGGTAGATTTGGAGATTTTATCCAAAATATATCAGAGTTTGCTTCTGGTTCAAGGTCACAGGCATTCTCAATTCCATGAAAGCTGAATTCATTCCCCTTTGCCAGAAAATATTTAAAAAAGGGAGCAAGCATACAGCTTTGCAAAAAATAACAACACAGGTGTTTGCATGGTTCTAGGTGGTACTTAGTGGGTGATTTATTCTGCAGGAGGTTGTAGATATTGTTCATGGACAACCTTAAATGCTCCTTAGATGGCTTAGGAAGTTCGGCCTGTCCCCAATAACTCTCACCAACTGCTACAGATGCGCCATAGAAAGCATTTTATCAGGATGCATCACAGCATGATATTGGAACAACTCCATCCAAGACCGCAAGAAATTGCAGAGAATTGTGAATGCAGCCCAGACCATCACACAAACCAACCTCCCTTCCATTTACTCCATTTACACCTCAAGCTGCCTTGGCAAGACCAGCAGCATAATCAAGCACGAGTCGCACCCCAGCCACACCCTCTTCCCCCCTCTCCCATCAGGCAAAAGGTATAGAAGTGTGAAAGTATACACCTCAAGATTCTGGGACAGTTTCTTCCTAGCTGTTATCAGGCAAACGAACCACCCTACCAACAACTGGAGAGCAGTCCTGAGCTACTACCTACCTCATTGGAGACCCTCGGACTATCTTTTATCGGATTTTACCGGACTTTATCTTGCATTATTCACATTATTCCCTTTATCATGTGTCTGTACACTGTGGATGGCTTGATTGTAATCATGTATTGTCTTTCTGCTGACTGGTTAGCATGTAACAAAAGCTTTTTACTGTACCCACTGTAAACTCAAACTCAGAAGACCCAGCTTCAGACTGAGTTTATTGGCAAAAATGGCCACAGCCTGGGCCGATGGACAGCGGGTGAATCCAGGGAGAGAGTTCTTTCAGTCTCCCACCACATCACTTTGCACCTGCTGAGTGTCCTCTGTAGGACAACCAATGCAATCCTGAGGCTGAAGAGAGGAGCCATTGCCACACGGTGACATCTCAGCAATCCCAAGCATCAGCCGATGGACAGGTGGCGGAGTTTGGTGACCAGTTTGAGTGTGTCATGATATCAGCAGATTAACTTTGGATGAGAACCAGATGAATTTTTAATTTAGAGGTCAGATCGTTCATTGCACCACCAGGATGCTGCACAATTTCCACATATGCAATAATAGATACTGAAGCTTCAGATGCTGCATTATGATACATTGCTGGTACATTATGGTACCCTTTACTGGCTGACCAACATAATCAGATGACTGGCAACTATAATCTGAGACAGAGCAGATATAAAAACTAGGTGTACATTCACCTGCTTCACAATTTCCCCATCAACGGTCACACTGATGAAGATGCACAAAGTACCTCCAAGTTTAATAAAGACCACCATTGGTGCATAACACTGACATTTTTATTAGAATTCATTTGTAACAAATGGAACTTGTGTCAGCAAATAACTGATTTTCTTACAGACTTTTTGCCACCAATGTAACCTAAGTAAGAAAATAAAAAGCACGCCTTTCAATCTGTAAAACATTTATGTTAACTACTAGAGGTAATTGTATGATTCTTTGAACAAGCCATGTTACATTTTATTTTGTTCAATCTATGCATTCAAATGAGAGCAGTGAACACAGTCTGTTATACTTTGAAAATAAAACCAAGCACTCTAAGCTTGAATGGGGAAAAAAAGTCACAGAACAAGATGGGCGTAGAACGTGAAGCCATCGGGAGATTTGTCAGAGTATTTGGGCATCATTACAACGACCTTTCTCTCTTAAAGTTCCGTGTTATTTACATACATACCTAGTGAACGCGGAAGTTACACAAGGGTTCAAGTAGCATGTAATTTTGGGTGTAGAATCACGAGGGCAGTGCATAGTACAAAGTTTTGGAAAAGTGCACATCTCCCTGGAGGACTTTAGATTTTTGCAAAATGGATCATTAAGAACAGAAAACAACAACTAATATGAGAAAATAATTTGCAAAAAGAGTTGCTAAATTAAAATATACTTGCATCATACAAATGTTATCTATCTGAATGCAATTAATTAAAAAAATTATATGTATATATTTATATATTGCCTACATAGGTTAATGGTTAAATAATTATAGCACCTTGTCAGCTTTCAAAGAGAGAAAAATATATCTTTCTGCAGATTATGAAGGAATTTGCAGAATAAGAAGTTTCAATAAGACCGTGATAGTGGAATGGGAGAGAGTGAGTGCATCAGGAACACACATCAATGAGAAACTAGATTAAAAAAGCAGCAAATAGGCTGAGTATTCTTGACAACTTACTCCTTTTTATTGTAATTACCCTGGCTCCCCACATTCTGATTTTCAATTGAAATATTTCAAAGTTTTCTTTTTCAGCTCTGGGGGAAAATGCATTCCCAAACAAGAATTCCATTGGAACAGTTTTCTCACTCAACATGTTCTTATGATTTCACAAATAGCTCTTGGTACAAAACAGATACTTTGTTTTTTAAGAGACAACCATCAACTGGACAGATATATGAACAGTTATACTTGGCAACCTCAGCAACTCGGCTCAATACTGATCGAGGTTAGGCTGGTGGTTCTTACTAGGTAATGGTCTGTATCTCATCTCACAGGAACAGTTAGCAGATTGTTAATATAACAACATGTGAAGAGGTGCATCGACATGATATAAACTCTCACGGCTCCATCCTGAGGTAGCCTTCTGTCATATTTCTTGTTTTAGAAAAAGTGCTTTGTATGATTTCAAAAACAGCTTTTGACCACCGAGTGTCGAAGGAAAGAAAATCAAAAAAGAAAATAGGGTGACTGGCCTCACAGACTGTCTACTCTGTACCGTAATGATTCCTGACACGTCTTTCCACTTACTTTCAATGCTCTTAGTTTTCTTAATGCAAAGAACCCACTAACACTGTGGCTTGCCGGACTCTACATTGTGTTTGCTCTTGCTAGAAAAGCAATGGGAATGGAACCAAGACCGGGAATCCAATGTTCATATATAAAAAAGATGGAAACTCTAAATATGACTGTCGAATCAAGGACAATACATTTTAAAAAGTTGTTGGATGACCTGGTGAAACAACTGGGATGCCATGACCATGACCATGACACCACTTATCAAGAAGCTTCAATGCTTTCCACAGAGCTCATTTCTGCTAGCTAGATGTAATAATGTAAAATGATCACCTACTGGATTTGACAGATTGCTAAATGATTTTATAATGTTAAGGTACACAAAAGACCTCAATACACTTTAAGCACTTCAATTCAGAGATAGAAATTAAATGCAAAAGTATGTACAAAATGGTATAATGGCATCTAATTTGCATATAAAGTTACCATTTAAAGAGGAAGGATAGTCTATGGCGAGTGACACTTGTTCAAAATCACTCCCATTCATCAGAACATGACATTTCTTTCTGCTGGGGAGATGCTGGAGCCTGGTCTCCTTTTGTTGCTTGGCCACTCTGTCACAGTGCTCTGGGCAGATGGTTACAGCAAACAACATGGAAGGGCAGGTTCATGGGCATCGTGGAGCCCCCCTAATCATGAGGAATTTGTGGTTGGAAAGCTGAGAATTCGGCAATAACAGCTGCAAAATTTTCCTAGCGCTTGGGATACCTCCTGTCTCTTGTGATAGGAGTCCCTCTGGAGAACACCTACATCCTGCAACAGAGTTGATCTAGCACAGCTCTAATTCTTGCCTTCGAGGCCCTCTGGATCACTGCCTCTTTTTGCAGTAGAGCCACTCTGGGACAAATTTGACTTTTTCCTACGTTTATGACCCACCAGTGATATTACTGATGCGACTTTACAGCAAGGCTTCTCAGAAAGTTAAATTCCACTGAACCCGTAAAGGAACAAAAACTCTGTAGACTATGGCTTCAATAAAATGTGAAATGCTTTGAACTGTTATCCTTCCCTTAAGATTTTCCATCCTCATACAGTAATTAAACTGACTTTTAACCCCATTTTAGTTCTGACACAGGGATTACTTAATCCAAGTATATTTAACAACATGCTCACTATAAAGTATAGAAGCGAAATGAAACTCCCACGCTAAATATTTTAAAACTTATTTGCTTTTTTTATATGCAATTTATTGCGTACATGTGCAAAGATACGTTTCAGTATATCATACGAACCTATTAAACATGGATTACTGAGTTCATTGATGTGCATTCCAGTAGACACTAACTTTTCACCATCTCATCATGGAAGCCTAGACAACTAATTATTATTCAGATGGAGGTTACCAGTGATATATTTGGTGAGCTATTCAACCACATCTTAAAATCTTTGACATGGATGATCTGATGAATTCAGTAGCAGTAGCTTTATACTTTGCCCCTCCCTGTTGATTCCTTAAAGGCCCTTTTTCATTGAAATTTATGATTTGTTTATTAACTGACTGCTAAGGGCAACTTTCATTGAAATGAAAAACTCAATCAGACCATTATGTGGTAAGATAAATAAAAGGACAGCACAAAAAAAATGTGCATCAAAAAATTCAAATTATTTCCGTTTCTACAGCCAGATACGTACATCATTTCTACAGCTTAAAAAAAGCTACAGTCTGGAAAAAACATGAACAAATAAGCAACTTTTTAAATTCACTTCATTGAATGATAAACTTTTGTTAAAAAAGGGAAAGAAGTTTACACAGTTAAAAATGAAGTACAGGTCAGCAGTATATTACAGTACTAAAAAACTAAATCAGTAATTTGAACATTCCCTCCCTCTTAATAATTAGTATGAGCAAATGGTGGAAAGGGGCGATATCGAAGCAAACGTGTCCTACTAGTTTCTTATGTCAGGAACTGGCCTTTTCATAACATTTTCATTCCTTTGCAGGCATAGTACTCTCAAGATTCAGCTTTGCAATCCTTTCTCCACAGTTCTCAGATAATCCTTAGCACACTCTC
The DNA here is from genome assembly GCA_038087875.1 of Malacoraja senta. Classification (NCBI taxonomy): domain Eukaryota; kingdom Metazoa; phylum Chordata; class Chondrichthyes; order Rajiformes; family Rajidae; genus Malacoraja; species Malacoraja senta. Next base: position 171,082,835 of record CM075977.1, read on the forward strand.
CGTCTTCTGCAATAGGCTTCCCTCCACTTCAATCATCAAAGTTGAATCCTTGAGTTGTCTGAACAATCCTTCTGATGCCTCATCATGAAGGATTCTCCTCTTCTTCTCAAGTAGGTTATTAAACTGCCAATTCTTGGTCCACCTGGAATAGTTTATTTTTTAATTTCCCCTCCCCCCCCACTAATTTATCTTTAGCTAGGAGTAAGTAGAACTTCTCAAGCACATTGTATGGCTCAGAAGAGGCTTTCTGGATCTTAAGTGGCCTACTGTAAATCCAAGGTGAATCAGGTTTTACGTTGCATAGTGATCGAAGCTTCCAAGGTACTCCAGTGCAGCTCGATAGCAGAACTGATACTGATCCTGCAGAAAGATAAAAGGAAATGAATTTCCAATAACAGAGCACTAAATACAGTAAATGATGTGGCGACATTTCAGACTGAATATGTGAGAGCAATATAGTTCAACAGAGTGCAGTTCTTAGGATCTATGGATTACTATGATCTGACAACATTACAGGAATGTCACACTTTATACGTATTATTGAAGGCTTTCTTTTGAGATTAAACAGCTCTGCAAACATTAGCCTTTGACATTAGATGAAAGCCATCTCTGTATCCTTTTATCGTATGATTTATCATCACAGTAAGTACAAAGTGCATCTGAACCTTGCACCTAATATGGTTCGTTTAAGATTAAATGCTGGAGTTATTTATGAAACTCAACTGAACAGATGATTCTTCAATGCGTAATTCATTAAAATGGTAGTGGTAGATCGGAGATGGTTATGTATTTTCAAATCAGGCCTTTGAAACAAAGCTAACATCTTTTGCTAAAATTCCTTCACACTATCTTAGAGGTACAGGTACTTCAAATAGGTTAAATGCCCCATATAAACTGAACTGTTTTTTTCAGATGAATAAATTAAGGTACAAAGGCCATGATGTATTCCAAATTATTCTTTATCTAATCGCTATTACTTTCAATTATTTTAATCATCCTCTAAGGGAAAAAAAAGGTTTTGATCATTTACCAGATATTTGACAAGGTGCATTTATCAAGCTGATTATACATGATAAAAACTACTGACTAAAGTTTTTAAGGGGTTGTTCCATGCCTCTGCACATTTTACAGGACAGTGCAAGGCTTTCAATGTTGTAGTATACAGTGCTGTGATATTGGAGACTACAAGGAATTGGCACAGAAGAGGTGTTGAGGGATAAATCAGCCAGATCACATCCAATGGCGGGGTAGGCTTGAGAGGCCTGCTGGCCCTTTCCTGCTCCTATTGTCTTGCGATCTTGTATTCTGTACATTTAAACAATCCGAGGTATGTTATTGTTTCAGCAACATAGGGGAATTTCACGGGTCAGGATAGAGTCCTAATTCGTCTTAACTTCAATGTGTTTGGAAATGGCGGAATAAGACTATGCCTTAATATCTCTGCTCTCACAGCCAGAGGACTGCACACTGATTAGTTGCAACCTCGAAGGAAGATAATACTCCTATGGGCATCTAAAATTCAACTTGTCAGACAAGCAGAGAACAGATATAGTGTTCTGTTTTTGCCTAAACTTTTCATTAAGAGTTTCTTCAGTTCATGCCCCTTTCTTTGCAACTGCCAGGCATATTCTCCAAGTGATGTGTGCAGTGACAATATTTTGTCAGTGAAAAATGGAAACACAAAGCCAGTGTTTTTATTGCCAAGGTCCGAATAAAAATAGCTTTGGCTTCTTTCAATGAAGAACAAATTTGACAACATTTGGCAGCGTTGAGTGCACCTGTCATCATTGTTACCACAAACGGAAATCAGGGATGGTTATCACAATGTTAAACTTTCCAAATCAAACATGATCGCCCTCTCACATTAAATGCTAAGGGAAATAGAAGCTGCATTCCAAATGCACAGGTATACCTGCAGTGACCTCCACTTAGACTGTGTGCACTTCTTGAATCACAGCCAGTTCCATGCATTATGTCAGTCAAGTTGTTCTTGGAAAATTCATTGGGACTTTGCAACTGCTATTTATGGCAGCACTTCACTTGTTTTTGCAAAGCTTGTACAGTTGAAGGAAAAAAATGAGCTCATTTGCACCTTGATGGACACACCATCATACTTGTAGGTTATGGAGGAAGACCACAGAAAGATAGATGTCATGGAGTCATAAGGTCACACAGCATGGAAACAGATCCTTCAGCCCACTGAATCCATGCTGACCATCAAGTACCCATCTACACTAATCTAACGTTAATCTCATTTTATCTTCACATTTCCATCAATTCCTCCCAGATTCTATCACTCATCTGCATACTAGGAATAATTTACCAGCTGGAATGATTTTTGGATGTGGGAGATTGGAGCACCTAGAGGAAACGCTCGCAGTCACAGGGTGAACATGCAAACTCCAGTGAGTCAGGTTTGAACTTGAGTCACTGGATTTGTGAAGCAGCAGCTCTACTGCTGCGTCACTGTGCTACCAAATGAAGGAAAGTGTTATCAGTGTACAAAGGTATGACACTTTGCCTAAAGCTGTGCTGAGAAACCTTCCTGTGAACAATAAGATTTCCAAAGGACGCCATCGCAAAGCAATGGAGATTCCAAAAACTAGCCTGCCAGATCTTTTCCAATAATGGAATAACCCATTCAAACACTATCAAGGAGTACTCAATGAGTATTTTTCCTATGTTTTTACCGTGGAGAAAGACATGAAGTCTGGGGAACATGGGGCAGTTAATAGCATGGCAAGTGGGCTGAGGAATGTTTAATGGAGTTTAATGCAGATAAGTACGAGGTGTTGCATATTGTAAATTCAAACCAGGGCAGGACTTCCACAGTGAATTGTAGGGCCCCGGGAATGTAGTACATAGTTCCCTGAAAGTGGCTTCACAGGTATATAGGGTGGTAAAGAAGGTTTTTGGTACATTGGCCTTCATCGGAGTGGTGAATCTCTGGAACTCTCTGCCACAGAAGGTAGTTGAGGCCAGTTCATTGGCTATATTTAAGAGGGAGTTAGATGTGGCCCTTGTGGCTAAAGGGATCAGGGGGTATGGAGAGAAGGCAGGTACAGGATACTGAGTTGGATGATCAGCCATGATCATATTGAATGGCGGTGCAGGCTCGAAGGGCCAAATGGCCTACTCCTGCACCTATTTTCTATGTTTCTATGTTTCTATCAGTCAGGGTAATTAGTATAGAAGTTGGGATGTTATGTTACACTTGTACAACAATCTCTGGTGAGGCCGCATTTGGAGTATTGTGTTCAGGTTTGGTCACCCTAATATAGGAAGGGTGTCATTAAGATGGAAAGAGTGCATATATTTATGAGGATGTTGCCAGGACATTAGGGCCTGAGCTATAGGGAGAAATTAAGCAAGTTAGGTAATTCCACAGAAGCAATAATAGTCTTCAGCAATCAGCAGAGGCTTCATACATTTACAAGGTCTGATAAAGTGTCTTCAACCTGAAACAGTAATTCTGTTTCTCATTCCATAGATGCCGGATAATCCGTTGAACATTTCCAGCATTTTCTCTTTATATTGGAAGAGGGAGTGTAATCTATATTACTAAAAGTCTGATCTTGACCACTTCCTGTTGTTCTGTATATTGATTTTAGAAAAAACACTGCCACTTACGGCTGTGATTTTTGGCCATCTTACTCAGAGTCCCCCTCCACTGCGCAGGACGAGAGGATTTTTCCCATCGATGAAAAATAAAAGAGTTATTAGTGTTTAAAAAATGTTGAGATTCTCTCTCCTGAAGGCCAAGCCCCTTCCGGAGGGACTATAAAATCTGGAAGTGTTGAGTGCCTCAGTCAGTCTCTGCAAGATGGGGGAAGCGAGAGGGTCACGTCTCTCACTCTGAACTGTGAATAACACTGAACACATGTCTACTAAACTGTGAGTGTGGTTTTACTGACCTTGAGTGCCCTTAATGTGGTTTGAAAATGAAAATGTGGTTGGTTTGAAATAAACACAGCAAATGATTGGTGGTGGTTGGTTTGAAATAAAGCACAGCAAATGGTTGGTGGTGGTTGGTTTGAAATACAGCACAGCAAATGGTTGGTGGTGGTTGGTTTGAAATAAAGCACAGCAAATGGTTGTTGGTGGTTGGCTTGAAATAAAGCACAGCAAATGGTTGGTGGTGGTTGGTTTGAAATAAAGCACAGCAAATGGTTGGTGGTGGTTGGTTTGAAATAAAGCACGGTAAATGGTTGGTGGTGGTTGGTTTGAAATAAAGCACAGCAAATGGTTGTTGGTGGTTGTTTTGAAATAATGCACAGCAAATGACTAAAAGTTTAAACTTGACAACTTCCTGTTTGCTCTGTATATTGATTTTAGATAAAATGCTACCACTTACGGCTGTGAATTTTGGCCATCTTACTCAGTCTCCCTCCGCTCATGAGGTGCAGAGGATTCTTCCCATCAATGAAAAATAAAAGTGTTATTAGTGTTTAAAAAATGTTGAGAATCTCTCTCCTGTCAATCATGCCATGAAGGCCACGCCCCTTCTGGTGGGAGGGGGGATTATAAAATCCGGAAGTGTGGGTGTGGCTCAATCTCTGCAAGATGGGGGAGGGAGAGGTCACGACTCTGTCTGAGCTGTGAATCAACTGAACACACTGAATATCTACTGAAATGTGAGTGTGTTTATGTGGTGTTTTGTGTGGTTTTATGGTGTTTTTTTGGTTGTTTCACCCTGCTTGAAATGGTATGAAACTGCATTTGAATTTGGTGGCCTTGCACCCTGCATGAAATGGTATAAACCTGCATTTGAATTTGGTGGCCTTACGCCCTGCTTGAAATGGTATGAAACTGCACTTGAATTTGGTAGCCTTGCACCCTACTTGAGGTGGTATGAAACTGCACTTGAATTTGGTGGCCTTGCACCCTTCTTGAAGTGGTATAAAACTGCACTTGAATTTGGTGGCCTTGCACCCTGCTTGAAGTGGTATGAAACTGCACTTAAATTTGGTGGCCTTGCACCCTGCTTGAAGTGGTGTGAATCTACACTTGAATTTGGTGGCCTTGCACCCTGCTTGAAATGGCATGAAACTGCACTTGGATTTGGTGACCTTGCACCCTGCTTGGTGGCATGAAATTGCACTTGAATTTGGTGGCCTTGCACCTTGCTTGACTTGAGTATGGTGGCCTTGCACCCTGCTTGAAGTGGCAGGATACTGCACTTGAGTTTGATGGCCCTGCACCCTGCTTGAAGTGGTAGGAAACTGCACTTGAGTTTGGTGGCCTTGCACCCTGCTTGAAGTGGTCGGAAACTGCACTTGAATTTGGTGACCTTGCACCCTGCTTGAAGTGGTATGAAACTGCACTTGAAGTTGGTGGCGTTGCACCCTGCTTGAAATGGAATTTCAAGGAATAGCCATGAATCAACTGCCAGCCCACCAGCCGTGAGTGGGCTGCCAGCACATCAGGCTTGAGTGACTGAGCTGCCACCCCAAGAATCCATTTGGCCCACAATGTCCATACTAGCCCTCTGGAAACCAGTCCCTTCAACCCACAACACCCATACTAGCGCTCCAGAAAGACCACCCCCCCCCCCCACTGGCCACCAATATTGGAATTGGTGGAGAGGTGGAATAATGTGTTGGGGGACCAGCCCTCCCATGTGAACATGGGACCCAATGGGTCCCACTTAGTCTAGTAATGAATAAAATTAAATGAAAAAAAAAACATGCTTTGAAGATTACTGGGAAGCTTTTTGATCCCACGAGCCTAAACTTAACAAGGGCTCATAATCCTAAGGATCTCCTTGCTGTGATGGAAGATGTTTGATGACCTCGCCAGGTTGGAAATTAATGCATCGCTTGGCGCCACGTTTCCTAATCCAGGACGCGAATCATGTCTGTACTCGTGTCAACCTTCCCTGAATCCTGCAGTTCCTGCCAGCATTCAAATCCTCATCCCGCTTCACAATTCCCTTGCATTCCCCCATGAACTCCATTCATTTTGAATGTTATTGCTGGATCTGGAGGCTGCAACAGCCAACAAACACAATGCATTCCTTCTGCAGAATGCAGCTCATGAAGCCAAGGGGTATCAGGCAACAGGCCAATACTCAGCATTTAACAGCCATGCAGAGGAAATAATGACCATCCTTTGCTTTAAAATTAGCCTGGCCTTTGGTGGAGAAACCTGACTCATTTTGCTGGTGCTGAACATGTACACACACAAGTTTTGGCTGCTGGGTGGTCACACCTCTGCAAACCAAGCTCCACCAATGTCAATGTAGCTGGGTAATGTGGCAAGCACAACAACTCAGTGCTGGTTACCAAAGGTGAATCCCTCCCTCAGTGAAGTTGCAAAAATGTGCACCTTTGTTTATTTAAAACTTTCAATTGTTCTTCACGGGACTCCACAATGTAGTGTAGAGAGATAGAATACTTAAGCGGACCATTACTTGTTTATGGAATAAAGAATACTTAAGGGGACCATTACTTGTTTATGGAATAAAGAATACTTAAGCAGACCATTACAGTTTATCTTGCTGGTAGCTGCAAGTTTGTCCCACTGCGGCGACCTAATTGGCGAGTTTAGAAGAGTTTGAAAAAGTGTCATGTTGAAGACCTTCTTCGACTATGTGGAAGACCTCCTTCGACCTCCTTCAACTATGTTGAAGACTAGCTTCGACTAGCTTCGACTAACTTCGGGAAAATTGGACCCCGAATAGTGGAGAGTGAGGACGATTTCCTTCGATCTCCTTCGACCTCCCTTCGACTATGTTGAAGACTATCTACGACTACCTTCGACTACCCTCGATTACCTACGAATAACATGCTGACCTACCTCGACTAAACCTATGAGTAAAAAAAATATCGATTTTTTTCCATGGCGACCTTTTTTTAAAAACTCGCTGGCATTTTTCAGCATGCTAAAAAAAAACGCCTCGAGTACGCGGGGACTACTCCAGAGCATGAAGGAGAGTTACAAAGACCTCCAAGGACCTCGTGTCAACCATGCTGCGAGTATGAGTCGAGGGCAAACTCTTCTGAACTCTCGGATTAGGTCGCCAAAGTGGGACAGCCCCTTTACGATACAAAGTGGCTGAATCCTCTGCCTCTGGTGGAACCAATGGTCTCTCTCTCACCAAACCATTCACTTGCACCCAGCAGTCCAGAGACAGGCCAGTGACAAAGAACTTAAAACTTTAGACTTTAGAGAAACGGTGTGTAAACAGGCCCTTCGGCCCACCGAGACCGCGCCGACCAGTGATCACCCCATGCGTTTGCACTATCCTTCATACTAGGGACAATTTACAATTTTACAGAAACAAATTAATCTACAAACCTAATCTACAACCCCTTTAGTCAGGATCAAACCTGGATCTCTGGTGCTGTAATGCAGCAACTCAACTGTGCCGTCCTTAAACCGATCAGATTTAGAGTGTAATGGGCCTGTCCCACTTAGGCGATTTTTCAGGCGACGGCCGGCGACTGTCAAGTTGCAGGCAGTCACCTGGAAAACCGTTGACCGTCAGAGTGGAACAGACACACACATCACTTCCTTCACCAGCCCGTTATGCAGGCAGGGGACAGGGCAAGCAGGGGCAAAGCCAATGTGATACAGACACACACCGCGATGAACAAGAAGGTTAGCGCTGTAATTAAGACGGCTAAAACACAGTGTAGGGTAAGTCCTTTAAAAGAGGGGGGGGGGGGGGGGAGAAGGAGTCGAGACAACTTTTAAGAAGCCAGAGATACACGGTTGTACAGCTCGGCAGATATTTAACATTCCCGGACTGTTATCCTTGGTTCTGAAATCTACTGCTTACTTTATTTTCCCCCAGTGAGCCAATGAAATTCACCGGTCAGCACCGGATACAACCTACGAGAACATTCGACCTCCTGGCAATCTATTAGGACCTCCTGGCGACCCACCTACGGCATGAGAATTCTCGCTACTCTCCATGACGGCTACATTCTGGTCGGCGCTAATTTTTCATCATGTTGAAAAATTTGCAGCGACCATAATGAGGCCGCGACTGGTTCCCAGAATGCGGGAACTCCTCACAACCATGAAGGCGATTCCCCAGCAACCACCCGCGAACATGTGGCGACTGCAAAGTCTCCTGCAGTCGCCTAAAAAGTTGCCTAAGTGGGACAGGCCCATAAGGCAGCCAGGGGCCACAGTCTTAGAATAAAGGGGAGGTCATTTAAGACTGTGAGAAAAAACTTTTTCACCCAGAGAATTGTGAATTTATGGAATTCCCTGCCACAGAGGGCAGTGGAGGCCAAATCACTGGATGGATTTAAGAGAGAGTTAGATAGAGCTCTAGGGGCTAGTGGAGTCAAGGGATATGGGGAGAAGGCAGGCACGGGTTATTGATAGGGGAAGATCAGCCATGATCACAATGAATGGCGGTGCTGGCTCGAAGGGCCGAATGGCCTCCTCCTGCACCTATTTTCTATGTTTCTAAAGGATAGAGGGTATTGAGTGGAGTTAGATGTATCAATGCCTCAACTTGTGACTGCTTATCTCAGGGATTTACCTACTCAGAAGAGAATTTCGGGAGTGCAAATGATACCTAAGGATCTCCTGCTTTGCCTTCCACAATACTCATAGTTGAAAGCTGTAAAATCTATTGCTCTGCACTGCACTAGTTCCCAAAATGATTTCAACTCAAAGCAGGGCAGTCAGTAGAAAGAGACAGCTGCATGAACACTTCCAAATATTTCTCTGTTCCATCAAGTCTTTTAGTTGAGTTTAGAGATACAGCGTGGAAATTGCCCCTTCGGCCCACCGAGTCCATGCTGACCAACGATCCCCGCACATTAACACACACTATGGACAATTTACACTTATACCATGCCAATTAACCTACAAACATATACATCTGCGGAATGTGGGAGGAAACCGAAGATCTCAGAAAAAACCCACGCAGGTCACGGGGAGAAAGTACAAACTCTGTACTGACAGCACCCGTATTAGGGATCGAACGGGGGTCCCTGGAGCTGCAAGTGCTGTAATGCAGCAACTCCTCTGCTGCGCCACCGTGCTGCCCGAATGTCACCCCAAGGAACAATTTTGACTAGTAAATTCAGGCAGACTATGAAGAATATAGCAGTGATCCTGAAGGACCTAAAGTGTACTTGGCTAATACTTTCTCATGAAATAAAGAATTTTTGGATTCTGTTAACTCTTTTCTCCTTTGTTTCCTGTTCCATGTCCATATGGAGAAGCTTGCTTTGAGCAATGACATCAGTTCGAAAGATTGAGCAGATCTCTGAATTGTTGTGGCCAAACTGCTCAAAGATGTACCACAGCTCCAGTCTAAAACGTGGGAAATCATGTGGAGATCATCATCCCATAGGGGTTATAACATTTCACAGACATCATTGTGAGTGCGTAATGCTGAATAGTGCACAGTGCAATATGCCAGATTACATAATTTCCACAAAGAAATTGCTCCATTAATGTTGAGCATCTATCTGCAACAGTCAGATCGCCACGTGGCTTTTACCTTAGTTCAAAGTATGAAGTTGAAGCAAGGAACAGTAAAAGCTGTACCTTACAAAAATGTTCATTTAGCTCAAAGTTAATCACAGCACAGCTGATTTCTCAGTAAAAAGGGCCACAGACTTTTAAAAAGCCTACTCAGTGTCCTCAGCCCTGCCAATTATTATTAATGCAACGTTTCTCACACGCCAGCACTGTTAACTTGTGTCTGCGTATTCACATCGCACATTTCAGTGCAAAGTCCCAGATAATAATAATAATAATAATAATAGAGGGGCAGGAGATGTCAAAGAAGTGGTGAAATTGATCCATCTCATTCACCGAAGATAGACACAAAATGCTGGAGTTGCACAGCAGGACAGGCAGCATCTCTGGAGAGAAACATAGAAACATAGAAAATAGGTGCAGGAGTAGGCCATTCGGCCCTTCGAGCCTGCACCGCCATTCATGGCTGATCATCCAACTCAGTATCCTGTACCTGCTTTCTCTCCATACCCCCTGATCCCTTTAGCCACAAGGGCCACATCTAACTCCCTCTTAAATATAGCCAATGAACTGGCCTCAACTACATTCTGTGGCAGAGAATTCCAGAGATTCACCACTCTCTGTGTAAAAAATGTTTTTCTCATCTCAGTCCTAACAGATTTCCCCTTTATCCTTAAACTGTGACCCCTTATTCTGGACTTCCCCAACATCGGGAACAATCTTCCTGCATCTAGCCTGTCCAACCCCTTAAGAATTTTGTAAGTTTCTATAAGATCCCCCCTCAATCTTCTAAATTCTAGCGAATACAAGCCGAGTCTATCCAGTCTTTCTTCATATGAAAGTCCTGACATCCCAGGAATCAGTCTGGTGAACCTTCTCTGTACTCCCTCAATGGCAAGAATGTCCTTCCTCAGATTAGGAGACCAAAACTGTACGCAATACTCCAGGTGTGGTCTCACCAAGACCCTGTACAACTGCAGTAGAACCTCCCTACTCCTATACTCAAATCCTTTTGCTATGAATGCTAACATACCATTCGCTTTCTTCACTGCCTGCTGCACCTGCATGCCTACTTTCAATGACTGGTGTACCATGACACCCAGGTCTCGTTGCATCTCCCCTTTTCCTAATCGGCCACCATTCAGATAATAGCCTACTTTCCTGTTCTTGCCACCAAAGTGGATAACCTCACATTTATCCACATTATACTGCAGAAGGAATGGGTGACGTTTTGTGTCGAGACCCTTCTTTGTGACTCTCAGTCTGAAGAAAGGTCTGGACTCGAAACGTCACCCATTCCTCCTCTCCAGAGATGCTGCGTCCCGCTGAGTTACTCCAGCATTTTGTGTCTATCTTCGGTTTAAACCAGCATCGGCAGTTTCTTCTGACACGCATTTACCACCCCAACTTGACTCAAATGAGCATAAAGAAACAGATAATCTAGCTCATTTACTCATGTTTTTGATCCATCCATAAATGTTGGCCAAAACCGTACAAATATTTTATTGAACATAGAATAGTATAGCAGGGGAACAGGCCCTTCAGCCCACAATGTCTGTGCAAAACATGATGCCAAGACCAACTATATGCCTGCACATAACCCATATCCCTCCATTCCATGCAGATCCATTTGCTTATCCAAAAGTCTCTTAAATGCCTATCATATGTGTCTCCACCACTACTCCCAACAGCACGTTTCAGGCACTCACCACACTCTGTGCAATAAACTTGTCCTGCAAATCTCCTTTACATGTTGTCCTGCTTACCTTTAAGCTATGTCCCACAGATATTTCCATCCTGTAATATACTTCAATCAGGTCCTCCGAAACCTCCAGCATTGCAGGGAAAACAATCCAAATCTGTCCAACCTCTCCAGGTAGCTAAGGTCCTCTAATGCAGGCATAATTCTGGTAAACCTCCTCTGCACCCTTTCTAAAGCCTCCATATCATTCTTGTTATGAGGCAACTAGGACTGCATGCTAAACTCCAAATGCGTCGAACCAAAACTGCATCTTGACTTCCCGACTCTTATACTCTACTTGTGTTGTCACTTTCAGGGAATTATGGACTTGGACCCCAAGATCACTCTGTACATCAATGCTGTTAAGGATCACGTTAATTGTATATTTTCTCCTTACATACTTAATGAGCAGATTAATCTTAAGGAATTTTTGGAAATCTTAAGGAATTTTTCTTAAGGAATTCGGTTCTTAGATCCTTCAATATGGATTCTGGTATTTCTTCATTTTGTTAAAAGGGGGCTCACATTTGCTCCCATCCAAACCAAAGGTGTAATTCCAGAGTCTATCGATGATAACTATTTCTAAAGCCTTCTCTTTCAAAATTCTGGGATACAGATGATCAGATCCTTGAGATTGATCAGCTTTTGGTTTCACAAAATATTCCACCATTATTTTTTTTAACTAATACTGATTTCCTTCATTTTCTAATTTTTATACATGCTTGGTCCAGCTCAGGTTTAGTGAAGGTTAGCCGAGACCAATGATAGGTGAAAATATTAATGCATGTATCCTTGTATATTTGGTCAACAGTAGTGAGAGACAGATTCTGCTAATCCTTGTTATAACAAAAATGTTCCTCACTTGGGACTGGACCCAAATTAGTTTTGTTTGAGAATCTATAACTACATTTGAAAGGGCCACCTCAGGACTTTGGTTTTGCTCAATATTCAGCCCAAGTGTTCTGCAAACTTAAATATTTTTTATTTAATGCACATTCCATTTTTCATTCTAATTTCCAGTCAGATATTTTTGCATTTCTGCCTCTCTCCAAGTCTGATTATTGCACAAATCATCTTCCAACCAAGCAGACAGGAATCCTGTCGAAAGGGCCTTGAGTTGGTCACCAGTTGGTACTTGCAAGGAATGTAGCATAAATCATCTGTTATTGAAATCACTTGGCTCCAACTACATATTCATTATGGTAACACAGAGGACCACAAATCTCCACCTTCCCCCACTGTAATGCTGCATCTGTTCTAATAGTGTGTGAGACCTGAGAAATGGCTCTAGCTTCCAGCACCACGGGATGGGTGAAGCCATCTGGAACCAGGAGCACAATGGATGGAATGGATTTCATCAGGTTTATTGGCCACTTGCCTTATTTATTATATGGGTTGCCACTGGCAATCCAGGTCCCGCACATTGGTAGCCACCAAAACCAGCAGATGTCCCATGCATTGCAAAGGGATCATCCTCCGGCCCTGATACAAGTCATTTAAAAATTGTTGAGTCTGCTTCAGTAAATAAAAGATATTTTTTATTCAAATGATTCATCACAAAAGATTGCTACCAATCAAGCCACAGCTGTTATCTCAAAATGGGAGCCAATTAAACAAAGAATCAATTGATTTTCAGGAAATTAGAATGCAATAGGAGTTAATGCTTTAAACTTTATTTTCTTACCTCTGTTTGTACCATAGCTGGTCGTTGTGTTCTAAGCATTTTGACAGTCTGAAAGATATCCACAACACCCTCGTACCTCATTCTTTCCAATACAATACTAAGTGTTATGAAAACACCAGTCCTCCCAACACCAGCACTATGGGGAGACAAAGAACAGTTAATTAAATGACAATCAAAAGTCTGAGTGACTGCATTGGTAATAGCTTCTCACACACTAAGCAATTATTAAATATAATACTAGAGCCATGAATGTGCTACTGTAAACCCTATTAACACACCAGACAGTGCCGATATTTCTAAGCACCAGAGATCATAAAGAGTCTGTGAAGCCTGTGGAGCAATCGGCTTTTAAAAACATGACTGACTTATTTGACAGTGTTCACTTTTAATTGCTGTAATGTAAAATCATCTATTCAGTGTACTTCAACAAGAATGGGAGCCTTTCCACATACAGACACTGAAGCTTTCAATATTGCTGTGGTCTGTACAAATAAACCATGCTGCAAAAGTTTGAATATAGATGTGGCCTTTGTTGATTGCCTTTTGCTTTCAGTTAAATAATATTTTCTGTTTGGCCTTTTTTATCCCCTTCTCAATCTAAGGATTGCAATATAACTGTTATTTCTTGGCTTATCATTTCTTGCCTTCTCTTTTGACCTTCAGGCTTTTATCCTTAACACAAGTTTCTCACCAATGAAAGAATGAAGCATTTAAAATTAATATGATCTTAAAAATTTGCCCGACGTTTTAGTTATTAAGCTGCCGAATTTACCAATTATTTCCATTGAGGTGAAGTTTACAGCCAAAACTCGCAGGGCAAGACATCATTGAGATAAGACAAAATAAATGGAGAAAAGCAATAGTGTTCCTAACCTGGAATTGGACCCAAAATAATTTTGTTTGAGAATCTATACATAAATTCGAAAGGGCCATCTCAGGTTTTGGATTTTTGCTCAACATTCACCCCAAGTGATGTGCAGTGCAAATGGTTCTGCACACTTAGTTTTTTTTAATTCAATGCACATAATTAAAAAAATAATGAGTTTCTGCGAACTTAAATATTTCTTTACTTAATGCACATTAAAATATATGTTTTATTTAATGTGCATTAAATAAAAAATATTTAAGTTTTCAGAACTATTTTTTACATTTAATGCACATTTCATTTAATGTGCAATAAAAACTCCAACCGACTGAGATAAAGATGAGTAAATTGGCAGAATGTTGTCACATTTTATATTTTTGCAGAAAGGGGGTCTGAGGAGAAAGTAACTTTGAAGGGAAAAGAACGAGAGAGCAATATTTAGTGGAGCACAAAATAATCAGACAAAAAACTATGGCACCATGCTGCACCGACCCATGATCATAGCAAAGGGCCTGGTGGCCCACACCTACTCATGTTTTCTTGTGTCCAAATGATTGAAACATTCTGCATCAAATTCCTGTCTCTATAAACTGGAATCTGACATCTTTATTCCAAGTTGATGATATCAGATTTCTTTCAGAACAGAATATGAAATAGTACTTGTTAGGAATTTCAAACCACCCATCCTGGGGTTTGCCAAGTACATCAGTTCCACTGGTGACCACAGCATTTCCCAGATCTCATCCCTCGCGTGAAGTTATTATTAACCTGAATTTTTATACATGCGGCACCCCGTGTGCCATTTTATTCATTGCTTTGCAACACTCCAAACTATCATTACACTGCACGAACACGTATTTTATTACTGGCTGGAAATGTAGTTACCTTTTTTGCTTTAACTGCTTCCCCAGTACAACAGATCAAGACTCAAGGAACATTAAAAAGATTACTCACCTACAATGAACACTGATGGGTCCATCCTGGCCAAATTGCTCTTTTGTCTTGTGTACTTGGCCAATGAAATCAATAAACCCTTCTCCAGACTTTGGCACTCCTTGCTCTGGCCAGTCAGTAAATTGGAATTGCCTCACCGTGCGTGACTGGCCATCCTGTTTCACCCGATAGAAAAGGAACACAATATGGTTGGATACAAATCAAGATAGACACAAATAAAAACCCAGTTCAGCTGAAGGGCCTTTGTTAAACCTGTTTCTCTTTCCATCAGACACAGCTAGGCCTGTTCAGTATCTACAGCATTTTTTATTCTCATAAGAAATATAAGCTTTTCAGAGCCACTCACATAACTTTTTTTTTGGAAGACCAATTAACTGGATAGTCAATTAATTTGATGTAACAGTTTAAAATATTGCACTACCGTCTTTGAACCCATGTACTTTTAAATTATTATTTTTTTTTAATAATATTTTTATTAGAGGCAGGTACATATCATATTGAAAACATTTCATGTATATCATTCCTACTTTACTAATATTATCGATTGATATTCACTCTGCCTAGTATTTTTTTTTTATATAGGTAGAAAATAAGAGAATAGCAGAAAAATAAAAAAAAAAAGGGATGATAAAGAAGAATGGAATAAATTACTAAAAGTACAACACTGGAGATATATTCGAACATTTTAAAATATAACTTTTCATCTAATCCTGAATTCGAGTTTCAGTCAGGTTCGCGTGCCGAACCAGTCTGTCCCTTCAAATAGTCAATAAATGGAGACCATGTTCTGATAAAAAGTTCTTGTTTGTCCATTAAGACAAATCTAATTCTTTCCAAATGTAAGGTCTCTGACATTTCCATAATCCACATTTTAATTGTGGGGGTTATAGGGCCTTTCCAAAATTTTAATATTAATTTTTTTCCAGTTATTATACTATAGTCGATGAAGTTTCTTTGAGTTGTTGTAAATGTTAGACTTTGTTCTAATATTCCTAGTATTATTAATTTTAAATCTGGATCCAATTGAGTGTTGACAACTATAGATATTATTCTAAAAATGTCTGCCCAAAATGTTTTGACTTTTATACAATTCGCGAATGTATGAGTTAGGTTAGCATCTAAATGTTGACATTTATCACAAATAGGGGAGATATGTGGGAAGATTCTGTTTAGTTTTGTTTTAGAATAATGTAATCTATGTAGTACTTTAAATTGTATTAGAGAGTGTCTGGCATTTAATGAACATTGATGTATATGTTCCTGTCCCTGTCCCTGATTTATGTATTGGTCTTTATAACCTATTTTTTTAAAATTCTGATTATATGTTTTCTATAAATCTCTGTATGGTGTCCTTGAGACCTCGGTATAAGGCGCCCGTAAATAAAATCCATTATTATTATTATTATTATTATCCCAAGTATCTTTCGTTATTGCTTGGCTTAGTTCATTTTCCCATGTTTGCCTATATAAATCTGTCAATGGTATCTCACTATCTAATAGGGTGTTATATATATGAGATATTAATTTTTCTGTATTAGGGTGTTTATTCAAACAGTCATCAAGGATTTCTGGATCTCTGGTTCTAACGTTTTGAGTGTTTGATTTAACATAATCTCTAAGTTGTAGATATCTGAAAAAATCATTTGAGTGGAGTCCATAAGTCTGTTGTAGCTCCTGAAATGAAAGAAAGGTGCCTTTCTTATAAAGTTGTCCCATCATTTTAATTCCATAATTTTTCCATCGTACGAAACCTTTATCCAACCTAGAAAGTTTAAATGAAGGGTTATTCGCGATGGTAAGAAAGAGTAGTAAATTATCCAATTTTAAGGTCTTTTTTAATTGTTTCCAAATCCACATACCACTATATATTATAGGATTTTCCCTGTAAATTTTTTAATTCAATTTTGAGGTAGCAAACAGTATCGAAACAATTTCAAAGGGTAAACAATCTTCCTTTTCCATCTTTAACCAATCTGGTTGCTGATTCATTTCTTCCAGCCTAAAATTCATATTTGCACAAATGTTTTTTGCTTATCCTGTGATTCTTATAATCCCAGATAAAATCAGTGATGATGGAATCCAACTTTTTTAAGAAGTTTTTTGGCAAATATATCGGGATTGATTGAAAGAGGTATAATATTTGCGGTAAAAAAATCATTTTTATGGCATTAATTTTACCAAACATTGAAATAGGAAGTGTTTTCCAATACTGAATATTCTTATGTAGTTTATTCAGTAAAGGGGGGAAATTTGATTTAAATAATGATGCATATGTCTTGGTGACATAAATTCCTAGATATTTAAATTTTTCATTAACTATTTTAAACGGGAATTGTTGTATTATGTGTAGATTATGTTCCGTTATTGGCATAATTTCACTTTTATTCCAATTAATTCTGTATCTGGAAAGCAGACCAAATTGAGTTATTAAATTTAATAAATTAGGAATACTAATTTCTGGTTTTGTAATGTAAATTAATACATCGTCTGTGTATAAAGACATTTTATTCACTGTGTCTTTAGTATTATACCCGTATATTTCCGGATGGGTCCTAACTCTTTCAGCAAGTGGCTCAATAGCGAGTGCAAATAATAACGGAGATAGCGGGCATCCTTGTCTACAGCCTCTAGATAAATTAAATTTAGTTGATAACATTTGATTTGTTAATATTCTAGCTGTTGGGTTAGTATATAAAAGTTTTACCCATGTACAGAACTTCTCACCCAATTGCAATTTTTCCATCACCGAAAATAAATAGGGCCATTCAACCTGATCAAATGCTTTCTCAGCATCTAGCGAGATTATTGCTAGGTCTTCGTTAGTGATTCTCTTTGAGTATATTATATTAAATAATCATCTCAAATTATAAGATGAGTACCGTTTCGGGATAAAACCTGTTTGGTCAGGGTGTATTAATTTATTCATCACTGTACTTAATCTGTGTGCTAGGATTTTAGTTAATATTTTCTGATCGGTATTTAAAAGAGCAATTGCTCTGTATGAGCCTGGGTCTTCGGGATCCTTATCCGCCTTTGGTATAAGTGTTATTATAGATTCATTTAAAGTTTCTGGCAATTTCTGTTGGATGTAGGTGTACTCTTACAGTGTTTGTAAGCGTGGAGAGACCAAATCGTAATTTTTAAAATAAAATTCAGAACCTAAACCGTCTGGGCCGGCTGCTTTACCGTTTTTTTAAAAGATCTAATAGACTCTTCAATATCTTTTACCGTAATTTCAGCTTCTAGTAATTCTCTGTCTTTTGAGTCTAAACCTTTTAGATTGCATTTTTGTAAGAATGCTACTATTCCTTCTGGCTGTTCTATAGTTTTAGCTGAGTAAAGATTTTGATAATATTGCAGAAATCTCTCATTTATATCCTTGGGCAGTATTAATAATTCTCCCGTGTCTGATCTAATTTTGTGGATTGTTTTTTCCCCCTCCAGTTTTCGAAGCTGACGTGCTAAGAGTTTTTGTGGTTTGTCTCCGAATTCAAAATGTAATTGTTTAGTATGCTGGTAGAGTTTTATTACTTGTTCTGAATACATTTTATTTAATTTATATTTCAATACAGCAATTTTATTATGTTTTATCGTAGATGGCGTAGCCGCATTTTCTATATCTAATTGCTTTATTTCCCTTTCCAGTGTCTGTTGCTTAACCCGGTTCTCTTTATTCTAAAATGCTTGGGAGGAAATTAATGCTCCTCGTACAAATGCTTTAAATGTTTCCCAAATAAGGGAGGCAGGTGTTCCAGGGTGGTCATTAGTCTAAAAAAATGTATGAATCTGTTTAGTAAGATATTCCTGACATGCTTTTTCATTTATAATTTCGGGGTTAAGTCTCCAATGTGTTTGTTTCTCGGCCATTCCATTTAATTTAATCATAAATGTTAAAGGTGCGTGGTCTGAAATTATAATATTATAATATTTCGAATTGTAGATAAATGGGATGAGCATAGAGTCTACTAAAAAATAGTCTATTCTTGAGTAGGTTTTATGTACCGGTGAATAAAATGAATATTCTCGTCCGGTTGGATTTTCGATTCTCCAGACATCCTTAATATTAGTGGTATTATTAAATGAGTTTAGAACTTTTAAATTAATGCAGTATCTCTTTATTTTAACTTATTAAACTTTTGGCTAGATGTTGTTCTTGTTTAAAAATTACTTGGAATTTTGGAATGAGAAAGGTTGATAACGTTGCAGTCTTGATAACACTGCAAGGCAAATGCTTAAATTAAATGCTATTCGTATAAATTTTAAGAGCAACATATTTATAAGCCAATTTGCAATATTCATCTTATTAGGTATAGCTAGAGAGAAATTAAATTACAGATACTAAAACTACAGGTTTACATATCTTAAACTGGTATTGATAACAGAAAATTAGTTCAATCACTTCTAAACCAATCTTCTTGGAATGAAGAAGTTGAATAGATTGTACATCATTAGAGCTGGTTTATATTTTTCATTATCAGGTCTGATGCTGAGTGTTAAATCTGAATACCAGCCAGGAAACCGGAACAAAATCCTTTATGCCCTTTAAAATATTTTGTTTTATCTTTAAGAAGGAACTGCAGATGCTGGAAAATCGAAGGTAGACTAAATGCTGGAGAAACTCAGCGGGTGTGGCAGCATCTATGGAGCGAAGGAAATAGGCAATGTTTCAGGTCAAAACCCTTCTTCAGACTGATGTGAGGGGGGGGGGGGGCAAAGAAAGGAAGAGGTGGAGCCATAGGGCTGAGGGAGAGCTGAGAAGGGGAGGAGAAAGTCAGGACTACCTGAAATTAGAGAAGTCAATGTTCATACCGCTGGGGTGCAAACTGCCCAAGCAAAATATGAGGTGCTGCTCCTCCAATTTACAGTGGTCCTCACTGATGTAGAGCAACTGACATCCAGAGCAGCGGATGCAATAGATGAGGTTGGAGGAGGTGCAGGTGAACCTCTGCCGCACCTGGAAAGACTGCTTGGGTCCTTGAATGGAGTCAAGGGGGGAGGTAAAGCGACAAGTGTAGCATTTCTTGCGGTTGCAAGGGAAAGTGCCCGGAGAGGGGGTGGTTCGGGTGGTTCGGGAGGAATTGACCAGGGAGTTACGGAGGGAGCGGTCTCTGCGGAAAGCAGACAGGGGAGGAGATGGGAAGATGTGGCAAGTGGTGGGATCACGTTGGAGGTGGCGAAAATGTTGGAGGATTATTTGTTGTATGTAACGGCCGGTAGGGTGGAAGGTGAGGACAAGGGGGACTCTGCCCTTGTTACGAGTGGGGGGATGGGGTTTGAGAGCAGAGTCACGGGGTATAGAAGAAGCCATGGTGAGTTTTATTATCGTTAGTATTGTTATTGTTACTCCATTCTCCTCTGTCCCATCCCTGTTCTTGTATTCAGATCCAGCTGAGTAGTATTGCAGCAGCACTGAAATAGATCTTCCATGCCATTCACAAATTTCCAATGCAGTAAACCATGAATCTACTATAAGTTTCCAGTTACAGCCTTCAATAATATCTGTTTAACTTGCCCATTTTTGACATCCAATACACAATTCTTCATAGATTGGTAGAACTGTAGGGGAAGCCTGCTGATTTGTCTCATAATTTATGTCACTTTTCCACTTATTTCCACTTTTTGCCCTTACTCTACAATGTAAATTCAGAGCATTCTTCTTCTTGGAAACTGTTCCATTTGCCACAGATCAGCTATTATAAGGTCATAAGTGATAGGAGTAGAATTAGGCCATTCAGCCCATCAAGTCTACTCCGCCATTCAATCATGGCTGATCTATCTCTCCTTCCCAACCCCATTCTCCTGCCTTCTCCCCATAACCTCTGACACCTGTATTAATCAAAAATATATCTATCTATCTATCCGTAAAAATATCCACTGACATGGCCTCCACAGCACTCTGTGGCAAAGAATTCCAAAGATTCACCACCCTCTGACCAAATTCCTAAAAGAAGCTCCTTTAATTCTGAGGCTATGACCTCTGGTTGTAGACTCACTCACTAGTGGAAACATCCTCTCCACATCCACTCTATCCAAGCCTTTCACTATTCTGTATGTTTCAATGCGATTCCCCCTCGTTCTTCTAAAGTCCAGCAAGTATAGGCCCAGTGACGATAAACGCTCATCATCGGTTAACCTACTAATTCCTGGGATCATTCTTGTACATCATCATTCTGTTATTAAACTTTCCCCAAGGAAGAACTGCCCTTGCAAACTAGTGCCCCAGTTCCAAATACTTGCCCGTTCCAAATCCTTTGTCAGTCCAAATGTCCTTGATGAAGTTGCACCTTTCCCAGAACTCTCTTCGTAAAAGCCTCCAGTCAGATTTCAATTGCCGCCACAGTGGCATTACAAAACGCAAATGTTAACCCATGTACTGACTTGAGATAATTTATCCCTCCCTGCACTATGGGACCTGGCTATAATACTTGACACAGTGCACCACATCACATGTTTCCAAAGCCTCCATTCCCCAGCTTGGTGGTTGGGATGCTGAGGTAGAGATTTTGCTTGTATTTACCAAATTATATCCAGAGATATATAACCTCCAATGCTCTTTCTGTTCCCGCAGTATTGCGTCCAGTGTGATCCCTGCCACAAACTAATTTCCCTGGCCATGGACACAATCGAGACAAACTGAACCCAACTCGTTGTTGCCTTGTTGGCAAAGCCGAGACCTTTGCAATGCAGATCTTGGCTTCCCCTTTGGATACTCATCTCCAATTCTGTCATGTGACCCAGCTCCATCCCTGCCTCCATTCATCTCCTGCTGAAACCTTTCCTCTCATCTTTATTAATCCTTAAGTTGGAGTACAGCTGGACATTTCTGGCCTGCCTACTCCTCAAGCTTGAGGTCATCACAAACCTATCCCTGATGTACAATTTTCTTCATTGGCATGGTTGAAATTTGTTTGATAATGCAGACTGTGTATTCTGTCATGTCAGCTGAGCTGTGTAACTATATAAAGTTATTCACAACATATTTCTGTGCTTTATTTAACTACTTCAATACCATGAATGGTTTTCTGAGGCACAGTATTTCACAACCCTTTAAACTTTTTTATGGCTTCAGCTTTGACAGCAGGGGGAGACAGATTTCTACAGCTAATGACTTAGAGCACATTAACCACAATTTGCATAGCCCTTTGAAGAGCTGGTGTTAGGAGTGTGGGACCTGCAGGATTATTTCAGGGAAGAAGGCAGTAGAATGGGGTTGAGAGGGAAAGACAGATCAGCCATGATTGAATTGCAGAGTACTCAATGGGCTGAATGGCCTCATTCTGTCCCTATGATTTATGAACTTATTTGAAGATAGGCTTTTCCAGCCAAAGTCCTAATGCCTCTTTCTTCTGTAAAGTCACCCTCATCTTTGGTCTATATCCTTTCATTGTGTAGGATCACAGAAGAACCATTGCTTGAGTTTGCCTTCACGCTTATCAATTCTACTGTCGAAAATCAGCCTTGGATTGGAGAGCAGTAGCTTTAAGAGGAGGTTGGATAAACCTGGATTGTTTTTCTGTAACATCAGAGGCTAAGAGGCAATAAAATTGGTTAAAATTCAGAGAGACATTGGGTTTATGGTCAGACTCCTTATCCCTATGTGGAAATGTCAAATACTTGAGGGCATAGATTTAAGATGAGAGGGAAGAAGTTTAAAGGAAAGTGCTACCAGGGAAGGTGGAAACAGGTAGGAAAGCAATATTTAAGAGGCATTTGGACAGGAACATGAACAGGCAGGGAATAGAGGGATACAAACCCTATGCAGGCAGATGGGATTAGTTAGATTGGCATCATAGTTTCCACAGACATAGTGGGCCAAAGCGCCTCTCCTGTGTTGTACTTGTAATGGGTAGGAAGGAACTGCAGATGCTGGTTTACACCAAAGATAGACATAAAATGCTGGAGTAACTCAGCGGGCCAGGAAGCATCTCTGGAGAAAATAGGTAAAATTTTGGGTTGAGACCTTTCTTCAGACAGTCTGAGTAAGAGTCTTGACCTAAAATGTCAACTATTCCTTTTCTCCAGAGACGCTGCTTGACCTGTTTGCACTGTCATGGGTTCTCTGTTGTGAGCTTAATTTGAAATAATTTCCCAACAAACCTGCAGGTGCTTGCCATCCCTTTCAATCAGCACAGGTTTTAGGACCTGCTTTCCTGCATTTGGTCCAATCTGGGTACAATTCCCATGCCTGTGATTTAATTTCTCAGGATAAAAGGGCAATATCATTGCAAAGCACCTGAACATGCTTTGTGTTTGTCGTAAATATAATCATACATATGGAAGCCATTGACCAAGCTTATATGATGCACCAAAACCACAATCGCAATTCATTAACAAGTAATAAATTTCCCAGAGCTTAAAATCAAGCAGTTCAACAATGAACTTGTAGCCACCATTTCTTTGCAATATAAGCAATGTTTGGATTCTGACTCAAAGCTGTATAATTGTTGTTGTTTTTTAAATTATGTGTTTGTAAAGCTTGATTTTCGTGAATATTGGAGAATCAGATCACTATGTCGACAGATGGCGCAATGGGCTAAGTGTTCGGCTGGCAACCGGAAGGTAGCCGGTTCGAATCCCGCTTGGAGTGCATACTGTCGTTGTGTCCTTGGGCAAGACACTTCACCCACCTTTGCCTGCATGTGAATGTGTGTGAATGTGTGTGAGTGATTGGTGGTGGTCGGAGGGGCCGTAGGCGCAGATTAGCAGCCACGCTTCCGTCAGTCTGCCTCAGGGCAGCTGTGGCTACAGAAGTAGCTCACCACCACTGAGTGTGACCGAGGAGTGAATGAATAATGCGATGTAAAGCGCCTTGAGTATTAGAAAGGCGCTATATAAATCCCATCCATTATTATCATTATTATTATGTTCCAAATTCAATGCATTTGTACTTCAGCTGAGATTCTAGACAGACAACATTTCTGGGATGGCCAGATTGCTACTTCCAAATTTAAAATTCAGCCCATGAAGTGTCTAAAAATGCTAAAACAAAAATAGCAGTGACAACAAGACAGAACAATCTGTAATAAAGTTGAGCAAAAGTGGGTCCCATACATATAGACTTATCTGTGGATCCTGCAGAAATACAATTTGTTAGCTTCATGCATAAACATAGAGATGAGGCTCACTGAGAAGTAAAAAAATGAAAAACAGGCAACTCACTCTTGCATCCGTGACCTTGAACTCTCTGAGAATGTACTGAGGCATGTTGTACTCTGCCATGGGATCAACTACAAAATACTGATACCTCGCTGATCGCTCTGCAGGCCAATACTGGTGACATTTCTCCTGTAAAATGCAAAGACAATTGTAAATTTCATTGCAGTTCTTCACCTGTTCCGTTCATTTATTGGGGCCTTCTTGGTGTTCTAATGTGAGATGATACACTCTGTGAAGTTGTTCTAATAGCAGTTTTTAGTCGTACTCTCAAGAGGTGTCTTGTTAATCGCAGGTGTGTGGTTGATTTAAAGACAGATTGGGTTACACTGTTCAATTAGGCACTTAAGGGCTTTCATTTATATTTGAGTATGTCTGGTGAGAACTGAAATACGTGAATTTCCAATGCCTAATGCCAGAAAATGTCAAAAACAAACAAAAGCTTTTCGCTGTACCTCGGTACACGTGACAATAAACTAAACTGAACTGAATTTACAGCAAGTGGTGCTCAACTTCAACGGTAAACAGATTAGATTTACAGAACAACTTCTCATTGGGTTTCTGATACTCTTTCATTTACTATGTATTGCCAACACATTCTTCTTTAAGTATATCTTACAGGGTTTGGGGATTTCCTTCTCAATATTGAAAAAGCTAACTAATCTCCTTTGTTATGGATTTGTCAGAATGAGACTGTAATAAGATACTATTCAGTAGATGCTTCCCAAAGGCATGTTCTCGGTGTGTGTCACACTTACTCTGCCCATCTCTCTGAGCTTGGTGAGCATAACCACGATTGTTGAATTGTGCTCCCAAAGCATTCTCCAGAAATCTTCTGTTGTCTCAGCTAGAGGCCCTTGCGTGGCTATATAGGCTTTCTGCTGTCTGTAAACAAAACAAACCAACATTCACATGTAGCCACATTGTTACTGAACCACATTCATGTCCAACAGGTCAACAGCCTCAAACATTCTGTGCAATATGTTAACAGAGAACTAATAAAGAACGTACTATTTTATTATGTTTGCTGACAAAACTTTGCAACAGATTGTTTACAATGAAAAGTCAAAGATTAGATCTTTACTGCAATGAGCAGATTAATGGTTCTGTCCCACTTAGGTGACTTTTTAGGCTCTTCTTCTTGCATGAAACATAAACCAAAGGAATAGTTAGATCTCAAGCCAGGTGTTGAGCAGCCAGGTTGTTGTCTCTGTGTCAATGTCTGCTAGGCCCTGAGCTCCATTTGGTGGGTGTTAGAGCGGGCACCCAGAGATGACATGGTTGGCTGTCTGCAGGAGACTGCAGGAGACTATGCAGTCGCCACATGGTTGCCACATGTTCGCAGGGTGGTTGCTGGGGAATCGCCTTCATGGTCGTGAGGAGTTCCCGCATTCTGGGAACGAGTTGAGGCCTCATTATGGTCGCCGCGAATTTTTCATCATGTTGAAAAATTCGCGGCGACATTATGGTCGCCGACCAGAATGTAGCCGTCGTGGAGAGTAGCGAGAATTCTCGTGCCGTAGGTGGGTCGCCAGGAGGTCCTAGTGAGTTGCCAGGAGGTTGAAGGTTCTCGTAGGTTGTAGCCAGTGCTGACCAGTGAATTTCATTGGCTCATTGGGGGAAAAAAAACATAAGCAGTAGTTTTCAGAACCAAGGATAACCGACCAGTAATGTTAAATGTCCGTCGAGCTTCACAGCCGTGTATCTCTGGCTTCTTAAATGTTGTCTCCACTACTTCTCCCCCCCTCTTTTAAAGGGCTTACCATACACTGTGCTTTAGCCATCTTAATTACAGCGCCAACCTTCCTGTTCATCGCAGTGTGAGTCTGTATCACCTTGGCTTTGCACCATGAATTTCACTCAGACAGCGCTCCCCCCGCTTGCCCTGTCCCCCACCTGCATAATGAGCTGGTGAAGGAAGGCGGGGGGGGGGGGGGGTGTTTTCCACTCTGACAGTCGCCGTTCCAGTTGCCATTTTTTCAGGCGACTGCCGGCAATTTGACAGTTGCCGGCAGTCGCCTGAAAAATCGCCTAAGTGGGACAGGCCCATTACTCCATGAAATATCTATCTCACAGGAGGAATGACATTCAAGCATTGTTTGGGTTGTTGAACAAGAGGGCATATGGTTCATATAACGAAGATGAGTTCAAAGTTCTCTGGCTTATAGTTGTTACTATGTCCTGGTCAACTCAGAGCTGGGAATCATTATCAAATTGCTACCTCTGCGTGAAACAGAATATGAGGATAACTTGGTGGTTGCAAGCCAAAAACCTGATGGAGAGACTCATATTAATGCAGAATAATGACAATCTGGAAGTCTTGGCCATAGTCACGCAGCACAGAAACAGGTCCTTCAGGCCAACTCATCAATGATGACCAAGATGTCCCATCGAAGCTAGTCATTCGCCTGTTTGGCCCATGTCCCACTAAACCTTTCCTATCCTTGTATCTGTCCAAGTGCTATTTAAATGCTGCTACAGCACCCGCGTCCACTACCAGTGGGGCAGTGACTAGTGGGGTGCCTCAGGATGCACTAGTAGTGACTAGTGGAATGCCGCAGGGTCAATGCTGGGACCCCAGTTATTTATTATATATATTGACAATTTGGACGAGGGAATTAAATGTAACATCTCCAAGTTTGCGGATGACACAAAGCTGGGTGGCAGTGTGAGCTGCGATGAGGATGCTATGAGGCTACAGAGTGACTTGGATAGGTTGGGTGAGTGGGCAGATGCATGGCAGATGCAGTATAATGTGGATAAATGTGAGGTTATCCACTTTGGTGTCAAGAACAAGAAGACAGATTATTATTTGAATGGTGTCAGATTAGGAAAAGGGAAGGTTCAACGAGACCTAGGTGTGCTTGTACATCAGTCACTGAAAGTAAGCATGCAGGTGCAGCAGGCAGTGAAGAAAGCAAATGGCATGTTGGCCTTCATAACTAGAGGATTTGAATATAGGAGCAAGGAAGTCCTACTGTAGTTGTACAGGGCCCTGGTGAGACCACACCTGTAGTATTGTGTGCAGTTTTGGTCTCCTAATTTGAGGAAGGACATTCTTGCTATTGAGAGAGTGCAGCGTTAGTTCACCAGGTTAATTCCCAGGATGGCGGGACTGATATATGATGAAAGAAAGGATCAACTGGGATTTAGAAGAATGAGAGGGGATCTTATAAAAACATATAAAATTCTTAAGGGATTGGACAGGCTAGATGCAGGAAAGATGTTCCTGATGTTGGGGGGGGGGGGGGGGGGGGGGTGGTGTCCAGGGGTCCCATTATTATAATAAGGGGTAGACCATTTAGGACTGAGATGAGGAAAAACTTTTTCACGCAGAAAGTTGTGAATCTGTGGAATTCCCTGCCGCAGTGGATGCCAATTCACTGAATGTTTTCAAGAGAGTTAGATATAGCTCTGAGATCTAAAGGAACAGAGGGATATGGGGAGAAAACAGGACGGGGGTACTGATTTTGGATGATCAGCCATGATCATATTGAATGGCGGTGCTGGCCCGAAGGGCTGAATGTCTTATTTTCGATATTTCTATGTTTCTACCATCTACCATCCTCGGAAGTGGTTTAAACAAAAAATATTTAGCCCTTTTAATATTACTTGTAACATTTCAAAGTTAATTAATTTTTGAAGGTAGATACAAAATGCTGGAGTAACTCAACAGGACAGGCAGCATCTCTGGAGAGAAGGGATGGGTGATGTTTCAGGTCGAGACCCTTCTTCAGATTTTAATTTAATTAATTTTAATTTATATTAATAAAAACATAATTTTTGGACAGGAACAATATTTGCATTATAAAGTAGTTACGTTACTGAGGGACAGAGTTGATGTGTGGAAACAATGACCACCTCGGAATGATTACAGGGCGATAAGTATATCAAAATGAGTAATAAAATGTGAGAGTGAAGAACTAACCCAGAGATAATGGTGTCTTCTTAAAATATTTTACTTTAATTTAATTTTGGACCTGCTCCCACTATCAATTTGGCCACCAACTACGACAAATCACTGATGTGTGAAAATAATTACAGTAATCTCATTACTGCATTTGAGAAATCATTTGCAGTTCATTGTTGGTCAATTCTATGGCTGGTTTATAATTTGCAAAGAATAATCTCATCTCAGGCTTCACTGACTGTGAATGCACTGGAGAGGGTACAGAGAAAGATTGACAAGGGAAGTTCGGGGATGAGAGGAACACAGCTGCAGGGATGGGCTGAAGATGCCGGGAGCAGGGGAGGTTAAAGTGAAGATTTGATCAAAGTTTTTGCAATCATGAAAGGTGGACATTGGGTCAAGAAATGGGAAACGGTTTCCAATGGCTGAAGAATCAATCACCAGAGGACATGGAGATATGCAAGGAGAAATTAGTTTTGAGGATGTATTGCAGAGTGATGAATGCTGATTCAATAACAGCCATGAGAAAAGATTGCCGAGAGAGAGAGAGAATGCAAGGGAAAGATAGACTTTCTATGCCAAATATCCTCCAGAGCTGTACAATTTCATGAGCCTTATGATCTATATATGAATATTAAAATGCAAGTGCAAACATGACCTTTAAAATATTTTGTTTTTGAATTTCTTTGGAATCTTCTCTTTTACAAATCTGTTCTTAATCTTGCAGTGTGTGCCACAACAGTTTAACACAGAGAAGCAAAAGGTATCTTCTGTATGTATTTAACTAAATCCAGCTTAAAATATAAAGTAAGATTACTGATTATTAATTATTCAGGGGTGGTAGCCAAGAATAAATTTTAATTGGATTTATTCCAATTCAATTGTTTGTTGAACCTGTACAGTAGGTCCTGTTATGAAAGAGGCCATGTGATGAGGTATAGTAGCATGGTGGCTATATTACTGAGCCAGTAATCCATACTGTAGGTTGGGACCAGTGATCTTGTACTAGAAGCCACCAGCGTGGCAGCCAGGGAATTAAAATTCAATTCTCAAAATAAATCAGGATTAAAAACAAAGCAAGGTGATACAAGTACCTGCAGATGCTGGAATCTGGAGCAAAACACAAGTGCAGAGGTAACTTGCCGGATCAGGCACCATTTGTGGAAGGAATGGATAGATTACTTTGCATGTTGGGATCCTTCTTAGGAAATTTGGTTGTCAAAACCCACTTGAAATATGCAATCCTTACCAATCTGGTTCATAAATGATTCCAGAGTGACAACAATGTGGTTGACTCCTAATATCATCTAAAGTGGTCCAGCAAGGTACTGGCCAGGGAGATCGTCGGTATAGGTGTGTTAATCCATCACTGTGCAGCATTTGCAAGGGCTTTGGCTACTTCAGGCTATGTTTTACATCAGGGCAAGGCATTTCCTTATGTACCAGTGCAAGGTGAGGATAGGGAAACATTCAAGTGATAGTGGTGGGATTATGTCTTTGGAGGCACAGGGTTGGAAGAAGGTTGTCTGGCAGCAGCCATTAACTAGAGTACAGGTACTTTGTGAGGTGAGGTCTATGCTCAATGAGTGAGATAAGAGCATGGGAATTTGGCTACAAGTGTAGACTTCCTCCCTAAGGAAAGATGTATTTGCGACAGAGGGAATGCAATGTAGACTCACAAGATCGATTCCTCGGCTGGGAAACTTTAATGAGGATAAAGTAAGAAGACTGGGTCTGAGCTCTCAAATGTAGAAGAACGTAAGACAATCTCATTGGTTTACATTTTGAAGAGGGTTGATGGGGAGGGGTGGGTGACGCAGTAACAATGGACTGCCGTGTCTAGAATCAGAAATATTCAATGGTTCAATCACGACTGAGATGGGAAGGGCTTTCTTCACTCAGCGAATGGTGAATTTTCAAATTCCTCTACCTGGAGGGCTTTAGAGATTGCAGAGTATATTCAAGTCAGACATTGGATATAGGAAAAATCAAGAGAGATCGGTTTAATATTGGGATACAAAATCAATCATGATCTTATTAAATAGTCCAGCAAGTTTTCTAATCCTTATTATGTTCTTATGCAGATATATTATTGTTTTTGCTTACCTGTACCCATCAATGAAACTGGCATTGATATAGTCCGAGCCCTCAACTCCTCTTATTGGCTGTAGACATACTCTTGTGGATTCATATGGCATAATATTAACAAGGCGATTCTTGAATTTGTTACATGGAAGATTGGCACTAATGAATCTTGATGTGTGAGCTTTAGTGTTGGCTAGACGCTGTGGAAAAACAAAGTACATTTTTTTTGGGGGGGGGGGGATATTTCAGAGAATTAGTACACTTTGTAGCTCCAATCAGGTTAAAAATGGATGTAACATTTGTAGAAGCGAAGCGATGGGGACAAGGCTAGCGGGATGTTAAAACATCTTTGAAATATGTGGAGAAAGCAGACGCACTGATCAGATAGGGGACCTCACTTTCTCTGATCGAAATGTGGGAAATCTCACCCCATTTCCAATTGATCAACAGTTTACAGCATTCTGATGATAATGTCACCCATAAAAGCCATGGATTGAACAGTCAATGTTCTTCAGAGGTTGAATTTTACATTATTGGAGTAAAATTACTTTGCATCTAATTTGATTAGTGATCATCAACTAATCTGACTGGTGATCATCAACACTGCATGCATATGATGTTCTCATTCCCAACATATCTTCAGTTCAATAAATAAAAAGCAGGAATGGGGTACTGAATTCAGATGATCAGCCATGATCATATTGAATGGAGGTGCTGGCTCGAAGGGCCGATTGGTCTTCGCCTGCACCTATTTTTCTATGTTGCTGAGTTAAAGGTGTATAACCCTCTGAAGATTATCATTGGCTTCATTATGTTCACATAGATTTGTGATGATGACTGTGCAAAATAGCAATACTGTAATAATAACTTTTCATCTGAGTTTTTACTAATGTAAAGATCTTTGCCTCACAATTGGATTGCACAGTGTCAGGTTTCTGTGTAAAACAGAACTCAATTTCAATTAAAACACATTTATTTGTAAAGGATATCATGGACTGAAATAGTCATTTTCCATGTTTCCGGGTTGTTTGTGAATGTGCGGAGCTATGTCATACACTCTGAAATTAAATGGAATACCGCAATGCCTGCGTGATACGTGCAGAAGTTTGGAACATATGTGGCCCACTCATGCGCAAGTAGCCCTTCACAAGGCATGCTTCATCACTACTCACAAAACATTCGCCTAAAATGTTCCAGACTATTGCCCTATGAAGTGGGTCCCTTACAATAATAAACACAACCATTGTAATAGTTCATCTCTGGTGCTCCGACACTTGGTAATTACCACCCTCCTTGGGTGCTCAAAATCCTCGCCTAACCAACCCGCTCTCCAATGATCTGCTGTGGATCACTCCAAGACCACCAACCCGTTGTCCAACATCTCCCTTTTATCCTACATCATCAATTGGCCAGGCAATCCATGACCACCTACATAGATACATAGATACATAGATACATAGAAATTAGGTGCAGGAGTAGGCCATTCGGCCCTTCGAGCCTGCACCGCCATTCAATACGATCATGGCTGATCATCCAACTCAGTATCCCGTACCTGCCTTCTCTCCATACTCTCCACACCTAGCCCAGAGACCTCCCTCTCAGCTCACCTTACTTATTCTGGCACCCAAGCCCCTACTGACCTTCTGGCCTGAAACTTTCTCCAATCTTGGACTTCTCCTGTAGCCAATCTCCCTGCAACCCAGATTTTCTTTCCCATCAATTGCTCTGTGAGGGGAAGTGCACAATGGGACTGTGTTTCAGTATTCAGGTTCTGGTTTATGGTGGCTTTGCACTTAATGCAATTGGCTTACATTGGGCATGCAATTTGATCCAAGTGTCCATTGGCCTTCCTTGCACCCTCTCCCCATCCCCCCCCCCTCACAACCCTCACTCTGGGCTCTGGTAACATACTTGAACGGACCATTCTATATCCTGTGATGTTTGTTGATCTCTGCAAGAAGGTGGACAGGCACAAAGGAAAGACATTTGCCAAGCAACAGGGTGAGTGATACGGGAGGGAATGGAAACCTAATGGATTTCTTCAGAGATCAGGTGTATGACTTGATAGGCTAATTGCCTCCTACTGCGCCATAATGGCTCATACAAAATTGTAGACTGAAATAAAAAGTCAATTACATTTTTTGACTAATGAGCAGTTTCCAACTCTGAATCTACAGATAAGAATTCTATTTTGAAGAGTGTCTCCATTACCTTGAACTCCAATTCCATGCCGGTGACGTTTTCTCCCGGCTCCACTTGTGTCAGCTTTTGGATGTATGCGTACAGGTTTCTGGCTGGCACTTCGGTATTTCCACAAGTCACTGCTTCAAGCAGTGCATCATGAATAAAGATATATTGGTCCTCAGTCTGTACCATGTAATTCCTCTGTGATCTCATTAGCGTTACGTGACCATAAATATCTACAGTTTTCTCATGCTTTATTCTCTCTAACATGGCATCTATTACAATGAAACATCCGGTCCTTCCAACACCGGCACTGGAAAACAAAATCAAAACGAAAGACAATATTGAATATTGGAGCAGATCCTTTGATGTTATGTATCCTTTATGAGCAACACCAATGCAATCTCTCGAATCCTCCGATGTTATGTTTATTTATCTTACAGATGATACATTTTGTGACCTTGCAAGTGCTTTCAGCTTTATATCGACGTAAGTGGGCTTTAAAATTTCAGAGTGAAATGGCTTTCAATTTATCAATTTTGTTTCAAATGGTTTTAGCATGACTTTCTCCACCAATAATGATAACATTTAACCTGAACTTGGACATAACTAACTCACATCCTAATACAGGAGACTAGCATTTAGAATACTCCCAAGACTTGTTTATTCACTTTAACTGCATGAATAAATGGGACAGATTTATCAAACACACAATTTAAATTTGTTTGGTTACTTTAGAGATACAGCAGGGAACTTGGCCCTTCAGCCCACTGAGTCCACGCCAACCATTGATTACTCATGCACACCAGTTCTACGTTAACCCATTTTTGCATTCAGTCCCTATACATTAAAGGTAATTTACAGAAGCCAGTCATCTTACAAACCCGTTCGTCTTCGGGATGTGGGTGGAAGCTCGAGCACCCAGAGGAAAGCCATGCGGTCACAGGGAGAATGTGCAAAATCTACACAGACAATACTCGAGGTCAGGATCAAACGCGTATCTCTGGCGCTGTGAGGTAGCAGCTATACCTGTTGCACCACCTTGCCACCCCACACAGATATTAATTGTCCTTCTTAGCCAGTTTGTATGTGAAAATTTGCAAAGATAATTTGAATAAACAAAAAATAAATGAAAAAATAAATCAAAAGGGAACAGATCAGTTTCATCTCCACCATTTAGTCAGTCTGTGCTCCTGGCGAGAGGCATTAGCATGCAGATCATATAGTGTTCACCAATGTGTTGTGGTTGTATGTACAGAGGACATGCTAGAGGGAATGGTGAATTACAATTTTTGTTTTTAGCAATGAGCCATGCCAAATCTCATGAATGGAAATGAAAGTCATACTTCATTGGTCCCTCACGGATTGTTACTTTCATAAGATTCATGACTATTTGATCTTAAAGTTCTGAAATATATAGTTTCACATATTTTCCTATTGCAAGTTCAGGGACAACTTTCTAGCAAAGTATATTTTTTCTGGCTGCTGAGGTTTTTCTATCAAGTTTGAAGGAGAGGTCTTTGGAACCTGAAATTTTAATTGTAAGACTTCCCTGACAAGAGGCAACAACCTTCCACAGATGTCTGGGACTTAGCTCCACACTGTGAATAGAAAGTTGACTGGTGGTGTTTCTCACCTAGTTCCGTTCCTGGCTTGGATGATACTGCTGATTATTGTTACTAATAGCTGCACTGGTAGTAGGTATTGCAAATGCTGCAACTTTCAGCAAAACACAGGAACTTGAGAGGCAATTTTTTCACACGGTGGGTGGTGGGTATATGGAACAAGCTCCAGAGGAGGTGGTTGAGACTGGTACTATAATAACATTGAAAAGACATTTGGACAAATGTTGCAATTGAGCATAATACAAAGTGCAGGTGGAACTTAGTAGATCGGGCAACATCTATGGAGGGAATGGACAGGCGATGTTTCGAGTTGGGACTCTTCTTCATACTGATTGTGTTTTGGCAGTAGGTTTAAAGTGAGAGGGGAAAGATTTAATAGGAACCTGAGAGGCAACTTTTTCAAATGGAGGGTGGTGGGTATATGGAACTAGCTGTCAGATGAGATAGCTGAGGCAGGTATGATAACAGCATTTAAGAAACATTTGGGCAGGCACATGGATGGGAAAGATTTACAGGTATATGGGGCAAAAGCAGGCACATGGAACTAGTGCAGATGGGGCATTTTGGTTGGCATGGGTACATTAGGCCGTGGGGCCTGTTTCCATGCTGTATGACTCAGAGTCTACCGACTCATCTGCTGTCAGTATAGGCAGTGAGCCTGACAGCTACAGTGTGTGTGTACTCTCGAAAATACTAAAAAAAAAGACTGAACTAAACCAAACAGACATTTTTGGCATTATAGAAAGAAATTAAGGGTGTATTTTGTACAGACCTTTTACTGACCTCAAGACATTACAGAGCACTTCACAATTAATGAGCCACTTTTGAAGCAGCCTGGCTCATTGTTGTGATGAAGGAAACATGGCAGCTTATTTGTGCACAGCAAGGTCACATAAACAGCAAAGAGATAACAAGCAAGCAGCCTGATTTACTGGTTTGTTGTAAACGACACATTGAATAAATGCTGTGCCTCTCAGTGCTGCCATGGTGTGCCAATCTTGAGTGGCACATGAAACGTTGCAATGGTGAATATGATTTTTATGACAACATAATGCACAAAAGCATGAATTATTTGTTGGAGACACAAGGAACTGCAGATGCTGGAATCTTGAGCAAAACACAGAGTAACTTGGTAAGTCAGCCAGCATCTGTGGAGGAAATGCAGTTGGGATGTTTCGAGTCGGGACCCTTCTTCAGACTGATTGTGTTCAGGGGCAAGATTTAATCAACCTTTTAGGGCTGATTACCCGAGCCTGGCATTTAAGAAGTGCTTTCCAGGGAATAGTGGATGGGAAACAATCCAATTGAGAAGACAGCTCTATTCTGTAGGGTAGTAGCCACGACAGGGTTAACAAAACAAGAACTGGTGATCGAACAGGTGACTCCCACTGAACATCAGAATGTC
The DNA here is from genome assembly GCA_038087875.1 of Malacoraja senta. Taxonomy (NCBI): domain Eukaryota; kingdom Metazoa; phylum Chordata; class Chondrichthyes; order Rajiformes; family Rajidae; genus Malacoraja; species Malacoraja senta. Next base: position 171,117,894 of record CM075977.1, read on the forward strand.
AAAATCTATAATCGGCAGGTGAGCTGAGCGTGAGAAGCAGTTAAGGCAGGAAAGGGAATAATAATGAGGGCAAGTTGAAGTGTAAAATATACAACAACACTTTTACTCCAAGTTGGAAAAAAGAACAGAAGCAAAATTGAACAATGCCCACTGGGTTCATGTGTGTGAAATGCATTTGAAAATGTAAACTATTAATGTGTTTATCAGGTGTGATAGTAATGGATGTTACTGAATATTAATACATATTAGTGAATTGGGTGACATACTAAAATAAGAAAGCAAAGATATCAACAACAGAGTGAATCATTGCTTTGTTGTCATTGATATCTTGTCATTAGTGGATCTTAGTGGCACAAATTTTGATTAACATTAACTTTAATGTTTGTTCGTTAACATCTAACCAGTCAATGAGAGGATTAATTTTATTTCTAATGAGGATAATAAAAAATTGCATAATCATCTCCCAGCAGCTGAACTCAGTAATGTGTTCAACACAATATTCCAGCCATATTTGAATAACATAACTGAGCAATGCTATCTCTGTATATGTGTGAATTCTTTGCACATCTTAATCTGTATTGTTTATTTAGGAAAAATTCACAAATGTAGACATTGTTCAGAAATGTCCATGGATTCCCTGGATGATGTTATTTGCAGAGCTCAAAGGTAGGACACTCTGGAGTAGATGAAGGGTTTAAGTGATGCCCCAGAGATGTGAGCATTTAACCTTAGCTGATGTTTTGTGACAGTATTGAAGATGGACGTTACAATTTCAGAGATACCAACATTCAGGTGAAATGCGCAACTGGAACTTCTCTGTCGTTTCAAGTCAATGTAAGATGTGAACCATGGTCAACATCTATACCTCAAGTAAATATAGTTTAACTGGGCACTTTTCTTATTATAGCTTAGGTTGGAAGAATGGGGAGAGGACAGGGGCAGTGGAGATGTAGAGAATATGGAGAAGGGAGAGCAGAGTGAGGGGGATGGATGGAGAGAATTTAGGAGGAAAGGGGAGGAAAAGCGAGGTGAGAGAGGAGAGGGAGAAGGGGCGGGGTAAAAGAAAGGGGATTGAGGGAAGGAGGAAAGAGACAAGAGAGGGATGGGGAGGGAAGGGAATTTGGAGGGGGTAGATAGAGAGGGGAGAGAGAAGAACGGGGAAGTGAATTTTTAGGTGTTTTCTTCCCTCTTCACCTTTCCCCCGCATCCCCTCCCCTGTGCCCCACCAGGACTTGCACCCATTTCTCCCCTCCCCCTCCCCTTCCACCTGCATTCCTTTCTTTAGCTTCATAATTCACAACTCTTCAATCCTTTTGTCTCACACCTGCCTTTTTCATCTCTGACTTTTGTCCAACGATCTGCTTAATAAAAAAAAGCACTCACCTGGACCCACCTATAGAGTCATGGAGTCATAGAGTGATACAGTGTGGCAACAGGCCCTTTGGCCCAACTTGTCCACACTGGCCAACATGTCCCAGTTACGCTGGCACACCTGCCAGCATTTGGTCCATATCCCTCCAAACCTGTCCTATTCATGTACCTGTCTAACTGTTTCTTAATTGTTGGGATTGTCCTTGCCTCAACTATCTCCTCTGGCAGCTTGTTCCATCCATCCACCATCCTTTGTGTGAAAAGGTTACCCCTCAGATCCCTTTTTAATCTTTTCCCCTTCACCTTAAGCCTGGTCTATTACTTGTCAGGCTTTGTCCTGCCCCTCCTCTCTTCCAGCTCTCTCCCCCACATCTCAATCAGTCCGAAGAACAGTCCCGACCCAAAACATTATCTATCTATGTTCTCCATACTGCTGGAACAGCTGAGTTACTACAACACTTTGTGTCTTTTTTTCCTCCAGCATGTTTCTGTGTTTTACTCTGCACTGTATCTCTTTAGGATTCCATGCCTTAACCAATGGTTTATAATAACAATCTAATAGTTCATGGTCCGCATAGTTGAGATATTACTTCGAAGACATTCCCTCATTTTCTGCAATTAGATGTTTCTGATCAATTTCCTTCTCATTTTTATAAACATGTTACTGAGATTCATAAGTTTTTGACCTCTATTATGATTCACAATGAGTTTCAAGGGTGACAAATAGCCCAAGCAAGGGCAAAAAAATAAAAAAAATAAACAAGGGACAAAATTCACATGGCAGCTGAGAGCTTGCAAGATTTATTCCAATCTGACCAATATCAGGTCTGTAATCTGACGTGCAGTGAGCCTGAAATTTGGCTGGATGACCAAATGCTATGTTGATAAGAAACGTAATCCATCACATAAAACACACTGTTCCAGTTAAGGCTACAAATATCTCCTTATTCTGTGTTTTCTGCAGTTATTATATTGCACGTAAATTGCTTCTCAGTTTTACACCAGATTGCTGTGTTATTTTCCCTCATTGACCGGTCATTCTAATTCAAACTCCATTAACACCAGATCCTGTTTTTAACTGTGTATATGTGGGGGGCGGGGGGGGGGGGGAGGGGGAAACTTTAAAAATCTCTTCCCTGCACGGGAGATCCGACCTTTTCCTTGTCGGGTCTCCGTTGTCGTTGGGGCCTAGCTCCGTGGAGCGGCCTCCGACCGGGACGACCTGGGGGCTCCAGTCGTGGAGCCTGTGGAGCTGCGGACTCACCATCATGGGGCTGGCCGGCCTCGGAGCGTGGGGAGCGGTGGTGGCTCGCTGCTGCGGCCCGACTCCGGATATCCAGCTGCAGACCTGTGGACTATGATTTCGGGAGCTCGCGGGTCTGGGTGAGAGACCGCTTTCCAGAGCTCCCGCAACGCAACTTCTCCCGCCCATGTCGCGGGGTTGGAATGACCCGGAGCGGGGCCGTAAATCGCCCGGCGCGGCTTTAATGGCCGCAGGGCATTCCAGCGCCCGCCGGGGGCTCCAACTTTGTGACTTTTGGGCCCGGAGCGAGGCCGTACACCGCCCGGCGCGGCCTCAACGGCCGTGTTACTTAACATTGCCCACCTGGGGCTTCAACATCTGGAGAAAAATGTTGCAGGGGAGAGAAAAGACTTTGCCTTCCATTACAGTGAGGAGGAGATTCACTGTGATTGATGTTTTTTTCTGTAAATTGAATTGTTTGTGTGTCGTGTAGGAATTGTTTTGTTTGTATGGCTGTGGAAATGGAGTTTCGTTTGAGCCTCTTTGAGGTTCAAATGACAAGAAATAAAATCTAATCTAATCTAATCTAATCCTAGCAGATTATTTTTAACTGAAACTGCCAAAAGCCATGAAATCTTCACTCAACTACCGTTGATGGAAACAAGATGTGGATTTGCAGCTATACTCAAATATGTGTCAACATCCGAACAGCAAAACTATGACAAATTCGACCTTGTGCTCAGTGGAACAATGCCTGTTGCAATGAAAAGCTAATCTACTGGAAGTACATAATTCAAGTCTCTTTTTTGCTTATCCATAGGTGACACTCTCATTCCTTCTGTGACAATGCAAGGTGTATGACCTTTAAGATGGCACAGATGTTGCTGTTCTTCAATTCAAGCAGGATCGTTTGTCAGAAACATCTCGTTAGTTGTTGCACTGCAGTGCAGGAAGTGACAAGATGCCCTGGTGTGTTTACACTGTCCATATTCTCTTCTGCTGAGGTGCCGGAAGAATTATTCTTAACCTTACTTCTGAGGTTAATATCGTGCATATTTCATTTTGAGGAATGTTGTGTATCTGATGTTTATCTATAAGCTAAGCATCGGTCATTCCCCAACAGAGTTTGAGTGCCCAGAGTAAAATATCAATGAAACATGTTGAGTATAAACAACCATTGAGTGTCTGAGTGGTCCGACAGTAGAGTAGACTCTCCAAATGGTGGAAGCAGTCAGCATTCCCCTTTTAAGAAGAGTAGCACAGTGATACGGGTCGTAGGGCAGCTGCTTCACAAGTCCAGAGACTCGGGTTCTATCCTGACCTCCAGTGGTGCCTCGGTGGAATTTGCACGTTCTTCCTGCACTAGTGGGGGTTTCTCCTGGGTACTCCAGCTTCCCCACACACCCGGCAGATGTGCTGGCTGGTAGATTAATTGCCCAATGTAAATAGTTGCAAAATGTAGGTAGGTGAGTGGTAGATTCTGGGTAGATTTGATGGGAAAATAGGGAAAAATTCCAGGGAATGGATTACTCTATGAGTTTTTATGAGCCTGCTGATTTCTGATAGACTGGTGGCCTCCTTCTACACTGTCACGGAAATATGGAAAAATATAGACTTAAGAGCACAAGGTGTGCGAGTTATTACTTAAAGAGAGCTCGGCTAAATTTGAGTCATAAACCCCAAGTGGGACATCATAAATGCTAAACATAAAATAAAGTCCATAATACAGTGATAATCTGGAGGATTTTTTTTTACATGGATGAGGACCATTTGAGGTAATTTCCCCCACTTTCAAAGTGTTATAAAAATGAACTCGGGGCTTCTTTAAAAAATAATTCAGCTCTACTGATTCATTTGTACCCTTCCAGAAATGTCAAATTTCATCAGAACCTTCCGCAAGTTCAATTTATTGTAACCGTCCTTTCTGTAATGCTGCGTCTCTCTGCGCCTCTTTGAGTCAGTTAAAGTCCTTACATCAGATGGCATTAAAACCACTGCACGTAATCTTGAAGCAGTTTCTCTTTGCCTAATGTGTTCAACTTGGTTTTGTTAACTATCAAGTGCTGCTGGCAATGTTTAAAATGATTATCCTTTTACAATGGCAGGAGACACATTCCCCTGAAAACCCTCGCTTTATTGATAGATGAGAATAATGAAAGGCTTGGATAGAGTAGATGTGGAGGGGATGTTTCCACTAGTGGGAGAGTCTAGGACAAGAGGTCATAGCTACAGAATAAAAGGGTGTTCTTTTAGGAAGGAGATGAGGAGGAATTTCTTTAGTAAGAAGGTGGTGAATCTGTGGAATTCTTTGCCACAGAAGGCTGTGGATGCAAAGTCAGTGGGTATATTTTAGGCAGAGATAGATAGATTCTTGATTAGCATGGGTGTCAGAGGTTATTTAGAGAAGGCAGGAGAATGGGGTTGGGAGGGAGAGATAGATCTGCCATGATTGAATGACAGTTTAGACTTGATGGGCTGAATGGCCTAATTCTGCTCCTATCACTTATGAAAAGATGAGATTGTGGAAACGTTGCTTATTGAAGAACACCATTCAGTTCCTTATGTATATGCTGCATCTTTGCTGGAGTAATCCATAATGAATGCTAATTCTCTTTCCTGTCACTAGGATAGTGTTAATGTGCAGGGATAGCTGGTTGGTGTGGACTCGGTGGGCCGAAGGTTCTGTTTCCGCGCTGCATCTCTACACTAAACTGAACTAATATAATTTCCTCAATCAATATCACAGGAAAAGGTTATCTTGAAGTCACTGAAATGTGTCAAATTTGGTTGTGTACAAATTCATTGTTATGTCTTTTACATTAGAAGAGTGCACGTCAAAAATACTTTCTTGATGTAAAATGCTTTGGGCGTTGTTAAGTTTATGAAAGGTAATATGTAGATGCAAGTTTTTCCTTTATTCTTTTTATAGGTCCAAAACCAGTTTTCTTCCTCCCAAGTATACCACAACTACCAACATATAATTCAGATTATTCCTAAACTGAATTCCAAAAAGAAAGAAACCTAAGTAATTTTCATGTGTATGAGTCACGGTTATGCAACATAAAATCAACCTAGCGGCCTACTGAGTCCTTGCTCACTATCAAGTACTCATCTGTACTCATCCTATATCCATCCCATTTTATTCTGCCCGCCATTCAATGAATAACCCACACTCCTACAGTTTCTTCCACCTACCTATACACAAGTTACAGCTGCCAACTCTTTGGGACATGGGTGGAAACCAGAGTACCTGGAGGAAACCCACATGGTCACAGAAAGAATGTGCAAACTTTGCACAGACAGTGGGTTAGATCAAGATGGAACATGGCGTGTTAGAGCTAAGAAGTAGCGTCTGTACCATGGCAAAATGCTGACTACTTTCACCATTTGGGTAGATTTCTCCAAGGACTGACCATGCAGTGGGTGGCACAGTGGCACGGTTAGTACAGATGTTGCTTCACAGCGCAAGAGACCTGGGTTTGATCCTGACCTCGGGTGCTGCCTATATGGGATTTGTGACTGTGAGGGTTTCCTCCAGGTGCTCCAGTTTCTTTCCACATCCCAAAGATGTGTGCGTTTGTTGGTTAATTGGACTTTGTCAATTGCCCTAAGTGCGTTGGGAGCGGACGTGAAAACGAGATAACATAGAACTAGTGTGAATGGGTTGTCGATGCTTGCCGTGGACTCAGTGGGCCAAACAGCCTGTTTTCATGCTGTATCTCTAAAGTAAAACTATACTAGATGATTACTTTCGATTCAATATACTCTGGAAAATGTACTCTGGACACTCACTCATCAAACTCTTACACAGAATGACCTACAATTTGCTCATACATAAACATTAAAAAGACAGAATCTCATAATGAAATCTGACTTAGACAATAGACAGGAGTAGGCCATTCAGCCCTTCAAGCCAGCACCGCCATTCAATGTGATCATGGCTGTTCATCCCCAATCAATACCCCGTTTCTGCTTTCTCCCTGTATCCCTTCACTCCGCTATCTTTAAGAGCCATATCTAGCTCTCTCTTGAAAGTATCCAGAGAACCTGCCTTCACCGCCCTCTGAGGCAGAGAATTCCACAGACTCACAACTCTCTGTGTGAAAAAGTGCTTCCTCATCTCTGTTCTAAATGGCTTACCCCTTATTCTTAAACAGTGGCCCCTGGTTCTGACTCCCCAAACATCGGGAACATGTTTCCTGCCTCCAGCGTGTCCAAACCTTTAATAATCTTCTTATATGTTTCAATAAGATATCCTCTCATCCTTCTAAATTCCAGAGTATACAAGCCCAGCCGCTCCATTCTCTCAGCATATAACTTAAAAGTGCAGATAAGAATAATTCTTCCAGTAACACAGCAGAAGAGGAAATGGACAATGAGAACACCCCCCCAGAATACCCTAGCATGAAGATTAGAACAAAAATCCCTCCCTGTGGGGACGAACAGTAAAATCTCGCTAAAAACCAGTTCAAATATCTATGTGCACCCGCAATTTAAATCTAGTGAAGAAATCCAGGCCTGGATAGAGTGGATGTGGAGAGGATTTTTCCACTGGTGGGAATATCTAGGATCAGAGATCATAACCACATAATTAAAGGACGTTCAATGGATATTTTTAAGGCAGAGATAGATGTTGATTAGTACGGGTGTCAGGGGTTATGGGGAGAAGACAGGAGAATGGGGTTAAGAGGGAATGATACATCAGCCATGATCAAAATGGTGGAGCAGACTTGATGGGCTGAATGGCCTAATTCTGCTCCTATCACTTGTGAACTTATGAAAAAAAATGGAATGGCAAGAGCAAAATCACAGACCAACTTTGAGCTACATGAAGTCATGATTTGCTCCATGAGACATCTCTGCAACTGGCTGGCTCACACATGGAGGAGCCTAGATTCATGCTGTGATGCCTAGCAACATCTGTAATCTTGGACAATGCAGGCTGCAGAATTCTGCACCAGGAGTTCCTCAAACCAAATGTTCTCTGGGCTGTGACATTTCAACCATTTAATGACCCTAAACCAGCACCAATCAATTGCATGGCACCTGTCTCTCCGCATTTCACTGGAGAAGTAAACTGTGAGTTAATCTTTTTGCTTTGAACGATGGGAAAGAAATTCAAGCAATGTGTTTGGTATTAGTATCTTTCTGCAGATTTTATTGCGTTAAGTTTTTTACAAAAGTTGGAAGAAAGAAAGACAGCCAGTATTGTGACAGTTTGTTGGAGGGTTGGCCAACCAAACAAATGTTTTAAATAAATGAACCCCTGACTGCCTGACTGCTGTGTTGTCCTTGTAAGAGCCACCTACCTGCAATGTACAACCATAGGCCCAGCATCTGGAGGGTTGCAAGCTTTCACACGCCGTAGGAAGGCCAGGAATGGCGTAGGGTGCTCTGGAACCCCGTGATCAGGCCACGCTGTGAATTGGAATTGTCGCACTTCCCTCTTTTCACTGGAGCCAATCTGTAAGGGAAAGGTGGGATTACTTCAAACTGATCAGCACATTCACAACAGCCCAATTTTTAAAAAAATGGTTCATGTTAGGCAGAAAATAGACACAAAATGCTGGAGTAACTCAGCGGGACAGGCAGTATCTCTGGAGAGAAGGAATGGGTGACTTTTCTGGTGGAGAACCTTCTTCATGTTAGGCAGGCTGGTAAGCTGAGGTTTTCCACAGTCTGCCTGTACACAATGACTTTCTGCCAGCTGCAGTTCAAATTACACTGCTTGTTGGCTTCAGTTCTTAAAGTAAGACTTGCCTTCCAGGTTTAACGACCTCAGATTCAATTTAAACATAGAAAATGTAGACATCTGACCTTCAGATGTCAGACTGCAGTAAGTCCCTTCACCTAATGAACTAAAATGAGTCTGTAACTGCAAATGTTTGCTGAAGGCTGTAACAAGATGTGTTTATGGTGGTGTGTGCTTCTCTTGCATGTGATTCAGAGGGAAAAGATCTTTATTTAACATCCCCCTCAGACAACAAGGCAGCCAAGTCTAGTGAAAACAGGTATACTTTGCTGCTGACAGGTTATCAGCAAGGACAACTAGGGCGAGAAAAGAAGTTTAGACACTTTTGAAAAAATATCTTTAAATGAGCAGAAGATATACCTTGTCTAATGTTAACGTTCTCACGCAGTAGGTTGCCAGTTCAACTGTATCCTGCAGAGTGACTTGGATTAATCCCAAGGTTTCTGTACCTCTGGAAGGCCAATACTGGTCACATTTCACCTGCAAAAATAAAAATAATTAGTGTACCTTCCAGATAATGAACAAATACACTCATAAATGATGTGCTTCAAATATATTATTAATTAACTTTTTTTTTTTTTTAATCCACTCACAGTCATGATATTGAATTCATTGACTTTATTATGAATTCAATTATTTCATTGTATGAAAACAGAACTCGGAAGAAAATCCTTAATACACGTAAATCAATCAAGTTTTCCAAAGTGACTGACTTTTGGGGACATCTGATGCTTAAAGAGAAAAAAAATCTCACATGGTTACAATGTGTTCCAAATGTTACCTCAGCCTGTTACATAAAGGGCATTTGGATCCAGGTGCTGCAAGAAATGGTAGGTTTGTTCATACAAAGGCCAAGGTAAATTTTTCATCCATTTAATAACTATTGATACGAGTGATTTAATAGAGTGGGTTTAGTTTTTTTTTGCAATGCAGGATCAGAAAAGTGCATTGTAATTTTGTTTTCAACGTTGCATTGGTGTTGAAAGCAAAGCAACAGCTGGAAAAAAAAACCAAAGACGGCTACAGACAGAGGTGGGTGCGTGCCTGGGAACTACAACATGAGTTTTTAAATGCACAATACCATTCATTTTACATCAGATTTACATACTACAAACTTTGTGTAAAATGTGAAACATTTTTTAAAAGCCTGCAAATGCTGTGAAGCTAAAACAAGAACAGAATGCTAGAAATCTCAGTCAGTATCTGTGGAATGGGAAACTGTCAATGTTTTGGGTCTGCCACACTTTGTCAGACTTTTTCCTTTCAGAATCCGTTTCTTGCTATAAGCATTTGCTCCTGGTTCCATCACATAGTCATAGAGTCATACAGCGTAGAAACGGACCCTTCGGCACAACTTGCCCGCACAGACCAACATGTCCCACCTACACTAGTCCCACTTGCCTGCACTTGGACCATATCCCTCCGAACCTGTCCTATCCATGTACATGTCTAAATGTTTCTTAAACGTTGCGATAGTACCTGCCTCAGCGACCTCCTCTGGCAGCTTGTTCCATATACCAACCACCCTTTGTGTGAAAAAGTTACCTCTCAGTAAATCCCTTGTTAAATCTTCCCTGACTCACATTAAAATTATGTCCTCTGAACATACTTTTGTACTGCAGAATAGATCCAACCTCAAACTGTCTTCTGGCCATTGCATTGCTATTTTTACATAATTTACACATAAGACAGTTCACCTCCTGGAATACAGGTTACAGATGCAAAATTATCTAAAGGTATATGTCACTTCATTACCATTAAATCAAGGTTTACAGAGTAATGTTGGTAATTTATGCTAGCCAACCTTATCTGCTTAAACAAACGCATCCTCAGGTTAATATGTACTAAAAAGCTGATCACAGGCTCATGGGATTACAAAATAATAAAATACAGAGACATAGCATTTTATATAAGCTGTTAAATGGGCCAATATTATAATTATACTAATTACTACTGGTTTTGCTGGAGGGTAGTGGTTGTGAAATGCTATTAAATTTATTGCAATGGATAGATTTTGAAAGCAAACATATCTTTTTATTGCCACTACCAATACTTAAATATATAAAAAGCAATGTGTTAATCATTAGGTCCTTATCACAAAAACAATCCCAGGCTATGGCAGAAAGAGCTACCGAGGGCTAAAGTCTTACCAGCATCAAATGAACGATAATTTATACAACATTCTTTGTTTTCCCTGTGAGTAATTATGCAAAACATTCCAACTTGACACCAATGGTTCCATTCTAACAATAGGGCTGTTTATCCTGCCTGTGCAATTTTAGATATGGGATTCATTGAGAACCTCTGCACTGTGACTAAAACTAATATATTACTGTCACATTTTCCAATTTCTTCACAGCACACTAAATTCATCATTTTGCTCCAAACTGCTGTGTTGCATGCAGTTCAGCTCAGAGTTATATTTCCGGAATTGAACGAACGCGGAAATAAAACTAATTACTGTTTAATCCTCACAGAATTTTGTGATAAATTTATTTACTGAGGAAAGGTTTTTCCATTTGTTCCTTCCACCCAATGCTTGGGAGCGCACGCAATTTTTAATGGAAGATAATAACTTGCAATTCATATTTTCCAGTCAGATCAAGTATAATCTCACTGCATGCAATTTCCAGAAAACCGATCTGTAAGGGCTGAGGCATAAATAGGTACTGCTTCTATCTGCGTTCGCGATAACTCACTTGGCCCATAACAGCTGGAATTTTATCCTGCAATAGTGTCGCAAAAGAGAAGCATCAACAAAGTTGAACCTCACATCTCTTGCTGATTGATGGAATGAAAGATACAGCATAGAAACGGCTCCTTTGGCCCAACGAGTCCAAGACGCGCATTGATCACCTGCTCACATTAGTTTCATGTTATCCCACTTTTGTGTCCACTCCCTGGACACCGGTGCAATTTATAGAGGCCAATCAAGCTACAAACCCTTATTTCTTTGGGATGTGGGAGGAAACAGTAAATCCATGTGGTCACAGGGAAAACTTGCAAATTCCATGCCGACACAGCATCTGAGGTCTGGATCGAACCCTGGTCTCGGTCTCTGTGAGGCAGCAGCTCCACCAGCTGTGCCACTGTGCCAACCCTCTTGAAGAATGACTACTTATTGTGGCTTCAAGAAGAGGGTAAGGATGGTTCACATTATCTATCATCAACTGACGACCTGGTCAATGTTCAGTAACTGCTTAACCATTTTCCTCTCCAACAGTTGCACAAGACGTTGGTGAGGCCATATTTGGAGTATTGGGTTCAGTTTTGGTCACCCTGCTGCCGGGACTTGAGGGCCTGAGCTACAGGGAGAGGTTGGGCATACTAGGACCTTATTCCCTGGAGCTGAGGAGGGATGATCTTATTGAGGTGTACAAGATCATGAGGGGAATAGATATAGGTGACAGTCTTTTACCCAAAGTACAGGAATCAAGAACCAGAGGACATAGGTTTAAGGTGAAAGGGTAAAGATTTAATATAAATCTGAGGGGCAACTTTTTCACACAGAGGGTGGTGGGTATATGGGAGAAGGAGGTACTATAACAACATTTAAAATACATTTGAAAAGGTATATGGCAAGAAACGTTTAGAGGAATATGGACTAAATGCAGGCAGGTGGGAATAGTGTAGATTGGGCAGCTTGCTTGGCATGAGCAAGCTGGGCCGAAAGGGCTGTTTCCATGCTGTGTGACTCTATGACTCATGGATGGGAATTCAGTGATGAGAAGTTTACACTGTGGCATCTGCAAGGAGCAGTGCTTCTCATACACAGAGTAGCAGTGGAAAGATTGGAAAAGCTGAGGTTTTTGTAAGAAAGATTGGAGGGGTTGTTTTCCTTGGAGCCAAGGAGGCTGAAGAGTGACCTGAAAGAAGTTTATAAAATGATGAGAGACAGAGATAGTTCAGTTTAGTTTAGTTTTACCCACCGAATTTACACTGACCAACGATCACCCTTACACTTGTTCTATCCTGGATACGAGGGGCAATTCACAGAAGCCAATTTACCTACAAACCTGCACAGCTTTGGAACGAGGGAGGAAAGCAGAACATCCAGAGAAAACCCAAATGATGACATGAATCTGTAAAGTCTATACAGACAGCATCCCGTAGTACTCAAGTCTCATTGAATTGCCACAACACCAGACCAGCAACCTTAAGCAGTTGATGACTCCCTTAATAAGCTTCAGTGGATTACCTTTCACACAACTTTACATTTCACTGTGTCAGGTTAAGAGAGGGCCTGGCCCAATATCAGCAAACGGTACAAGGTGATGTCATGATCGCTCACTCTGTGGATGTCTACTGTACGTAAACGCTGCATGTGATTACAAAGATGGTGTCCGACGTGGTAACTCCAATTACAAAGATGGTGTCCGACATGGACAACACTTCAGATACAAAGTATGTCTGGATACCAATTAAGAACTAATAGGAGCCTTGTATCACCGAAGCATGACGTATTACAAGGAAAGACACAAAGTGCTGGAGGAACTCAGCGAGTCAGGCAGCATCTCAGGAGAACATGGACAGGGGACGTTTTCAGTCGGGCCTCTTCCTCAGACTTATTCAATTTAAAGTAGGGCATTACTTTGTCCTCCATACATTTGTTTGAATTCTGCTGTCATGGAAATGCCATTAGAGCAGGATCAGAAGTCTGATCCAAATAGAAGCTGGGTGTGAGCGCTGGGGAAATAAATCGATTCATATCCACCCACATTTGTTTTGGTCATTTATAGATTTAGACCAGCATGCTGAGTTAATTCAGTCTAGGAGCTCTAGGCTTTCTATCTTTAGCTGGGTTGATTACTCCTGAATGCCTGGTATGCAGAGGTCCCAAAAGCGCACACAATGGTATGTCGGGTGAGAATGCCTGGCTTGTGTCACACCACCTGCTTCCACTACTCTGGTTTAAAGAATTGAACTGCTGCTGTGTGAAAACGCCTGTCTCTTCTCTGTTAGATATGTGTTTGTGATGAAGGATGAGATTTTGGGGAATGTCTCTGTTCATTTTCTGCTTTGGTCATTATTCTCCAAATCACCGATAACCACTGACCAAAAGTCCAACTGTTGTGACTTGAAAAATATGTCAGTGCCAGAAATATGGTGACTCTTGTGTACTGCCCAGGTGAAGTCTTGTAAAACTACGCTGCACTGCCTCAATAGCAAGCATTTCCTTCCTCAAATTAGGGGACCAAAACTGCACACAATACTCCAGGTGTGGTCTCACTAGGGCTCTGTACAACTGCAGAAGGACCGCTTTGCTCCTATATTTGATTCCTCTTGTTATAAAGGCCAACATCCCATTTGCTTTCTTCACTGCCTGCTGTACCTGCATGCTTACTTTCATAGACTGATGTACAAGGACCCCCAGATCCTGTTGTACTTCCCCTTTTCCCAACTTGACGCCATTTAGATAGTAATCTGCCTTCCTGTTTTTGCTACCAAAGTGGACAACCTCACATTTATCTGCATTAAACTTTATCTGCCATGCATCTGCCCACTCCCCCAACCTGTCCAAGTCACCCTGCATTCTCATAGCATCCTCCTCACAGTTCACACTGCCACCCAGCTTTGTGTCATCTGCAAATTTGCTAATGTTACTTTGAATCCCATCATCCAGTCTGGATTCAAGGCTATGCATAGCACAGAGTCGGCTCTGCTAAGGGTCTTCAACGACATCCTCCTGGCAAACGACTCAGGTAATTATGTGGTTCTTGTCTTGCTGGACCTATCTGCCGCCTTCGATACAGTGGACCATGGAATATTAATTTCCAGACTACAGCACCAAGTGGGCATTTGTGGCAGTGCCCTGGGATGGTTCAGGTCCTATCTGGCAGACAGAACCATGCGTGTAAGCCTTGCTGGCTTTGAATCCTCCTCCACTCCCTTGGTATATGGGGTTCCACAGGGCTCAATTTTAGGGCCCCTGCTCTTCTCCTTATACCTACTTCCTCTGGGCTCAATTTTAAGAAGGCATGGCATCTCCTTTCACTTTTATGCAGATGATAGCCAGTTATATATGCCACTCAGGAAAGAAGAAGACTATTCTCTAAAATCACTTCTGTCTTGTCTTGAGGACATTAAGTCCTGGATGGCCTTAAACTTTCTGGGACTTAATGAAGAGAAGACAGAGGTGATTTTGTTTGGCCCCAATGGCTGCCGTGAACCTCCCTTTGTTGATTTGGGTCCACTGGCATTGTCTGTAAAGCCAACCGTCTTGAACCTGGGTTTTAGGATGGACGGTGATTTTAAACTAGACAAACAAATAGGCGCGGTGGTTAAGTCCAGCTTCTTTCACCTAAGGAAGCTGGCAAAGGTGAAGCCCATTCTCGAGCGGGAGCATTTTGAAACAGTAATCCATGCCTTTATTACATCTAGGCTGGATTACTGTAACGCACTCTACTCTGGAGTCGCACGAGCTTCATTGGCTCGCCTCCAGCTTGTTCAAAATGCTGCCGCTCGCCTTTTGACTGGAACTCGAAAGAGGGAGCACATTACGCCAATTTTGGCCTCCCTACACTGGCTCCCAGTGCACTTTCGAGTTCATTTCAAAATTCTTTTATTTGTTTTTAAATCCTTGAATGGGCTCGCCCCGCCTTACCTCTCTGAGCTGCTCCACCTATATGCTCCTGCCCGGTGCCTCAGGTCAGCTGATCAGCTGCTCCTTGAGGTACCAAGGTCTAAGCGGAAGCTCAGAGGGGATAGAGCTGTTTCTGTTGCTGCTCCGGCACTCTGGAACACCTTGCCGCTGCACATCAGACAGGCCCCCTCACCGTCCATCTTCAAATCCTCCCTAAAAACATATTTTTATTCTTTGGCTTTTGACACTGGCTGAGGCATTGCCCCTGTTTTTAGTGCTTTTAATGTCTTTTAATTTTTAGTGTGTTTTTTATAGTCCTTCGTTTTATGGTTTTTAATGGTTTTTAATTGTTTGTAATAGCTTTTTGTTCATGATTTCTCATGTACAGCACTTTGTGGCAACTGTGGTTGTTTAAAGTGCTTTATAAATAAAGTTATTATTAAAGTTATTATTATTATCCAAATCATTGATGTTGAGAGAATGGAGTGGCTGGGCTTGTGTACACTGGAGTTTAGAAGGATGAGAGGGAATATTTTTGAAACATATAAGATTGTTAAGGGTTTGGACACGCTAGAGGCAGGAAACATGTTCCCGATGTTGGGGGAGTTCAGAACCAGGGGCCACTGTTTAAGAAATAAGGAGTAAGCCATTTAGAACGGAGATGAGGAAACACTTTTTCACACAGAGAGTTGTGAGTCTGTGGAATTCTCTGCCTCAGAGGGCGGTAGAGGCCGGTTCTCTGGATACTTTCAAGAGAGAACTAGATAGGGCTCTTAAAGATAGCGGAGTCAGGGGATATGGGGAGAAGGCTGGAATGGGGTACTGATTGGCGATGATCAGCGATGATCACATTGAACGGCAGTGCTGGCTCGAAGGTTCGAATGGCCTACACCTGGACCTATTGTCTATTGTCTATTGTCTCTCTGGGTGGAAAAGTTTTTCCTCATCTCAGTCCTAAATGGCCTACCCCTTATTTTTAAACTGTGAGCCCTGGTTTTGGTCTCCACCAACATCAGGAACATTTTTCCTGCATCTAGCATGTCCAATCCTTTAAGAATTTTATACGTTTCTATACGTTTCCCTCTCATCCTTCTAAATTCCAGTGAATACAAGCCCAGTCGACCCATTCTTTCATCATATGTCAGTCCCGCCATCCCAGGAATTAACCTGGTGAACTAACGTTGCACTCCCTCAATAGCAAGAATGTCCTTCCTCAAATTAGGAGACCAAAACTGCACACAATACTACAGGTGTGGTCCCACAGGGCCCTGTAAAACTGCAGTAGGTCCTCCTTGCTCCGATACTCAAATCCTCTTGTTATGAAGGCCAACATGCCATTTGCTTTCTTCACTGCCTGCTGTATCTGCATCTGCATGCTTACTTTCAGTGACTGATGTACAAGCACACCCAGGTCTCGTTGAACCTCCCCTTTTCCTAATCTGACACCATTCAGATAATAATTTGCCTTCTTGTTCTTGCCACCAAAGTGGATAACCTCACATTTATGGATATTATACTGCATCTGCCATGAACCTGCCCACTCATCCAACCTGTCCAAGTCATCCCGCAGCCTCATAGCATCCTCATCGCAGCTCACACTGCCACCCAGCTTTGTGTCATCTGCAAACTTGTAGATGTTACATTTAGTTCCCTCGTCCAAATCATCAATATATATTGTAAATAACTGGGGTCCCACCATTGACCCTGCGGCACCCCACTAGTCACTGCTAGTACACCCTGCGGCACCCCACTAGTCACTGCTAGTACACCCTGCGGCACCCCACTAGTCACTGCCCCACTAGAAGTAGTGGACGCGGGTACTGTTGCAACATTTAAATAGCACTTGGACAGATACAAGGATAGGAAAGGTTTAGTGGGACGTGGGCCAAACAGGCGAATGACTAGCTTCGATGGTCATCATTGATGAGTTGGGCTGATGGGCCTGTTTCCGTGCTGCATTAATATATACTGTAAATAATAATGTTAGCTAACCTAGATTTCAATGGCCAGTGCATTTATAATATGACTGGTTTATGCTGAGATAAGATTATTAACAAAATGTAATGTGACTGTACAATAAACTGATCTTGAATAAATTTATCACTACTAAACTATGACATTTCTGTGGTCAGGCCAGTGTGAGGTAAGGACACATCTTGTTATTTGTGCAAAAGATTGAATTGTTTTTAATATTCCCAAAAGCACACAGATAAAATGGGGAATTTCTTTAGCGAGAGGGTGGTGAATCTCTGGAATCCGTTGCCACAGACAGTAGTAAAGGCCAAGTCATTGGGTATTTTTAAAGTGGAGATTGGTATCTTGATTAGGAAGGGTGTCAAGGGTTACAGGAAGAAGGCAGGAGAATGGGGTTGAGAGGAGAAATAGATCAGCCATGATCGAATGGCGCAGCAGACACATGGGCTGAATAGCCTCATTCTACTCTTACGTCTTACGGTCATAAAATGAATAGAACATGAAAATGTACCAACAGATTTACATTAGAGAATATGGCAGAAATTCAGCTTTTATAATTGAATTAATCATGCACTATAGAGTGTTGACTGTCTATTGTGGTGCCTTCATATCATTCGTTTCCAGAGCTGAATAAAGCAGTGAGTCAACTGTGAAAGGTAAGTGTCCATACTGTTGCTCTTTTCACTCCAGTGGCCAAACACGGAATTTCTGCCTCTTTAATTACAGTTAACTCAACCCATTAAATATTGCTGTGGTTTGCCTACCCGTGATCTTTCTTCCAGTTTGGTCATCATCACAACAATTGCACTTCGTTGCTCCCATATCATCCTCCAAAAATCTCCGAATGTCTCGGGCAGCGGCCCCTGTGTGGCAATGTAGGCATTTTGCTTTCTATAGCCATCGATGTAGTTGGAGTTAGAGTAATCACTTCCTGGAATGCCTACAAAGGGAGCAAAGAAATGGTTTTTATAAGTTACAAAATTTCAGGAGAAAATAGATTTTTCTTTAATCTGTTTCTGAAGCCAATGTGCTGCTGTAAGACAATGGAACATTCAAATATAATAGTGCTCGTTAAACTAATGTATTTATAATGTGAGTGAGCTCATGAAAACTTAGCAGCTCATCTTTCAAAGGATTAAATATTTAAAATCTTTGGATTTTCTTAATGCTATGTTAATCTAATGAAAAGGCAGATGAACCCCATCATCTTCACTCAACAGGATCACTATTCTTGAACAATCTACTGTACCTCAGAGAGGCAGAGACTTTAAGCTGGGAACATTTGTTTAACTACACAAAATCCCCCTTTCCCCAGCCAAAATATGACAAGCATTATTCTTCGATAAATGGGTACTTTGTATTCCCTCGTCAACGCTTACCATTTCTTTAGTACTTTACAGTCTGCTTTAGTTGAAAGCTATTTGCCTGGTTCTTTGGACTCACTTGGGTTCTGAATCTCTGTCGTTGCTGACAGATAGTTATTGAGATTGCTCCCAAGCTACATCAACAAAGCATCAGCTGAATCCTCCAGCTTTCATCTGTCATGATTGTTGCCTCCCGGAATGATGTTTTATGGGGCTAAATTCAATTGTCCGAGGAACCAAGTGGGGATTCACAATGCGTCATGAGTAAAAGAGATGCAGTGGGTAATTGATACAGTCCTTTTCAAGAAGTTGGTGTCAGTAAGTTCATGTGCAGAATTAGGCTATTCGGCCCAACAAGTCTACTCCGCTGATCTATCTTTCCCTCTCAACCCCATTCTCCTGCCTTTCCACCCATAACCCCTGACACCCTTACGAATCAAGAATCAGTCTGTGTCTTAAAAATACCCAATGACTTGAACTCCACAGCCATCTGTGGCAATGAATTCCACAGATTCACCACCCTCTGAATAAACATGTATGAAAGGAGGGAAATTTCACCACAAAGCCAAGTGACTGCAGATGCTGGAATCTTGATCAAACAATAAATTGCTAGAGGAGAGTCCCAACCAGAATCATTGTTTGTCTATTTCCCTCCACACATGCTAAATTCCCCCAGTGGTAAAACTGGAAAATAAGCTGGATGACCTCAGGGCTAGGGTCAGATTCCAGCGGGACATAAGGGACTGCAACATCCTCTGCCTGACCGAAACATGGCTGACCTTGCTGATTCTGGATCAGGTAATCTGCCCATCCGAGTCCTTCGCTGTCCATCGTGCTGACAGAACAGAAGAATCTGGGAAATCCAAGGGTGGAGGAGTCTGCTTCATAACCAATAACAACTGGTGCAACCCTGGAAATATCAAGATGCTTTCCCGTTCCTGCGCGCTGGACCTGGAGCATCTGACGATCTCATGCCGCCCATTCTACCTCCCCCGGGAGTTCGGCTCAGTGATCGTCACAGCCGACTACATTCCACCGCATGCGGACACCGACGTGGCACTATCGGCCCTACACGATGTGCTATGTCGACATCAAAACAAGAACCCCGATGCGGCTATGGTGGTGGCTGGAGATTTTAATAAATCAAAATCTCAAGAAGGTCATACCGAACTTCTACCAACACATCACGTGTGCCACCAGGGGGGAAAGAACATTGGACCACTGCTATACGCCGTTCCGGAAGGGCTACAAGGCTGTTTCACTCCCTCCGTTAGGAAAATCTGACCACGCTGCCATTTTCCTGCTGCCGGAGTATAAACAGAGGATAGTTCGGAAAGCGGCAGTGACGAGGGATGTAAAGTGGTGGTCCGACCAGTCAGAGGCCACGCTGCAAGATGCAGTGACTGATGTCGACTGGAATATGTTCCAAGCAAGTTCCAGTGACGACAGTGAGTTCGCGGAAGCGGTCACGGACTTCATCGCAACAATAACCGACAACATCGTCCCCACGGTAAGGGTTAGCACCTTTCCAAATCAAAAACCCTGGGTGGACAGGTGCGTTCATGTTGCCTTGAATGCTCGCACCGCTGCTTACAACTCTGGCCTGGCATCCGGAAATATGGACATCTACACGGTAGAGTCCTACCGACTGTGAAGGGCGGTGAAGGACGCAAAAAGGAGGTACAGGGACAATATGGAGTCACAGATGGAGCAGCAGGACACCATACGCCTGTGGCAGGGGCCACGGACTATAACTAACTACCGGAGCAGCTCTCCCTCAACCGGAAGTGCCGGCACTTCCCTAGCTGATGACATGAACTCCGTTTACGCTCGTTTCGAGACGGGCAACATCACCCCAGGGTTGCCGGCTAACGATAACACCGCCAGCATGCTGGCTAACGGAGCTGAAGGGAGGTCCATCGCTGGGGATGTGCACACATTCTCATTGTCCGAGCATGATGTGAGGAGGGCTCTGATAGGGGTGAAAACTAGGAAAGCTGTAGGCCCAGATGGCATCTTGGGGTGAGTACTTAGGTCTTGTGCTACGCAGCTAGCTCCGGTGCTCACTACAATATTTAACCTCTCCCTGACCAAGTCCGTGGTCCCTGCCTGCTTCAAAAGATCCATCATTGTACCTGTACCAAAGAATGCCTCTCCAGCTTGTCTGAATGACTACCGTCCGGTGGCCCTCACCTCGGTAGTCATGAAATGCTTTGAGAGGCTGGTCAAGAACCACATCTGCGCCTTCCTCCCTCACAACATGGACCCGCTACAGTTCTCACACCTTCCGAATAGATCCACGGACGATGCGGTCTCCCAGGTTCTGCACACCGCTCTCTCTCACCTTGACAGCCAGAAGGGGGGCTATGTGAGGATGCTGTTCATAGACTTCAGTTCAGCCTTCAACACGATAGTCCCCACCAGACTTGCTGAGAAGCTGCTCGAATTGGGACTCAACACCCCCCTGTGTGCCTGGGTCCTGGACTTTCTCACCGCCAGGCCCCAGGTAGTCAAGACGGGAGGAAGTACATCAAAATCCATCACCCTGAGCACAGGATCCCCCCAGGGTTACGTCCTCAGCCCCCTATTGTACTCCCTGTACACACATGACTGTGTGGCTACGTTCAGCTCCAACTCTATAATCAAGTTTGCTGATGACACTGTGGTGGTGGCCCTGATCTCCGATAACGATGAGAAGGCCTACTGGAAGGAGGTGGCTGATCTGGCACTCTGGTGTCAGGACAACAGCCTCCTCTTGAATGTCAAAAAACTAAGGAGCTGATCGTGGACTTTAGGAGGGCACATCATCCGAGGACGTACACACCATTGAAGATAAATGGGGCTACTGTGGATAGGGTGAGTGGCTTTAAATACCTGGGAGTCCACATCTCAGAGGATCTGACATGGTCATCACACGCTGCAGCACTGGTGAGTAAGGCAAGGCAGCGCCTTTACCACCTCAGGCAATTGAGGACATTTAGAGTGTCTCTGAGGATCCTCCAGTGCTTCTACTCAGCGGCTGTGGAAAGCATCTTGTCCGGAAACATCACGATTTGGTTTGGGAACTGCTCTGCCCAGGACAAGAAGGCTCTGCAGAGAGTAGTGCGTTCGGTCGAACGCACTATGGGAACTACACTCACCCCCCTGTAGGAACTATACATCAGAAGGTGCAAATTCAGAGCCAACAATATCATGGGGGACCCCTTCCACCCCAGCAACAGACTGTTCCAGCTGCTACAGTCAGGCAAATGCCTCCGTTGCCATGCTGTGAAAACAGAGAGGATGAGAAGGAGTTTCTTCCCAGAGGCCATTAGGACAGTAAACTCCTATCTCACCAGGGACTAACTTACTGTACCAATTTACTGTTGTGTGGTGTCTTTTTAAAAGTGCTGTTTTTACTTTGTTTTTCTCCCATAAATATGTAATATGTGAATATGTGATTCTGTTCCATTCTGTTTTGTGTTTTTTTTGCACAATCCGCAAGCATTGCCACTTTTCATTTCAATGCACACTTCGTATGCGTATGTGACGAATAAACTTGACTTGACTTGACTTGGTTTGTTTTTTGCTCAAGTCTTACTGCAACTATACATGGCACTAGTGAGACCACTATGGAGAGAGTGCAGAGGTGATTTACCAGGACATTGCCTGGGATAGATCATTTCAGTTACAAAGAGAGACTGGGGAGGTTTTCCTTGGAATGGAGGAGGCTGAGGTGGAATCTGATAGAGGTGGTACAAAATTATGAAAGTCATAGATAGCATAAATACTGAGAAACCTTTCATTGTAATGGAGATGTCCAAAACCAAAGGGTATAGATTTACAATGAGGAGACCGAGGGTAAGAGGGGATCTGAGGAAGATTGTTTTTACTCAGAGTGTAGTTGCACTTGAATTACCAGATTATGGACGTGCTGGTAAATGATATTAGGGTCGATGGGTACATGATGGTCTGAAAAGACAAGATCGGTTGAAGCGTCTGCTTCTGTGCTGTATGACTCAATGCGTTTATAAAGAACGGGGGGATAACAGGAACGTGTTGGGATTGATGTGGGATTAGGGATTACAAAAGGGTGTGGAAGCAGAAGTCATGGGTTGGATTCCTCATGAACATTTCGCTGCTATTATCACAAAATCGGGAGATACATAGATACATAGACAATAGATGCAGGATTTGGCCATTCGACCTTTCGAGCCAGCACCGCCATTCAATGTGATCATGGCTTCTCATCCACAATCAGTACCCCATTCCTGCCTTCTCCCCATATCCCCTTGATTCCGGTAGCCATAAGAGCTCTATCTAACTCTCTAGATGATGCTGACGTCATAGTTAAAATGAAGAAGTGTGAAATATCAGGTGCTTAATCACAGGGAAAGTGTAAGCATTAATGGGTTATTATCTTTAAAAATGGATAAATCATCTGCCCCCAATAAAATATATCCCAGACTATTAAAAGCAGAAAAAGAGATCATTGCAAAGGCTCTTTCAATCCTCGGTAGCGACAGGTTGATCGAAAGAATGCTGATGTTGAAAGATATGTTATTTAGAGAGATAGAAAGTCACGATTGACCAGTTAGTGTAACTTCAGCAGTCAGCAAATTACTGGAATCCATTCTTCAGGGTAAAACAAAAAATAATTTCGAAAGACACGGATTAATCGCAGATAATCAGGGTGGATTTGTTGAGGGAAGGTTCCGTCTGAGTAACCTGACTGAATTATTTGATGACGTAACAACGAGATTGACTGAGGTCAATTGTTTGATGTAATCTACGTGGATTTTTACCAAAACTTTTTATAGGGTGCCACATAGCTGATCTAAACTGTAAAACTCAGAGGCTCCAAGGAGAGTGGTAATTTGGATCCAGAATTAGCTCAGTGAGGGGCAAATATCAATTTTACTTCGGAGTTACGTGAGTGACTACGTGAAGAAGCACACGCGTCATATCGATCAGACGCATAGCGTTCATGACCGTGTGTGGAGGAGCAGGAGCTCCTCCAGGCGGTGAGAAAAGCAAAGTTAAAGTAAAAGTCGGAAGGTAAGTGGTTTCACTTTCACTTACAGGGCGCTTTTCTTCCCGCTCAGACTTGTTGGTAGAGGTCCACACAAGTTACAATGAAAAAAGGGCGTAGGGGAAGGAGAGGCCAGGGACGCACCGCAGGTAAAACCCCAGATCCTAAGGGTAGCGGGCGTCAGTCAGAGGAGTCAGTGGCATCGAAGCCATTAACTCCCGTTGCGGTCGAATGTGCCGTTAAACCACCGGCGGCGGGGCACAAGGCAGGACAAAAGTCAGCCCGACCTGCAGACTCGGATGAGTCAGACCCAGAGGTAAACCCTCCTGAAGCAGAAAATGTTATGGCTGCAAGGGCCGCTAGCTTAGAGCTCCTGATGGGTAAAATGATTTACAAAGAACCCCCACAGGAGGATTTTGGTCGGTGTTGGCCAATGGAGGATATAGCACAGGGTGTGCCTTGGATGGGACAGGCACAAGGGTGGCCTACAGGAGAGCCATCAGAAATGCCTGTGCAAAGATATTACAGTGGTTGGCCTACAGGAGAGCCAGTGCCAGAAATGTCAGCAAAAAGGCAATATATGTGCGGGCCTACTGGAGAGCCAGTACCAGAAATGTCTGAACAAAGACAGTACAAATGTACAAATGTGCCAGCACCGACAATTTCAAGAGAAAAAATTATGAAGCGTTAGCCTAGAGTTGAGCCAGCGCCAGCAGCACCTGGAACAGGGCGGCCTATCCGTGGGCCTACAAGAGAGCTTGCGCAGGGGGAATCTGGCATGGACTTACCTGAAACAGGGGAGCCAGAAGTTACCCAACCTGAAGAGGAACATTCAGATTCAGAGGATGATTTATATGAGGATGAGAGCCCATTATCAGAGCTGAATGTTCCAGGACTTTCACAAAAGTTTGCTGTTCCCAGAATAAAAGGGGAACCTTTGAGAGAGGAAATAGCAATGACTATAAATTATTTGCTCTCCCATCAGCTCCAGGAAGTAACTATGGATGAGACTATTAAACAGTATGAGTCCCCAGCGAATTGTGACTTGCTAACAGTTCACGCAGTGAATAACTTGATATGGGGTTATTTGATCATTGGTTTACGCTCACAAGAATTGAAATTACAACGAGTGCTGAAATTGCTGGGGTCAGGCATTACGGCGTTTGCCAGGGGATTGGATGAAGATTTCATATCGGATTCACAACAAGATGCCTTAGCACTCATGTGTAGTGTGCACTTTGAAATAAATTGTATTCGTAAAAATGCAATAAGACCAAATATTCATCCTAAGTATGCACGGCTGTGCAAACCATCCAACATACAAATGCCTAATCTGCTGTTTGGAGAAAATCTAGCAAAGAAGCTAAAGGACTTGAATGAAGAGTCAAAGACCATGAGTGGTATGATGATGAAACCACCTATGCTGAGCAGAGCAGTGCGAAGGCAGTATCCCTACAGGCGGAATGCTGGTGCTGGAGAAGGAACAAGGCGATCATTCTCGTATACACGTTGGCGTGCTGCACCGGGGATACGTGGAGGTTCCAATATGCCTACCAGAAGGGGATAATTGCCGGTGGCAAACCCCGAGGTAGGGGGTCCTGGTCTGGTAAGAAATACAACAAATGCTTCACATTCACAAATAGGGGGAAGGTTACGATTCTTCCTAAAAGAATGGCAGTTAATAACAAATGATTCATTTATTCTAAGTATAACCATATAACCATAACAGCACGGAAACAGGCCATCTCGGCCCTTCAAGTCCGTGCAGAACATTAAAAAAAAATTTTTTTTTTTTTTTTAATTAAAAATAAATACTTCCCCCTAGTCCCATCTACCTGCACTCAGACCATAACCCTCCATTCCTTTCCCGTCCATATACCCATCCAATCTATTTTTAAAGGATAACATCGAACCTGCCTCCACCACTTCCACTGGAAGCTCATTCCACACAGCTACCACTCTCTGAGTAAAGAAGTTCCCCCTAATGTTCCCCCTAAACTTCTGTCCCTTAATTCTCAAGTCATGTCCCCTTGTTTGAATCTTCCCTACTCTCAATGGGAAAAGCTTATCCACGTCCACTCTGTCTAACCCGCTCATAATTTTAAAGACCTCTATCAAGTCCCCTCTTAACCTTCTGCGCTCCAAAGAATAAAGACCTAACTTGTTCAACCTTTCTCTGTAACTTAGTTGCTGAAACCCAGGCAACATTCTAGTAAATCTCCTCTGTACTCTCTCTATTTTGTTGACATCCTTCCTATAATTAGGCGACCAAAATTGTACTCCATACTCCAGAATTGGCCTCACCAATGCCTTGTACAATTTTAACATTACATCCCAACTTCTATATTCAATGCTCTGATTTATAAGGGCCAGCACACCAAAAGCTTTCTTTACCACCCTATCTACATGAGATTCCACCTTCAGGGAACTATGCACAGTTATTCCTAGATCCCTCTGTTCAACTGCATTCCTCAATTCGCTACCATTTACCGTGTACGTCCTATTTTGATTTGTCCTGCCGAGATGTAGCACCTCACATTTGTCAGCATTAAACTCCATCTGCCATCTTTCAGCCCACTCTTCCAAATGGCCTAAATCTCTTTGAAAATCTACTTCATTATCCACAACACCACCTATCTTAGTATCATCTGCATACTTACTAATCCAATTTTCCACACCTTCATCCAGATCATTGATGTACATGACAAACAACAATGGACCCAACACAGACACCTGAGGCACCCCACTAGTCACCGGCCTCCAACCTGACAAACAGCCATCCACCATTACTCTCTGGCATCTCCCATTCAGCCACTGTTGAATCCATCTTGCTACTCCACCATTAATACCCAACAATTGAACCTTCTTAACCAACCTTCCATGAGGAACCTTGTCAAAGACCTTACTGAAGTCCATATAGACAACATCCACTGCTTTACCCTCATCAATTTCCCTAGTAACCTCTTCGAAAAATTCAAGAAGATTAGTCAAGCATGACCTTCCAGGCACCAATCCATGTTGACTGTTCCTAATCAGACCCTGCTTATCCTGATGCTTATATATATTATCTTTAAGTATCCTTTCCATTAAGTAGCATTGTAGGATTCAAAATTGAGTTATATCCACACTTGGATCCTCCAATTCAGCAAAATTCAAGCTGGTCACGGATTTTCTCAAAGGAAGAGAATAAGTTGATCAAAGGAGAATTAGAAAATCTAAGCAAAAAGGGGGTAATAGAAAATTCAGTAGAACAACACCATCAATTTGTATCAAATATTTTTCCTAGAACAAAAAAGGATGGTGGATGTAGAATCATTTTGGATCTGACAAATCTTAACCTTTATGTACAATACAAACATTTCAAAATGGAAACATTTACTAATGCCATTCAGCTGATCACAAAGAATTGTATTATGGCAAGCATAGATCTGCAAGATGCATATTATTCTGTGGCAAGCATGGTAATGATCAAAGATATTTGAAATTTAGATGGATGTCAGTTATTGCAATTTAAAGCATTGCCCAATGGCCTGACTTCAGCACCAAGATTATTCACTAAATTACTCAAACCAATTTTAGCTCTGCTAAGGGCTGAGGGCCATGTACTAATGGCCTATTTAGACGATATTCTGATTGTAGGGAACACTTTGGCTACTGCAAAATTGTCAGTATCTAGAGTCAAGTACATTTTTTAAAAATGGGTTTCATTATTCACCTACAAAAATCTAAATTGTTACCAAGCAAGAAGATTGATTACCTAGGGTTCACAATTAACTCTGAACACATGGTAATCACCTTGCCAAAAGAGAAAATGCTGCAGTTAATTGAAGGTTGCACCAAACTCATAAAGGAGGACACACCTTCAATTAGAGAAGTGGCAAGCTTGCTGGGCAAATTAATTGCTGGGTTTCCAGCTGTAAGGTTTGGGCCATTGCATTATCAATGTTTGCAGAGGGCTAAGGTACAAGCATTAAAAATGAATACAGGGCATTTTGACAGGCCCATGGAATTGACAATTGGATCCATTTCAGAAATAGAATGGTGGATTAACAATGTCTCTAATGCTTCCAGAAAAATTCTGGTAGAAACACCTTCCATCATTCTACAGACTGATGTAAGTGCTCTTGGATGGGGCGCAACTAACATGATTTCCAGCTGTGGAGGTAGGAGGAATGTGAATGAAGTACCGTTGCTAGAAATCAGGGGATTAATTACCTAGAGCTGTTAGGAGCATTTTATGGCCTTAAAGCTTATTGCACTAATATGGTAAATGTGCATGTTCAGGTACAGGTTGACAATACTACAGCTGTAGCATACATAAATCACATGGGTGGTATCAAATCAGAATCATGTGATAGATTGGCAAATTAAATTTGGACCTGGTCTATTGCCAGGAAAATTTGGCTGTCAGCAATATATTTACCAGGAAAATGTATCATAATTGCAGACAAAAGATCACGTAAATTTAATGATAATACAGAATGGATGTTAAATCAGGAAATATTTACACAAATTGTAACACAATTTGGAATGCCAGAGATTGATTTGTTTGCGTCAAGACTAAACCACCAATTGCCTAAGTATGTGTCATGGGAACCTGATCCTGGTGCAGTAGTGGTGGATGCTTTCTCGCTACATTGGGGTGGTATGTTTCTGTATGCATTTCCACCATTTTGTTTAATCAATAGATGCATACAGAAAATTAAACAAGACTCAGTCTCAGGGATTTTGGTAGTACCAGATTGGCCTACACAGCTATGGTACCCACTGGTGTTAAAAATGATCAAAAAAAACCTTATGGTTATTCCAAAGCAGATAAAACTGCTTGTACACCCTGTAACTGATGAACCACATCTTTTACATGATCGCATTGGTTTGTTGATTTGCAGATTCTAAGAAGGCCATATCTTGGAAAAGGATTATCAGATCGTACGGTGGATGTTATGACAGCAGCCTGGAGGGATAGTACCCAGAAGCAGTACATTTCCTATATAAAGAAATGGGAGGTGTTTTGTTCAGGAAAGAATGTTGCATATAACACAGCAGAAATTTCAGATGTATTAGAGTTTCTTTCAACTCTTTACTACAAATTAAAATTAAGTTATAGTGCAATCAATACTGCACGAAGTGCACTCTCTGCATATTTAAGCAGTGAATCAGAACAAAATCCAATAGGATCACATCCTTGGGTCTGTAGGTTTATGAAAGGAATTTTCAACTCCAATCCTCCTAGACCTAGGTATACAGAAATCTGGAATGTAAAAGATGTACTGATGCTGCTGAGGGATTGGAATCCTATTGAAACTCTGTCATTAGCCAAAATCACCATGAAATTGGTTATGCTCATGGCATTAGTTTCAGCTCAGAGAGTTCAAACATTACAGAAATTAAGAATTGACAGAATGAAAGTAGGGGGCGAATGCCGTTACATTCTATGTCTATGATTTAATGAAGCAAAGTAGACCTGGGTTCATGGGATGTAAGTTGGAGTTTTCAGCATATCCTACAGATCCACGGCTATGTGTAGTGACATATGTAAAATGTTACATGGAAACAACAAGAATCTTAAGAGGCACAGAATTGGCATTTTTTATTAGTCATAAAAAGCTTCATAAGAAAGTGTCAACACAGACAATTTCAAGATGGTTGAAACAAGTGTTGATTTATTCAGGTATTGATACTGATAAATTTAAATCTCATTCCACCAGGGTGGCATCAACATCGGCGGCCAGGGATTCAGACATTCCAATAGACCTTATCCTCACGGCCGCAGGATGGGCAAGTGAACAGATGTTTCACAAGTATTACCATAAGGAGATTAAAGATCTCGGGGTGTATGGTGATGCCGTGCTGGATTCAGTATTAAATCCCCCATTATAATAAATGGGCCTAATTTTGTTACTTTTGTTAAAATAAATAAAACCATTAACTGATTACATTTAATGTTGTGGTTATGCATTGTTGATTGTGCTTACTCAAATAGAGTCAATCAGTGCAGTGAGCACCTGGATTTTAATCCACGGTGTGAAATCACAGAGCTTTGAAATCTTCATGTAGTCACTCACGTGACTCCGAAGTAAAATAGTAAGATTAAACGAGAACTTACCAGTTTGAAGGGGGGGAGAGAGAGGGGGGGGGGAGAGAGGGGGGGAGAGAGGGAGAGAAGAGGAGGGGGGAGAGAAGAGGAGGGGGTGGAGAGAAGAGGAGGGGGAGAGAAGAGGGGGGAGAGAAGAGGAGGGGGGAGAGAAGTGGAGGGGGGGAGAGTAGGAGGGAGAGGGGGAGGGAGAGACGGGGAGAGGGGGAGAGGAGGAGGAGGGGGAGAGGGGGAGGAGGAGGAGGGGGGGAGGAGGAGGAGGAGGAGGGGGGGAGAGGAGGAGGAGGGGGGAGAGGAGGAGGAGAGGAGGAGGAGGAGGAGGAGGGGGGGAGAGGAGGAGGAGGAGGGGGGGAGAGGAGGAGGGGGGGAGGGGAGCCGTGCGGGTGAGCGGGCTGCGGGGCCCACAGCAAGCGGGCGGCGGAGACTTGAGGGAGGCCGCAGGCGGGCGCGATCTGAAGATGGTCAAAAGCAGCGGAGGGCCGGCCGATCGTCGCTTCCGCAGGGAGAAGCCCACTCACCCACATGACAGGCGATCGGGCGGGGGAGATGGAGAGGAGGTCGTCCGCCGTGACGGCCAGAGATCGCCAGGTGGGATCGGGATCACCAGCGAGGAAAAGGCGTCACGATTCCCCGAGTCCCTGCTATCGACGGAGGAATCGCAGGTCTCAATAGATGGCCTCTCCCAGAGGGAGTAATGGCCGCCACAGCCACCTTCCCATCACACTGTCCCGCACCCTCACCCATGCGGCGATAACGACCGCCGCCGCCATGTTCTAGAACTTCAAGGAGCCTAGCGGAGCGTGCAGCACAACCTGAGCAGCAGTTTAAAATGCTAAGTGATGAATTTAAAGTAAAAGTTAAGAAGCCAAGAAATACAGAACAGGGGTAACGTTACTCACAGCGTGAGCAGAGGCAGGCAGTCAGATCCATGGTAACGTCATCAGCGAGAGCATCTCGTTTATTTTCTAAGTTATTTGAGGTTTGTGAAAATTTTCATAAATAACTCGAGAAATAATGCATGAAATTTTCAGATAAGGCAAATTTTGACATTGTGGCGTAAATCTCTATCGGAATATGTAAAAATTTCAGTTAGCGTGTCGTGTCGTGTTTTCGAGGAGATGTGAAACGCACAAAAACATCACACACAGACACACAAATCCAAGATCAGAGTTTTATAAGTATAGAGATGGTAGACCAACTGGAGGCGAGACAAGGAGATTATATTTCACTTAGTGTGAACTAAGGGTCTGGAATTCATATTCTGAAAGAGCAGTAGTAACAGAAATCTCAATCCATCCGAACAGGATGTACTTGAAAAACCCTAGCTTGCAGGGAAATGTAGCTGTTACTGGAAAGTGGAGGCTGGAGGGGAGATTCATCATCTGACTATCTCAGGAAGGACTGAATGGGATCCTTGTTGATGGCAAGGTGGCCAATTATCTAAGATTATTTGAAGATGGTGCAAGCAGCACCACAGAAAAGAATCAACCTATAGACCATGCCCTTGCATACATGCTAATGGGATAGAATTTTCCAGAATTAATTTTGATGGGCATCTGGAACATAGAACAGTAGAGGACCTTCTGCCCACCATGATGCCACCTTAAACTGAACATCTGCCCACACATGGTCTACATCCCTCAATTCCCTGCTTGTTCTTTTTAATTCCGAATGGTGATTCAGCCTTTCCCTTGCTTGGACAGGAATTGAGCCAATATATACTTCAGTCAAAAGTGAAGATTTATTGAATCGAGAAAAAAAAAACTTTATTCGAAAATCCTCTCTTAATGACTGTCTTTATGCATTGTGGCATCTTCAGCAAAGAGCAGAGAAAAATGAATGGCAAGACAAAAAAGAAGATGACCCTCTGCAATCGCAACGGGCACCACCTCCCTGGCTAGCACAGAGGCTGCCAAAATCTCCTTGCCTTGGCATAAGGGGGCCCTCTCCTGTTCCAACAAGCCATGCATGCTGCCCATGTTTTCTGCAGATAAGCCTCATCAACATTCAGAACCATTCCTCTCAGAATCATGAAAGGGAACAGATAAATTAGAGAGAATATACTTTTCGGTGCTAGTTAATCACATGGTGATTTTTGGAAGGCTTGACTTATGCTCCGTCATTTGTATATATTATTAGCAAAGTACACCTGATCAGCAAAAGGAAGTAATTAAACCACAAGGAGAATGGATGGTATAGTTAGTAGCTGATTAATTTACTCTAATTTATTTAACTTTAACTTTACAGAATGCAAGGTTTGAAGGTTACATGGAAATCCATTTACTTGGGGATAGGAAGCCACATTTGACATTTCTGAAATGTAGCCTTTTCAATGCTGGGCAGACTTTCAAAAAACTCAGCTGGTGCAGTTCTGTGACCAGAATTCTGCATGGATTAGAGGGTGTCAGCTGCAAGGAGAGGTTGGACAAAATGGAATTGTTTCCTCTGGAGTGTCTGAGTCTGAGGGGGGACGTAACAGAAAAATATAACATTCTGAGAGTTCCAGATAGGTTAAACAATTATAACCTTTCACACCAGGGTGTAAATGTCAAAGACTAGTGGGCACAGCTTTAAGGTGAGAGGGACAAAGATTAAAGGAGTTTGAATTTGAGTTTAGTTTATTGTCATGTGTACTGAGGTATAATGAAGATCTTTTGTTATGTGCTATCCAAGTCAGTGGAAAGACAATGCATGATTACAATGGAGCCAGACACAGTGTACACATATATGATGAAGGGAACAACATGAATATTGTTTAGTGGACGAGGGGTGAGGGGAGAAGAGGAAGGGGCTAGGGTGCGACACGTCCTTGATTATGCTCGAGGCCTTGCCGAGGCCGTGAAGTGTAAATTGTGTCAATGGTAGGGGATATTGATGTGTGTGATAGTCTGGGGTGCACCACAATTCT
>CM075977.1:171150393-171269452 GCA_038087875.1 Malacoraja senta
GAAATTGGTTATGCTCATGGCATTAGTTTCAGCTCAGAGAGTTCAAACATTACAGAAATTAAGAATTGACAGAATGAAAGTAGGGGGCGAATGCCGTTACATTCTATGTCTATGATTTAATGAAGCAAAGTAGACCTGGGTTCATGGATGTAAGTTGGAGTTTTCAGCATATCCTACAGATCCACGGCTATGTGTAGTGACATATGTAAAATGTTACATGGAAACAACAAGAATCTTAAGAGGCACAGAATTGGCATTTTTTATTAGTCATAAAAAGCTTCATAAGAAAGTGTCAACACAGACAATTTCAAGATGGTTGAAACAAGTGTTGATTTATTCAGTATTGATACTGATAAATTTAAATCTCATTCCACCAGGTGGCATCAACATCGGCGGCCAGGGATTCAGACATTCCAATAGACCTTATCCTCACGGCCGCAGGATGGGCAAGTGAACAGATGTTTCACAAGTATTACCATAAGGAGATTAAAGATCTCGGGGTGTATGGTGATGCCGTGCTGGATTCAGTATTAAATCCCCCATTATAATAAATGGGCCTAATTTTGTTACTTTTGTTAAAATAAATAAAACCATTAACTGATTACATTTAATGTTGTGGTTATGCATTGTTGATTGTGCTTACTCAAATAGAGTCAATCAGTGCAGTGAGGCACCTGGATTTTAATCCACGGTGTGAAATCACAGAGCTTTGAAATCTTCATGTAGTCACTCACGTGACTCCGAAGTAAAATAGTAAGATTAAACGAGAACTTACCAGTTTGAAGGGGGGGAGAGAGAGGGGGGGGGGGGAGAGAGGGGGGGGAGAGAGGGAGAGAAGAGGAGGGGGGAGAGAAGAGGGAGGGGGGGTGGAGAGAAGAGAGGGGGAGAGAAGAGGGGGAGAGAGAAGAGGAGGGGGGAGAGAAGTGGAGGAGGGGAGAGTAGGAGGAGAGGGGGAGGGAGACGGGGAGAGGGGGAGAGGAGGAGGGAGAGGGGAGAGGGAGAGGAGGGGAGAGGGGAGGGGAGGAGGGGGGGAGGAGAGAGGAGGAGGGGGGGGGAGAGGAGGAGAGGGGGGAGAGGAGGAGGGGGAGAGGGAGGAGGAGGGGAGGAGGGAGAGAGAGGAGAGAGGAGGAGAGAGAGGAGGAGGGGGGGAGGGAGGAGGAGGAGGGGGGAGAGGAGGGGGGGAGGGGGAGCCGTGCGGAGGTGAGCGGGCTGCGGGGCCCACAGCAAGCGGGCGGCGGAGACTTGAGGGAGGCCGCAGGCGGGCGCGATCTGAAGATGGTCAAAAGCAGCGGAGGGCCGGCGATCGTCGCTTTCCGCAGGGAGAAGCCCACTCACCCACATGACAGGCGATCGGGCGGGGGGAGATGGAGAGGAGGTCGTCCGCCGTGACGGCCAGAGATCGCCAGGTGGGATCGGATCACCAGCGAGGAAAAGGCGTCACGATTCCCCCGAGTCCCTGCTATCGACGGAGGAATCGCAGGTCTCAATAGATGGCCTCTCCCAGAGGGAGTAATGGCCGCCACAGCCACCTTCCCATCACACTGTCCCGCACCCTCACCCATGCGGCGATAACGACCGCCGCCGCCATGTTCTAGAACTTCAAGGAGCCTAGCGGAGCGTGCAGCACAACCTGAGCAGCAGTTTAAAATGCTAAGTGATGAATTTAAAGTAAAGTTAAGAAGCCAAGAAATACAGAACAGGGGTAACGTTACTCACAGCGTGAGCAGAGGCAGGCAGTCAGATCCATGGTAACGTCATCAGCGAGAGCATCTCGTTTATTTTCTAAGTTATTTGAGGTTTGTGAAAATTTTCATAAATAACTCGAGAAATAATGCATGAAATTTTCAGATAAGGCAAATTTTGACATTGTGGCGTAAATCTCTATCGGAATATGTAAAAATTTCAGTTAGCGTGTCGTGTCGTGTTTTCGAGGAGATGTTGAAACGCACAAAAAACATCACACACAGACACACAAATCCAAGATCAGAGTTTTATAAGTATAGAGATGTAGAACCAACTGGAGGCGAGACAAGGAGATTATATTTCACTTAGTGTGAACTAAGGGTCTGGAATTCATATTCATGAAAGAGCAGTAGTAACAGAAATCTCAATCCATCCGAACAGGATGTACTTGAACAAACCCTAGCTTGCAGGGAAATGTAGCTGTTACTGGAAAGTGGAGGCTGGAGGGGAGATTCATCATCTGACTATCTCAGGAAGGACTGAATGGGATCCTTGTTGATGGCAAGGTGGCCAATTATCTAAGATTATTTGAAGATGGTGCAAGCAGCACCACAGAAAAGAATCAACCTATAGACCATGCCCCTTGCATACATGCTAATGGGATAGAATTTTCCAGAATTAATTTTGATGGGCATCTGGAACATAGAACAGTAGAGGGACCTTCTGCCCCACCATGATGCCACCTTAAACTGAACATCTGCCCACACATGGTCTACATCCCTCAATTCCCTGCTTGTTCTTTTTAATTCCGAATGGTGATTCAGCCTTTCCCTTGCTTGGACAGGAATTGAGCCAATTATACTTCAGTCAAAAGTGAAGATTTATTGAATCGAGAAAAAAAAAACTTTATTCGAAAATCCTCTCTTAATGACTGTCTTTATGCATTGTGGCATCTTCAGCAAAGAGCAGAGAAAAATGAATGGCAAGACAAAAAGAAGATGACCCTCTGCAATCGCAACGGGCACCACCTCCCTGGCTAGCACAGAGGCTGCCAAAATCTCCTTGCCTTGGCATAAGGGGGCCCTCTCCTGTTCCAACAAGGCCATGCATGCTGCCCATGTTTTCTGCAGATAAGCCTCATCAACATTCAGAACCATTTCCTCTCAGAATCATGAAAGGGAACAGATAAATTAGAGAGAATATACTTTTCGGTGCTAGTTAATCACATGGTGATTTTTGGAAGGCTTGACTTATGCTCCGTCATTTGTATATATTATTAGCAAAGTACACCTGATCAGCAAAAGGAAGTAATTAAACCACAAGGAGAATGGATGGTATAGTTAGTAGCTGATTAATTTACTCTAATTTATTTAACTTTAACTTTACAGAATGCAAGGTTTGAAGGTTACATGGAAATCCATTTACTTGGGGATAGGAAGCCACATTTGTGATACATTTCTGAAATGTAGCCTTTTCAATGCTGGGCAGACTTTCAAAAAAACTCAGCTGGTGGTGCAGTTCTGTGACCAGAATTCTGCATGGATTAGAGGGTGGTCAGCTGCAAGGAGAGGTTGGACAAAACTGGAATTGTTTCCTCTGGAGTGTACTGAGTCTGAGGGGGGACGTAACAGAAAAATATAACATTCTGAGAGTTCCAGATAGGTTAAACAATTATAACCTTTCACACCAGGGTGTAAATGTCAAAGACTAGTGGGCACAGCTTTAAGGTGAGAGGGGACAAAGATTAAAGGAGTTTGAATTTGAGTTTAGTTTATTGTCATGTGTTACTGAGGTATAATGAAGATCTTTTGTTATGTGCTATCCAAGTCAGTGGAAAGGACAATGCATGATTACAATGGAGCCAGACACATGTGTACACATATATGATGAAGGGAACAACATGAATATTGTTTAGTGCGGACGAGGGTGAGGGGAGAAGAGGAAGGGGCTAGGGTGCGACACGTCCTTGATTATGCTCGAGGCCTTGCCGAGGCCGTGAAGTGTAAATTGTGTCAATGGTAGGGATATTGATGTGTGTGATAGTCTGGGGTGCACCACAATTCTCTGCAGACATGCAGGGCAAGTGTTTTTGCACAGAGGGTGGTGGATCCTGGAACACGCCTGCCTGGGGGAGGTGGTGCAAATAGATAGGATTGTGGCATTTAAGAGGATTTTGGAGCAACTGCAAATCTAAGGTCTTGGACACTGAGGGGCTGGGGTCCTGTGTACAAGCCAGCAAGGCACGTGAAGACTGTATCATACAAAGAGGCTACAGGTTTGTTGCTTTGTACATAGAATATATAGACTGACTTTAGAGATATAGCATTGAAACAGGCCCTTTGACCACCAAGTCTGCACCAATCAGGGATCATCCTGTACACTAGCACTATCCCTACACACTAGGGACAATTTAAAATTTACAGAAGCCAATTAACCTACAAACCTGTACCTCTTTGTAATGCGGGAGGAAACTGGAGCACCCGGAGAAAACCCACGTGGTCACAGAGAGAATGTACAAATTCCATACAGGCAGCACCCGTAGTCAGGATCGAACCCTGGTCTCAGGCGCTGTACAGCAGCAACTCTACCGAAAGACCACAGAAAGGGTGCAGAAGAATGGAAAGAAGTGGTTCCAGGAACGGTCTTCAATTATGTGGATAGACTGGAGAAGATTGGGTAAACACAAATCAAGGGGGTTAAGAGGTGACTTAATGAAAGGATTTTAAATAAGTAAGGATGCAGACTGAGTAGAACAAGAAAGAAAGAGTGAGAAAGAGTGAAGGAAGTAGTGATGTGTAAACCCCTAGACTACCAGATGTGCAGTCCAGGGGTGAACAAGTGATAGCCTATAGAAAAATAAAGACAAAAAACCCTATAAAATAATAAAAAAGAAAGAAAAAAGAAGGAAAAAAAGGGACCCTTATGTGTGGATATACCTGCTTCATATCTCACCACACCCATCACCTAGTTCATGAATCGGTTTATTTCCAGAGTTGTGTTGCACCATACTATACTTGTAATGAATCAATAAAAGGAGACAATGTCTTTAAAAATTGCTCCGATTTTCCTGCTGACGAGTCTCATATCTTCAAGATGTAGCGTCTCAGACATGCTCAGGATCCACATTTTAAGCGTTGGGGTGGATGCATTTTTCCAAAATTTAAGTATACGTTTTTTTGTCATTATGGGGCCGTAGTTAAGGAAACTTCTTTGAAATATTGAAAGCTCAGAGCAGGCACCTGTTGTTCTAAAAATAATCAATTCTGTACGGGGGTCCAGTTTTGTTTTTAATAATTTTGAGAAGATTTTGAAGATTTCTTTCCAAAATGTATGGAGTTTTATACAGGAGACGAAGGAGTGTGTTATAGTTGCTTCTTGAGATAAACATTTGTCGCAGATGGGAGATACATTTGGGAAAATTTTGTTCAGTTTAGTTTTTGAGTAATATAGTCTGTGTAGTATTTTAAATTGAATTAGAATATGTCTTACATTGATCGAACAGTTATATACATATAGGAGATATTTTTCCCATCTGTCTTTGGGAATTTTTAAGCTTAATTCCTGTCCCCATTCTCTTCTAATTACATCTGATGATGGAATTTCTATATTTAGAATGATATTGTACAAGTATGATATTAAATTATTTGACCGCGTTTCTATTCATACCTTCATCTAATATATCTGGCAACAGAGTTTGATATTCATTCGTATGTTTTCAAACAATCTCGAATTTGAAGATATCTAAAATATTGATTACCTTTCAGACTGTATTTTGATTGTAATTTCTAAAATGATAAAAGGTTTCCCATTTCGTACAAATCTCCAACCTTTTTAATTCCTAGTCTTTCCCAATGAATAAATGTTTTATCTATAATAGATGGTTTGAACGACGGATTATTAGCTATTTGAGAAAGAAGAGATAGATTTCTTAGTTTAAGTGTAAGTTTTACTTGTCTCCAGATTCGTAAAGTGCTATGAATAATCAGGTTTTTCTTGTATATTGTATTCTTCAACTTTATTGGGGAGAGAAGGATCGCGCCTATGTTAAACGGCTAACAATCCTCTCTCTCCATTACTAACCAATCTACCTGTTGACATGAATTGTCCAGTCAGTGAATTACATTTTTAATATTCACTGTCCAGTAATAGTACAAGAAGTTGGGGAGAGCCAGTCCACCGATTTCTTTGGGTTTACATAAATGTCGTCTATGAATTCTGTGTGATTTATAATCCCAAATAAAATTTGTAATGTTGGAATCTAGTTGTTTTTTTTTTAATTTTAGGTAGATATATCGGTATTATGATTGAAATAAGTAGAGAATTTGTGGGAGGAAAATCATTTTTATGGCATTTATTCTGCCTATTAGAGACATCGGGAGTGTTTTCCAGAATTGAATGTAGCCTGATGGTCATTGGGAAGAAGCTGTTCCTAAACTTAAATGTTACCTTCTTCCCGATGGCAGGAGTGAAATGAGAGTGTGGTCTGGGTTCTTGATGATGCTGGTTGCTTTTCTGAGACAATGCCTCCCTTAGATCCCTTTGATGGTGGGGAGTTCAGTACTCATGATGGACTGAGCATCCTCCACAACCAGTTTGAGGCCAAACATAAACTAGAGAAACTGTTCTCCATATTCTGACTGGATAGTCTATAACCCAATGGCATGAAGATTGAATTCTCCAATTTCAGATAATCCATACCTCCTCTGTCCCTTTCTCTCTCCTTCTATCTAGCTTGGTCCCCTTACACTTCCTTTCCAGCTCATCCCTCAGTCCTTTATCACTGATTCTTTATCCCTCCTCCCTACATATTGCTCCCCCTCAATTGTTTGGCCCTCCCCTTGCTTTGTTGTCCCCATCTGCCACCACTACTCATTAAGATCCTTTTTTTACCATTCTTTCCCATCAGATTCCAGAATCCCAACCTTCCCTTCCCCATCTGACAGTTATCCACCAATCTATCCCTCCTCATCTGCATCCACCTATCGCTCGCTAGCCCTTGCACCACTCGTTCCACCATCTCTTTATATTAGCAAATTTCCTTCCATTGTTTCAGTGTAGAGGCAACATCCCCACTCAAACAGTTGACTGTCCATTTCCCACCACAGATGCTGCCTGACCCACAGAGTTCTTCCAGTTGCTCACCTCTTCTTTGCTCAACATTCTCATCTCTGGGAGAAAAGAGTGTGGGTGTATGCCGTTGAGCAGAGATAAGAGTAAATAATTTAGTCTACTGCATCTCCTTAGATGGTGGATAGCAGGCATAACTATCAATTTAACTTTCATCTCAAATAGAGATCAAGTTTATCCATAGAGGTTAGACCCCCGTTGTTAAATTGAGGTTGAAAATGTTTAATTAGTTCATAGGAAATCTGTGGATTGTCCATTAGCTTCATAATACTGTTTCTTCATGTGCTCTTAATAACTACCCCAGTCAATTATAAAAGACATCTGTCTTTGTTACAGTTCCTCCTGCTGAACTAATTGTACAGTCCATTATTTTTCAAGGAGTGCTCACCGTTTAGCTCTCAAACATTTCAGCTTCCTGGTCATATTCATGTGTCAATTATCTTGAATGTATCTAATAACCTCAATTCCCTCAGTAGACAACTGAGTCTAATTATATTGAAGCATATCAGCAAATTCAGACAAAATTATATTTACTTAATTGTAAAAAAAATAAGACTTTAAAAAAATAAAATGCCATTTTAGTGCCCATGTGGTTTTCTGGTGGTGTCCAAAATAAATCATAGATTAATAGATAAAATAAAAGTAAATTAAAAAAAAACACATAAGCTGGGTATGAATCAGAAAATGCTGGAAAAGCGCAGCAGGTCAGGCAGCATCTGTGGGGAGAGAAACAGTCAACATTTCGGGTCTGCAACCCTTCATCAGCCTCATATCATGTTCACATGTGATAACTAGAAAATTCATTTGTGTCCCAATATATTTTTATAACATCTGCAATGGAAAAATAAAATGTTCGGTCAATTCTGCAGCAGCTTTGATTAAAACAGTACAGCTGCCAACATTTACGCATCCATGCAATTATGTTATTGTTAGCACATTTTGTTCTAAAAGCACCGCAGTCAGTAATTTGTGATAATGCATCAACAATCTACAGCTTGCATGATTTCTACTTGTATGCCACATCTGGGACGTTATTTAATAAGATAATAGTTCGACTGGGAAACTGATAAATGGTTCATAGTTCATGAAACCAATAAAGCAGCTCTCTCTTTGATCTTTTGGTTGGAGATATGAACCAGGTTTATAAAGATGTGAGAGCAACGAGGAAGGCTCACTACACTCTGAACTATGGAAGGAGTGATCAAGCCAAGCATGTTGGGCAGCACAATGGTGCGTTGCTGCCTAATAGTGCCAGAGAATCGGGTTTGACCCTGACTACGGGTGCTGTCTGTGCGGAGTTTGCACGTTCTCCCTGTGACCATGTGGGTTTCCTCCCACATTCCAAAAACATGCAGGTTTGTAGGCTAATTGGCTTCTGGAAATAGTCCCGAGACTGTAGGATAGAACTAGTGCATGGGGTGATTGTTATTTGGCGTGGACTCGATGGGTTGAAGGGACTGTTTCCACACTGTATTTCTAAACCAAACCAAACTAAACTAACCGTGCTTTCTGACCTTTGAATGCCATTGAAGCATATAAAATGAAGAGAACTGTAAAGGACATCAGCACCAGAACAACACTGTAAAATGAATGTTGAAGGTTTCTTTGCAAAACAGTTTTGAAGGGTTTCGTGACAGAATTAGTGAGACTGCCTCTCCACCACCTTCTCCTACATCAGCAAGTCCAAGTGACTTCTCAGCAGCATGATACAAAGATACCTGTATACTATGTGTACATTAATACTGCATCGTCTACTCAGTAAACTATGCTGTATAAATGACCAGGTACACATACTGTACACCCATAACATTGTCATCTTTGGCAATCACATGAAGTCCTCCTGCTGGGTCCTTTCTGTGGGACTTGAGATGGCTGAAGATGACAAGTTCACAAGTTATAAGAGTAGAATTAAGCCAAGTCTACTCCACCATTCAATCATGGCTGATCTCTGCCTCCAAATCCCATTTTCCTGCTTTCTCCCCATAGCCCGTGACATCCGTTCGATCCGAGAGCCACAGGAATCAACGTCCCTCCATGTGGACGCCTGTATGTGACATCAATAAACGTGTGGAAACTGAAGCACAGAGGGTCACCACACTGTCCTTGATAGAAACAGACCCAGGCACAACAACATGGATTCCAAGACGGTTGGGAGTCTCTCCCTGCTGTAGATTTCTTGTGCCTTCTCAGCCTGTGTGGTGCTCTACCCACTGACCAGCCACCATCCACTGCCTGTTTCACGGTTGAAAGTGACAGTCCAAGTGTTCGTGGACCAGTCTTTGTCAGGAGCCTCCCCCTCGACCTGCCCGCCATGGGTGACCTGCCTGGAGCATAGCTCCGGTCTGTTTATTTCTCAGGATCATAGGAAAACGTAACTTATCCATAATGACAAGGTGGGCGTCCCTTGCAGAGGCCCATTACATAGTTTGTTTAATGATCTTGAAAATAACTTTTCTTCGCAGTCCTGGCTTTGACTGGTGTTTCTAATCCCATGGGTTATGGGGAGAAGGCAGGAGAATGGGGTTAGGAGGGAGAGATAGATCAGCCATGATTGAATGGTGGAGTAGACTCGATGGGCCGAATGGCCAAATTCTGTTCCTATCACATGATCTGATCACCAAATGGAATAGTTGATTTTCTTGCAGATTTCCAGGCCAGGCTACATATATACAGTGGAAGGATTAGAATTTAGTTGAGCTTGACAGCTTAAAAGTGGAACTAACTGTTATTGCATTCAGTTTCCCCTTTCTCTTGTCTCAGTGGGCTCATAAAGTGACTCATATACTGCAGCAAAATGCCACTAAACACAAAAAAAACACTAATTATTCTCTGTAGACTTGGAGCAATAGTTTAAATGAATGCAAATTAGTCTGAAGAAGGGTTTCGGCCCGAAAAGTTGCCTATCTCCTTTGCTCCATAGATGCTGCTGCACCCGCTGAGTTTCTCCAGCATTTTCGTGTACCTAATGCAAATTAATCGATCTTTCCTGAT
The DNA here is from genome assembly GCA_038087875.1 of Malacoraja senta. Lineage (NCBI taxonomy): Eukaryota > Metazoa > Chordata > Chondrichthyes > Rajiformes > Rajidae > Malacoraja > Malacoraja senta. The sequence continues at coordinate 171,160,195 of CM075977.1, forward strand.
CTTAAACATTGAACAAGGCAATACTACGCTGATACATAAGCTACTTACTCAACACCCAGAGACAAAAAGCAGTTATCTTCAGAGAAATAAAGTTCGTTAAAAATTGGAAGTTATGTTTTCAAAACAAAACTGAAGGCTCTGCAAAAATGGCACAACAAAGACATGCACAATGCCGTTGGCAATGTGCGTCTACCCGATCTATACCTCTCATGATTTTGTACATTTCTATAAGATCAAACAGATATGGATCATGTGCAGGCGGATGAAATCAGTTTAATGGCATCATGTTCGGCACAAACACTGTGGGCCGATGTGCATATTTCTGTGCTGTGTTGCACTGTTCTATGTCCTATCTGAAACCACTTCACAGCAAATTAAGTACTTTCTCTTGGAAGCGTAATCAGTGTTGTAATGTGTGGACATTCAACAGGCACTTTACGCACAGCAGGCCTCCGCAAATACAAAGGCAGGAATGACCAGATATTTTCACTGAGGTTCATTGAGGAATAATTAGCAGCCAGGATGTTGTGGCTAACATGGCTTTCTTTGAATCACTGGCAGACAAAAATGCTGGAGAAACTCAGCAGGTGTGGCAGCATCTATGGAGCGAAAGAAATAGGCAACGTTTCGGGCCAAAACCCTTCTTCAGACTGATGTAGGGTGGGGGGGCGGCGGGAAGAAGAAAAGAAGAGGAGGAGCCAGAGGGCTGAGGGAGAGCTGAGAAGGGGAGGAGACAATAAGGGCTACCGGAAATTGGAGAAGTCAATGTTCATGCCGCTGGGGTATAAACTGCCCAAGCGAAATATGAGGTGCTGCTCCTCCAATTTCCGGTGGTGCTCACTCTGGCCATGGAGGAGGCCCAGGATAGAAAGGTCGGATTCGGAATGGGAGGGGGAGTTGAAGTGCTGAGCCACCAGGAGATCAGGTTGGTTATTGCGGACCGAGCTGAGGTGTTCGGCGAAACGATCGCCAAGCCTACGAAAGGAGTACTTCCTCAGTGCTGCACTGAAGTCAGAGAGTCATGGATCTACACAGCATGGAAACAGGCCCTTCAGCCCAACACACCTGTACTGAACAAGGTACCTACCTGAGCTAGTCCCATTTCCATCCATGAACCTGCCAACATGTGTTTTAAACATTATAATTGCATTCACATCTACGGCTTCCTCTGACAGCTTGCCCCATATATACATCAATCCCTGAGTTAAAAAACGTGCACCTCTGGTCCCCTTTAAATCTTTCCCCTCCCACCTCAAATTAATGTCCTCAAGTTTTTTATTCCCCTACCAGTATTAGACTAGATTGCTGATTTTTTTTAAATTACAACAGATGGAAATCTGAAATGAAAGCAGAAAATCATCAGCAGGTTAGGCAGCATCTGTGGAAAGAGCCAGAAGAGTTAACATTTCAGGCTGAAGATCGTTCACCAGAACTGGGAGAGAGAGATTTTTAAAAAGGTACTTGAAGATGCGGAAAAGATCGTGGAAGGAATGAACAAAACAAATGGAAGATCTGAGATGGGGTGAAGCCGGGGTTGCCATGGAGAGTCTTTACTTTTTAGACTTTAGATTTTGGAGATATGGAGCAGAAACAGGCCCTTTGGCCCACTGAGTCTGCGCCGACCAGCGATCCCCATACACTAGCACTATCCTACCTACTCACTAGGGACAATTTACAATTTTAACAATGCCAATTAACCTACTGTACATCTTTGGAGTGTGGGAGGAAACCGAAACACCCAGAGAAAACCCATGCAGTCACAGGGAGAAAGTACAAACTCCGCACAGACAGCATCCATAGTCAAGATTAAACCAGGGTCTCTGGCGCTGTAAGGCAGCAACTCGACCGTTGCACCACTGTACCGCCCTAGTTGTCAGGTTAAATGGGTTGGTGAGAGAGTGAGAGGGTGACTACACATTTGTTACGTGTTGCTTATACCGGAGTTGTGGGTTCTGCTGATCAGATCAGTAGTGCTAATAGAGATATAACAACTGAAACATCATGGCTAACAAACGGGTGACTGCACATTTTTGTCTTTGTTACATGTTGCTTACACCGGAAATGTGGGTTCTGCTGATCAGGTCAGTGGTGCTAATAGAGATATAACAACTGAGACATCATGGCTAACACCAAAGCAATTTTGCTTGCTGTGCACAGGTTTCTGAACTGGGAATTGAACACAGAACCTTCACACTAAGAGGCCCAGACTCTACCCCTGAGCAGAGCCCTCAATACGGCAGGCTTACTGTGTGTGTTGCCGATTCTCCTTGAAACCCAACAAGAATATTTGGAATTGTCGTCCACCTGATAACATCTGAATAGTTAAGTATTTGCAGGCAGCAGAATCTAACATTTTAAGGTATAATAATCTTTTCACACAATATGCCATCTGCCGATGGAACAAAGATACGCATTAGGTATTTACATTGAAAAGTCATTACCTAATAAATAGCCGCTGAAGGCAGTAAGGCAGCAATGTAGATAAGAACGTTAATAAACATCAAGCACAATGTTAATTCCAGTCCATTTTTCCCAAGGGTGAGAATGGGTGGCCATGATTCACGTGAAAGTATCACATGCAGAAAACTATCTGTAAATTCCTATATAGGATACTTAGCCAAGCCACTGCAAGCCCCAATAATATCATCAAACCCTCACATGCAAATATGAAAAGGTCCCTTCCAACAGGGTGTTCTTATCACTTGCTCTGAGATTTGAAGCAGGAATTCCAGTTCGGTTTGGTAACTTGGGCAATTTAAGTTTTTTTAGTTTGGTTTAGTTTATTATCATCACGTGTGCAGTGGTACAGTGAAAAGCTTTTGTTACGTGCCAGCCAGTCTGCAGAAAGACAATACATGATTACAATCGAGCCATCTACAGTGTAGAGATACATGATAAAGAGAATAACGTGAATATGACAGTCCTGGGATGGCGGGACTGTCATATGCTGAGAGAATGGAGCGGCTGGGCTTGTATACTCTGGAATTTAGAAGGATGAGAGGTTATCTTATTGAAACATATAAGATTATTAAGGGTTTGGACACACTAGAGGCAGGAAACATGTTCCCGATGTTGGGGGAGTCCAGAACCAGGGACCATAGTTTAAGAATAAGCGGTAAGCCATTTAGAACGGAGATGAGGAAACAATTTTTCACACAGAGAGTTGTGAGTCTGTGGAATTCTCTGCCTCTGAGGGCGGTGGAGGCCGGTCTCTGGATACTTTCAAGAGAGAGCTAGATAGGACTCTTAAAGCTAGCGGAGTCAGGGGATATGGGGAGAAGGCAGGAACGGGGTACTGATTAAACACAACGAATGTGCACAGAGCTCTGAAATGCAAGACTATATTATTATTTGTTATTTGCACTATATTTGTTATTTATTTAACTTTCTCTTTCCCCCCCCCCCCCCCGTTATGTACAATGTTTACATATTCACATGTTCTGTTGTGCTGCAGCAAGTAGGAATTTCATTGTCCCGTCCGGGAAATATGACAATAAAACACTCTTGACTCTTGATCACATTGAATGGCAGTGCTGGCTCGAAGGGCGAATGGCCTGCTCCTGCACCTATTGTCTATTGTCTATTGAATAGCATTTAGCACAAGATAAAGTCAAGTAAAGTCCGATCAAAGATAGTCCAAGGGTCTCCAATGAGGTAGATACCGATGTGCTACGTCGACACCAAAACAAGAACCCGGATGCGGCTATGGTGGTGGCTGGAGATTTTAATAAATCAAATCTCAAAAAGGTCATGCCTAACTTCTACCAACACATCACGTGTGCCACCAGGGGGGAATGAACCTTGGACCATTGCTATACGCCATTCCGGAAGGGCTACAAGGCCGTTTCACTTCCTCCTTTTGGAAAATCTGACCACGCTGCCATTTTCCTGCTGCCGGAGAATAAACAAAGGATAGTTCGGGAAGCGGCAGTGACGAGAGACGTAAAGTGGTGGTCCGACCAGTCAGAGGCCACGCTGCAAGATGCACTGAGCGATGTCGACTGGAATATGTTCCAAGCAAGTTCCAGTGACGTCAGTGAGTTCGCGGAAGCAGTCACGGACTTCATCGCAACAATAGCCGATAACATCGTCCCCACGGTAAGGGTTAGCACCTTTCCTAATCAAAAACTCTGGGTGGACAGGTCCATTCGTGTTGCCTTGAATGCTCGCACCGCTGCTTACAACTCTGGCCTGGTATCCGGAAATATGGACGTCTACAAGGTAGAGTCCTACCGACTGCGAACGGCGGTGAAGGACGCAAAAAGGAGCTACAGGGACAAGATGGAGTCACAGATGGAGCAGCAGGACACGTCTTTGGCAGGGGCTACGGACTATAACTAACTACCGGAGCAGCCCCCCCTCAACCGGACATGCCGGCACCTCCCTAACTGATGACCTGAACTCTTTCTACGCACGATTGGAGACGGGCAACATCACCCCTAGCCCGCCGGCTAACAACAACACCGCCAGCGTGCTGGCTAGCGAGGCTGGAGGGAGGTCCTTCACTGTGGATGGATACACATTCTCGTTGTCTGAGCACGACGTGCGGAGGGCTCTGACACGTGTGAACTTGAGGAAAGCTGGAGGCCCAGATGGCATATCTGGGTGAGTACTTAAGTCTTGTGCTACTCAGCTAGCTCACTACAATATTCAACCTCTCCCTGGCCAAGTCCGTGGTCCCTGCCTGCTTCAAAAGATCCATCATTGTACCTGTACCAAAGAATGCCTCTCCAGCTTGTTTGAATAACTACCGACCGGTGGCCCTCACCTCGGTAGTCATGAAATGCTTCTAGAGGCTGGTCAAGAAACACATCTGCGCCTTCCTCCCTCGCAACATGAACCCGCTACAGTTCGCATACCGTCCAAACAGATCCACAGACGATGCGGTCTCCCAGGTTCTGCACACCGCTCTCTCTCACCTTGACAGCTAGAAGGGGGGCCATGAGAGGATGCTGTTCATTGACTTCAGTTCAGCCTTCAACACAATAGTCCCCACTAGACTTGCTGAGAAGCTGCTGGAATTGGGGCTTAACACTTCCCTGTGTGCCAAGATGGGAGGAAATACATCGAAGACCCTCACCCTGAGCACAGGATCCCCCAGGGATGCGTCCTCAGCCCCCTACTGTACTCCCTGTACACACATGACTGTGTGGCCAGGTTCAGCTCCAACTCTATAATCAAGTTTGCTGATGACACTGTGGTGGTGAGCCTGATCACCGAAAATAATGAGAAGGCCTACCGCGAAGAGGTGGGTGATCTGGCACTCTGGTGTCAGGACAACAATCTCCTCTTGAAAGTCAAAAAAACTAAGGAGCTGATCGTGGACTTTAGGAAGGCACAACATCCGAGGACGTACACGCCACTGAAGATAAATGGGGATACCGTGGATGGGGTGAGCTGCTTTAAATACCTGGGAGTCCACATCTCAGAGGATCTGACATGGACATCACACGCTGCCGCTCTGGTGAGTAAGGCAAGGCAGCGCCTTTACCACCTCAGGCAGCTGAGGAAATTGAGGATTTCTCTGAGGATCCTCCAGTGCTTCTACTCAGAGGCTGTAGAAAGCATCTTGTCCGGAAACATCATAATCTGGTTTGGGAACTGCTCTGCCCAGGACAAGAAGGCTCTGCAGAGAGTAGTGCGTTCGGCACTATGGGAACTTCACTCGCCCCTCTGCAGAAACTATACATCAGAAGGTGCAGATCCAGAGCCAGCAACGTTATGGGGGACCCCTTCCACCCCAGCAACAGACTGTTCCATCTGCTACGGTCAGGTAAACACCTCCGCTGTCATGCTGTGAAAAGAGAGGATGAGAAGGAGTTTCTTCCCAGAGGCCATTAGGACTGTAAACTCTCATCTCACCAGGGACTAACTTACTGTACCAAACTACTGTTGTGTTGTGGCTTTTTAAAATTGCTGTCTTTTTCCTCACAAATATGTAATTACTGATTCTGTTCTATTCTGTTTTGTAGTTTTCTTTGCACAATCCGCAAGCATTGCCACATTTCATTTCACTGCACATCTCGTATGCGTATGTGACAAATAAACTTGACTTGATTTGACCTGTAATAGCTCAGAACTAGTAAGTAAGTAAGTAAGTAAATTTTATTTATATAGCACGTTTAAATCAACTCGCGTTGAAACCAAAGTGCTTTACATAAAAGAAATAATTAGGTTTCCGTACATCCATAGAAAAATTTAAAAAAATTATTTAAGAAAAAAAAACTGTCCTCTATTTGTTGGTAGGATGATTCAGTTGCCTGATAACAGCTGGGAAGAAACTGTCCTGAATCTGGAGGTGTGTGTTTTCACACTTCAATACCTTTTGCCCGATGGGAGAGGGGAGAAGAGGGAGTGGCCGGGGTGTGACTCGTCTTTGATTATGCTGGTGGCCTTGCGGAGGCAGCGTGAGGTGTAAATGGAGTCAATGGAAGGGAGGTTGGTTTATGTGATGGTCTGTGGTCTGAGGATAAGTATGCTAAGTAGGAATTTTACAGAGAGTTTTCTGCATGTGATATATTCACATGATTCGTCACCACCTATTCTCACCCCTGGGAAAAATGGACTGGAATTAACATGGACCAAATGTTTATTAACGTTCTGACCTACATTGCTAACTGCTTGCCCTTCTGAGTACTGCCATCCGGGATGATTAAAATTGTCCCTACCATCTGCTGAATCAGAATTTTCCTTGTTTCAACCTAGTTTCTTGCACATCAGAAGAAAGTGTCAGTATTTTTTATGTATACAGTATTTCAATACTATGCCATGATTGATAGCAGTCGTCTCTTCTCCACTCCGTCACAACCCTGAATGTTTCCCTGCCAAATGAACCGCTATTAAAACAAAGAATTGTCAAACCATCGACATCTACAGTAGAGAAGGTGCAAGTCAACCCAACACAGCTCATTACCACAGTAATTTCTAACTGCATTGACCCACTTGCTCCTCGTAGTATTGTACCTCGTTTGCTTTCAAATATTTCAACATGTTCCTTTGAAAAGATATGCTTGTCTCTATCGCAACTGCACTCAAGTATTCCAATCTCCAACAGCTCTGCTTTAAGACATTTTTCTTAACCTTTCACTCAGTTTTAATAACTATTTAAAACTGTTGACCCCTAAGAACTGATTTGGAAGAAATAATCTTTCTCAATTCACCCTACTCAAACTGTTCATAGCTTTAAAACATCGTTATTAAATCTCCTGTAAGCCTTCTCCGCCAAGTCAATTACGGGTCTCCACATGAATTTTGCACTAAATGTGGGTGGGACCAATTCTTTGCTAATATGTTCATGCTCACAGTAAATCAAATTAAACCCATTTGCAAATGATCTGTACCATGGACATTTTGAATGTTTAAGCGCACTTTAAGCTAATAAGGATTCCTTTTCTCTTTGTCCCTGCATTTTTTCAGACTGCCGCAATTGTCCCCATTTTGTTCAGCACATGATGGAGGCATGAGGGGTTAATTGATTGAAATATAAATAATGTAACAGTTGCTTTCAGTACCAATCATGAAATGACTTGTTTACTGTAAATTGCTTTAGAATGATAATGATTTTAGAATAAGCAATTAATCATAGTTAGCGGCAACTAGTATTTTAGATGTTAAAATTGTCTCCAATTAATCCTGGTGGCTTTGAATAGTACACAATGCTTCTGAATTCACTTGTATTTTTCAGCTTTTTACAAAGTACAAAAACCAATCAAAAGCTCTAATTACATATGCACATTCTGAGAAATGCAAACTGCAAACAAAGCACTGATAAAAAATTATTTACCCAAAACAGTAAACCATTTTTATTTTCAATTCACAGATTAATAGTACTTATGCCTTTAGTATTTTGTTTGTTCAATATAATAAATAGCCCTTAATGCATTCCTAGATAAATCATACTAATATCGTAAAGCTGTTAATCCACATACTAAATTAACCATATTAGGAAAGTACAACCCAATTATACATTCTCGCCACAATGCATTAGGTTATTAAAGAGGGGCATCTGACCATAAGAAATGTTAACAGGAATATGGGCCCATTAAGCCTGCTCCTCCATCCAATACGATTGTGGCTGACCCCCACTTTCCTTGACTGTAGAAGGGTCCTGAACCAAAACGAAGCCTTTCCATGTCCTCCAGAGATGCTGCCCAACCCACTGAGTAACTCCAGCACTTTGTGTTCTACCAAACCTTCCTTAAATTCACTTTTTCACCTTTTCCATAATCCTTGATTCTCTTCCTGTTTAAAAATCTCAGCTTTAAATATATTCGATAATTTTAGAGCTATTTGACGCAAAGAATTTAAAAGATCCATAACTGTTTGAAAGACAAAATTCTTCCTCTTAAATCCGTGGTCCCTTGTTTTGAGACAATGCCCTCTGGTCCTTGACACTCCCATCAGGTGAAATCTCATACTGCATTTACCCTGCAAGCTCCCTCAAGAATCTTATATTTTTCAATAATTATCTCTCACTCTCCTGAATAGACACAACCTGCTCAACCTTTCCTCATACAACCACCTCTCCATTCCCTGGGTCATCCAAGCGAACTGCCTCCAATGATGTTATATCTTTCTATAAATAGAGGACCAACACTGTTGATGGTATTCCAGATGTGTGGTCTTACTAGTGCATTGTACAGCTGCAGTACCACTGCCATCCAGTAATACTCCCAACTTCCTTGAAATAACAGCTTGCGCTCCACTAGCCTTCCTGACTACCTGCTGCACTCAGATTTCTACACTTCACATATGAGGAGCCCCTAGTCCCTTGGTGTTGCACTTTTCTGCAGTGTTTCTCCATTTAAATAAAAATCTGTTTTTATCGTTCTTCCTTCTAAAGTGAACAACTTCATGTTCCTCCACCTTGTGTTCCATTTGCCAACTTTTTGCCCACTCATGTAACCTATCAATATCCCCGTTACATGTCTTGTCCCCCCCCCCCCCCCATCCCTGTCACTTGATTCATGTACAAATCTGGCCACAGTACATCTGCTTCCTTCCTTTAAATTATTAATACATATTGCAATTTGCTCTGGGATCCCTGTAATATCCAACTGGTTACAGGTTGCGAACCCCACACATCCTCACTTCCTGCCTAAGATAGACACAAAGTGCTGGAGTAACTCAGCAGGTTGGGCAGCATTTCTGGAGAAAAATAATGGGTGATGTTTTGGGTCAGAACTCTACTCACTCCCTGCCTGTTAGCCAATTCTCAATCCATGCCGACAAGTTCCTCCCAACACAAGGTGGGTGACATGTATGATATGGGAAATTTATTATCATTTCAACAATTAAAATCAAAATTTAATCTGAATAACAACCAATACTTTAAATATTTACAGATATGTGACTTTATAAAAAAATATATACCAAGATTACAGAGCATAATGATAGACCCACTGGAAGAAGCAATGAATATTAAGGCGGACTCACAAAAATTAATATCATATTTATATAATAGTATTCTTAACAGAGAATTGCCATCAACAGCGGCAATTAGAGAAGACTGGGAAAAATAATTAATGACAAAAATTTCTAAAGAAACATGGGAAAGGTATTTGATATATATACATAAATGTTCTATTAACGCTAGATACAATTTAATTCAATTTAAAATATTACATAGATTATATTATTCAAAAGTTAGGTTGAATAAATTTTATTCAAATATTTCTCCCATCTGTGATAAATGTCTTTCTCAAAACGCCAATATCACACATTCGTTTCTTGCACAAAACTTCATGGATTTTGGTGTGATATATTTGATATATTCACTAGTTTATTTAAGATTAAAATGGAACCTAACATTGAAATGATTATCTTTGGAGTAATAGGAGATGGGAACAAATTAAATATATCCCAAATTTCATTTTTTAATTATGGTTTAATAACTGCAAAAAAACTCATACTTAAATTTTGGAAAAATGCTACTATACCAACACTCAAAATGTGGATTGGTAATATGTTGGAAACTGCCCACTTGGAAGAAATGAGACTCCTCCTAATAGACAAACAAGACCAATTCTTAACGAGTTGGTCTCCATTTATTGACTTTTTGGATTCATGTGGTGCAACAGTATCGTAAAATTAAAAATTCTGGGTTTGGGCGAAAAATGATCAAGAATACAAAAAAGCATTGACTTGTGGTGAGGGAGAATCTCCTTTCTGCTTCACTTTCTTACTTATTTATTTTCTTTACTTCACATTCACTAGACTTTCCTTTACTCTTTACTACTTCTTTCTTTCTCATTTCTTTCTATTAAAAAAAGGGAAGTTGTACAAAGAATGTTATAATGACTTTGAGAACCTGTAAAAAGGTACCATCAAAATGTAATGTAATAAATGATCAAGTAGAATGGAATTATATGGATAAAGTATTACAAAAATTTCAACTGGGAGAGAATTTTATTTTATGGATTAAGTTACTATATAACAAACCTACAGCTAGAATACTTACTAATAACATATTATCCTCGAAATTTCAACTATCAAGGGGAAATAGACAAGGATGCTCATTATCACCACAGCTGTTTGCTCTCATTATTGAAGCGCTAGCAGAAAAAATTAGAATACACCCTGATATTCATGGATATAATACTAAAGACATATAATAAAATATCTTTATACGCGGATGATATATTATTGTATATTACAAAACCTCAAATCACTATACCAAATATATTAAATTTAATTGAAGACTTCGGATCTTTTTCTGGATATAGAATAAATTGGAATAAAAGTGAAATTATGTCAATAAAACCGAAAGATTCAACACATCTTTTAAAATTCCCTTTTAAAATAGCTACAGAAAAATTTAAATATTTGGGAATCGAAATTACCAGAACATATCAAGGTATGTTCAGGGCAAATTTTGACCCCCTACTTAATAAACTGAATACATTAATTAAATTCTGGAAAACGCTCCCGATGTCTTTAATAGGCCGAATAAACGCAATAAAAATGATCTTTTTACCACAAATTTTATACCTATTTCAATCAATTCCTATATACTTACCTAAGAAGTTTAAAAAAAAACTCGACTCAGATATCACTAATTTTATATGGGACTATAAATCACATAGAATACAAAAAACCCATCTGAATAAACCTAAAGTATTGGGGGGTCTAGCACTACCTAATTTTATGTATTATTATTGGTCAGTAAATATTAAAAACATGATTCAACTGATGGATAACTCCGCCCAGCAAGTAGACTGGATTGTAATGGAGAAAGAGGATTGCTCCTCTAGAAACATTGGAGCGATCCTCCTCTCTCCAATGAAACTGAATAACATAAACTATAATAAGAACCCAATTATTCATAGTACAATCCGTATTTGGAAACAAATAAAACAAAATTTAAAATTAAGAAACTTATCACTTTTATTACCTATAGTCAATAACCCTTCGTTTAGTCCTTCTATTATAGATAAAGCTTATACACAATGGGATAGACTAGGAATTAAAACGCTTGGTGACTTGTATGAAACTGGAAAATTACTTTCATTTCAACAATTACAAATAAAATATAAACTCGGAAATAATCAATATTTTAAATACTTTCAAATATGCGACTATTTGAAAAAATATACAAAAGATCATTATAATAATCCAGTAGATGTATTGGACGAGGCAATGCAGATAAAAGCGGAATCAGCAAACTTAATATCATATTTGTATAATATTATTTTAAATGTACAAATACCACCTACGGAGGGTATCAGAAGAGACTGGGAACAAGAGTTAGGTATTAAAATTTCAAAGGAAAGTTGGAATGAATACTTATTAAACGTGCATAAATGCTCGATTAATGTAAGACACACTTTAATACAATTTAAAATTTTACATAGATTATATTATTCGAAAACTAAAATTCATAAAATTTTCCCAAACGTATCATCTATTTGTGATAAATGTCAATCCCAAGAAGCAACTATAGCGCACTCATTTGTCTTCTGTACAAAAATTCAAAAATTTTGGAATGAAATTTTTGAAATCTTTACAAAGTTATTTAAAACAAGACTGATACCCAAAGCAGAATGGATTATCTTCGGAATAACGGAAGATGATCCAGAACTAAATGTGTTTCAAAAGAAATTAATGGACTATGGGTTAATAACTGGAAAAAAGCTAATTCTAAAATTTTGGAAGAAGGCTCCAATACCAACTATAAATATGTGGATTTCAAATATGTTTGAAACATTACACCTAGAAGAGATAAGACTCCTCCTAGCAGGTAAACCAGATCACTTCCACCTGACGTGGTCTGCATTTATAGAATTATTACAAACATAGGGTGCAAAAGTACTTTAAAAAAATAAAAAATTGAGGTCAGGTAAGGGGGGATGATAGTTGAAGAGTTGGTATGTCCTATTTACGTGATGCTCAAAAAAAAAACATTTGTTTCTCTTTTTTTCTCTTTCTCTTTTCTTTTCTTAGGGCCTATTTCTTAACTCTTTTTCTTTTTGTTTTTAATTTCGCTCTTATAGGGTCTTCGTCCTTTTTTGTTGTTACATTTTCTACACTTTTCTACACTTGCACTTTTTCCTTCACTTTCTTCTTTCTTTCAATCTTTTCTTTTTCTAGTGTAAAAAAATAAATAAAGGGAGTACATTAATTGTAAGAAGATATAAATGACGAGTATTAATGTATGTGGTTGTAATGTAATGTACTTCTAATAAATAAAAATTAAAAAAAAAAAAAAAAAAAAAAAAAAAAAAGTTCCTCCCAACACTTTGTGTGTGGCACCTCATTAAACATCTTTTGAAAATCCATTTAATGGTTTTATTGTTTTTATTAGTTCCCTGCCACCCACTCTGGCAGGTACTGTCTCAGAAAATACTAACAAATTTGTCAGGCATGATTTCCCCATCAATAAAGCATGGTGATTCTGCTTGAACAAATGTTTAAGAAAGAACTGCAGATGCTGGAAGAAGGGTCTCGACCCGAAACGTCACCTATTACTTTGCTACATAGATGCTGCCTCACCCGCTGAGTTTCTCCAGCATTTTTGTCTACCTTCTGCTTGAACAAATAATGACTCTCCAAATTATCTGTCATTACCTCCTTAATAACTCAGTTTTCCAAGAATAGACTAAATTAACTGGCCTACCCACTTCTTGCCACCCATCTATTTTGGATAACATATCATATTAGCTGTTTTCCAGTCCCTCTGGTATTTTCCCAGATTCCTTGGATGATTGGAACCACTTAATTTAGGAACCAATGATGCAAACCACATCATGTTCTGGGGACCTACTAGTCTTTAGCCCCATTAGTTTAGTTTAGTTTAGAGATACAGCTCTTCGGCCCCACCGAGTCCACACCGACTGGCGATCCCCGCACATTAACACTACCCAACACACACTAAAATATAATTTTATATTTATATCAAGCCAATTAACCTACAAACCTGTACGTCTGTGGAGGGTGGGAGGAATCCGAAGATCTCGGAGAAAACCCACGCAGGTCACGGGGTCAACGTACAAACTCCATACAGACAAACACCCGTAGTCAGGATCGACCCAGGTCTCTGGCACTGTAAGGCAGTAGCTCTACCGCTATGCCACCGTGCTGCCCTTTCTTCCCAACATTATTTGGGATTTAAACCGGCAGGAGGGGGAATGGATAATTCCTCTGCATCAAACTTACTCAACTCTAAAAACAATGTAAATGGAATTTGAGTGATTTCCACTAATGGGCAGATGACGTGTTCTTTCGGATATTGCCAAAGTGAAAATGGCCCACATGGATAACATCAGGGTAGTTCCTAACACATTGAAGCCCAAGTCAATGTACGACAAATTGGAAGTCTTGACTCGCACCACATAGATTGCAGGGCTGAGAGCATTACATGTGCATCATCTCAAAGGCTTTACTTACCCTCAATAGCTGAGAGAAGAACCCGTGAGTGGTCGTATGCTATCACATTGGCATACCGATTCTTTGGTTTGTTGACCTCCATGTTTGAATGTTCCCATGTAAACTGCTGGCCAGGATCAATAGACTGAAAAGGAGAAATAAAAAGAAAATCAGTTAATGCAGGTAAAATATTACTTTTGGAGCTAATGTTTTAGTTTGATTAATTTAGAGACACTGCATGGAAACAGGCCCTTTGACCCACTGAGAACAGACTGACCATCGATTCACACTAGCTCCATGTTATCCTATTTTCGCATCCACTCTCTAAGGACAATTTATGGATGCTAATTAACCTACAAACTCACATATCTTTGAGATGTGGGAGGAAACCAGAGCAAATGGAGGAAACCAGGTGATCACAGGGAGAACGTATAAACTCCAGACAGACAACACCCGAGGTCAAGATTTAACCTGATTCTCTGACGCTGTGAAGCAGTATCTCTATCATTTGTGTCATTTGTGCCATTGTGCTGAGTTTATTGTCACATGTGTCGAGGTACAGTGAAAAGCTTTTTTGTTTTACTTTGTTGATTTGGGTTGTATTCTGGAGCATTTTCTGAGCACACCACTGTTCTTCTTGTCTTTCTGCAGTTTCAAAATGCAGTCAGAGGAACTTAAAACAAGCTGCAGAGACCCTTAATAATTTTGAACTCAAATGGTTTCAGTGCATATCCGAGCTCTGCAACTACTTTATTGATCTGCAAATGTTGCCAATGCCTCTTTTAATTAACTAGAGTTAATTAACGAGATTTCCTTATAGGAAAATCGAAAAAGACTTGCATTTCCATAGCAACTCTCACAATCAGCTTCACAGCCACTGATGTTCTTCAAAGTGTGCCCATGCTTTGTTTTAATGCATAAACACTGCAGTAAATTTACCTGCAGCAAGTGCCAACAAACAACAACGTGATGTTAACCAGATAGCGATATGGGGAGAAGGCAGGAACGGGGTACTGATTGTGGATGATCAGCCCTGATCAGTATGAATGGCGGTGCTGGCTCAAAGGGCCAAATGGCCTACTCCTGCACCTATTCTCTATTGTCTACAATCTGCGTTTGTTCCATTAAATTAAGGATAAACATATTGGTTGGGGCACAGGAAGAATTTATTTGAAAAATTCCCATTATCTCTTTCATGTCAATCTACCCCCTCATGATTGTATACACCTCCATTAGAATCTTCATGGAATAAAGTCCTAGCCTGCCCAACCTCTCCCCATAACTCATGTTGATATCTGCTCCATGCTATACTGCTTCAAGCTAGGCAAAGATAAAACATACCATATCTAAAATAATTTTAAAAATCAGTTATTATGAAATAAGGGCTTTTTGATAAAAATAATCTTTTATTCAGAGTAAACTACGCAGTACATTATTACAATTACTTAATCTTATTACTGTGCATTTAATTCCATTGGTTAAGGAGAACTTAGGCTTCTAATACCACGCCATAGCAAAAATTAAGTTAAAAAGACACTTTCGGAAAAATCAGAAATCCTCTACTTGTTACGTGCACATAGAGTCGTGGTTGAGTGTTGCAGCCCACTACCAACTGAGGACTCCATTGGCACCAATGGAATCACATTTCAGAAGCAGTGAACAATATCCACATATGTGCACTTAAACGTAAATAATTAAGGCAAACCTTCTACCACTCTGTGCACTGTCGCTGTAAAACTACAGAGGCTTGCAAAGTGTTTTCTCTTGCATTGTTTGTGTGACCTCGTAAAACTAAGCAAATTTATTTGGGACAACAGCAACCTTAAATAACCTTCTTGTAATGCTGCCAATAATTACATGGAATTGAATCAGGCTGCAGCTTAAAGTCAACCGAAGGTCAGCCAGCACCAGCTTTTTAAATCATTTACTTGTGACCAAACAGCCATAGAATGTGTGTTCCTCCTCACGGCAGGTCCTTAAGTCTTCATTATGTACACAGTTACAACTGAGTAAATCACAAACATGGCAAACTTCTTTATTAATTTTTCAGGGTCACTGGCATTATGGGGTGACCTCTCTGTTGAAAAGAGTAATCTATTTAAAAAGGCTCTAATCCAACTTTCCTATAATAAAACACACACACACACACAATGTCTTTACTTGCTCCTGCATTATTTCACCTAACTGTTATCCATAGGCAAAGCATTATATTGCGATGCATTTTAAACCACAAAGCATAATACTTACTTAAACCCATCATCAGTTAAGGACTAAAGTATTTTAATTCCTGCTCTCACACTCACTGACTGTCAGTTCATCGCTTGGCACCATCATCATTTCAAGCTACTGAAATTGTGATTTTTCAAACATGGCAATTTGCTATTGTGCAAAACAAGGTATATTTATTCTTGTATGTCGAATTGAGACCCAAAGGGGAAAAAGTAAGCAAAACCATAAATAAAGTCCAGCATAAATTGCTCTGCAGTAAAGGATTTTCTATAGAACAAATGTCAACAATAAACACTTTGACGAATCCTATACATACAGTATCTGATCCAAAATAATTTTCCAAAGGAGTCCATCAGAAAAAACCTCAAATACTAGTGCTTTAAAATAATGTCATACCTCTGACTGATTAGCATGCAACAAAAGCTTTTCACTGTACCTCAGTACATGTGACAATAAACAAAGCTCAAACTTAAATTAAAAGTGAAGTCAAAGTGCTAATCTGGCTCCACTAAAACCCACAGCCAGTTACTGGTGACGCACTGTGATGTGCAGTGTTCCCTTCTACTCTGGATGAGATACAAGATCCTTTCAGTGCTATGTCCACAAAATCCTCCAAAACCATTGCCAGAATAACTATCTACACCAACGTCAAGATTCTAATTGGACTTTATAGTCCACATGACTGGCACCAGATGTGTGAGGGAAAAACTCTGCTCAAAGTTTTGTCACTGCAAGGGATCAATGAGAGGCCAGGAGAAAGGTGTTGAATATGTTCTCCAACTCTTCTTGATAAAGATGAGCAACACACTGACACATGAGAATCCCTGGTGCATGACTGCTTGACGTTAAGTAGGAGCATTTCAGATTGCATTAAGTACCTTGAGTCCATGGGTCAGAGGCACACACAAGCCTAATGGAAAAGTTGGAGGGAGCTCCCATGCTACCCACCCAACTGTGTGACACCAATATGCTATCAATGTCAAGGGTGCCTATATTGGTGTCGTTCCCCAAGCAAAGCTCCTATTAAAGCAATAAGGAGGAACTTGGAGCATGTGGTCCTGGGGTGCTCATCTTCTGGAACATCAAGGAGACCTGCAAGATGAGTGAAACACTTACCAATTGCCTCTCCCATTTTGTTGCTTAACTAGGGGCATGACATTGGCACCCTCTGACCCCACACACTGTTGCCATGGTTGCTCATCCCCCCCAGCTTCATATTGGCTCCCACCCCTTAACTGTGCATAGGCAATGCAGGGAATGGAAGGATATGGATCACGCACAGGCAAAGATGATTGACTTGGTATCGTGAAAGGACACAAAGTAATGGAGTTACTCAGCAGGTCAGGCAGCATCTCTAGGGAACATGGATAGGTGATGATATGGGTCGTCAGTAAAAGGGACTCAATCCGAAACATCACCTTTCCATGCTCTCCAGGTGCACTCTGTGTCCTTTTGTGCATTAACCTGCAACTGTAGTTCTTTGCTTCAACTGTAATTTGGTATCATGTCCGGCAGGGGCATTCTGGCCTGAAGCGCCTGTTTTTGTCCTGTAATGTTCTATGTTCCATGTTCTGTTCTTAATATAACACCTTGCTAGCTTTCTGGATCCCTCGTCTCCTGATGCTTATGGGCCTGTCCCACTTACGCGACTTTTTTGGCGACTGCCAGCACCCGTCATAGGTCGTTACAGGTCGCCGGCAATTTTCAACATGTTGAAAATCCAGTGGCGACCAGAACAAGGTACGACTCTTTGGGCGACTACTCACGACCATACAGGCTTCATCCCGTGACATGTTGCCGGGGTGTCGCCTGTGTGGTCGTGAGTAGTCTCCTCAGTCGCCCAAAGAGTTGTAGCGTCTTTCTGGTCGGTGCTGGATTTTCAACATGTTGAAAATTCTCCCTGTGACCGTGTGGGTTTTCACCGAGTTTCTTCCTACATCCCAAAAATGTACAGGTTTGCAGGTTATTTGGCTTTGGTAAAATTGTAAATTGTCCCTAGTGTGTAGGATAGTGTATGGGGTGATCGCTAGTCAGCGTGAGCTGAAGTGCCCCCCGTTTCCACACTGTATCTCTCTAGAGTCTAAAGTAAAGTCTAAAGTGCTGGAGTAGTTCAGTGTATCAAGCAGCATCTCAGGTGAACAGGAATAGGTGATGTTTTGGGTACGGACCCTTCTTCAGACTGATTGTGGGGGATAACTGGAGGAGGAAATGGGCAGGACAAAGTCTAGCAGGTAATAGGCCGATACAGGTGAACAAGCGAGGAGGGGTATTCGATAGGCAGATGGTTAGACAAAGGCCAGAGATGAAAAGACGGAAGGTGTGAGACTACACGATTGACGAGTTGCGAATTGTGAAGCTAGAGGAAGGAATATAGGTGGAAGGGAAAGGAGAGGGGAAAAATCAGGTGCAAATTCAAATGGTGCACAGGGGAGGGGAAGAGAGGAGAGGGGAAGGGTTATGTAATTACCTACAATTAGATAATTCAATATTCATCTCCACCCTGCCTGCCTGTTAGGGTCTAGCCTTTGGTGCCTCCTCTCATCCACCTCTCCCTTCATAACCCAAAGGGTTACGGCCTGAAATGTTGCCTATTTCCTTCGCTCCATAGATGCTGCCGCACCCGCTGAGTTTCTCCAGCATTTTTGTCTACCTATAATATTGGTGAAGTTTACTGTCCTGCTGTTCTAGCAGTTCCTGGTCTTCTCTTCACCTTCCTCCAGAATGCCTGTTATGCTTCATTAGGCCCATGCTAAATATGAATGGTGAATGATTGCATTAACATCTTGGCCTTCACAGAGATCAGGCTGAATTCTGATTACTCCTTTCCGCATATGAAGCCACCTTGTGTCCTGCCCAAATTATCTAGCACCAAACTACACCTTATTCTGTTCGGTTTCCCTCTGACTCCTTCTTTCTCGTAACTACTCAACTTGATCCACCCCTCTCCCTTTATTTAAAATCCTTTTTTGCCACCATCCTGGTGAGGACAATGACAATGTTCTTACCAAGATAACTTCATTGCTTTCCTCACTCTGTTTCTCTACTGAGGGCTATCTTGTTTTTGGTCATCTTGACCACCAACTTAATTCATCAGGCTCTTTGCCCTCTGAGTTCAATGAATTTCCATTCTCTTGACTTTTTAATAGGTCTCACCACTTCCGTTGTTTCAATCCTGCTTAAGATTAAGGCCTGCTGCGATCATTTCCACGCAATGCTCTCCACCAACACAAAGTGGCACAGTTAGTACAGCCACTGCCTCGTGGCTCCAAGGACCTGGGGTCGATCCTGACCACAGGTGCCATTTACCTGCTCTTCCTCCAGCTTCCCTTCCTGGTGCTCACATAAGTCTATATTGTTAATTATTCACTATTTATTTTATTCACACCCCATATAAAATTGCAGTCATTAGTCCTCTCCTCAAAAATCCTTGAATCATTGATATGATAGTGTTTGAAATCTGGAATGCACTGAGGAGGTGGAGGTGGTGGAATCATAAATGATTTCTATGTTTAAGAGCCATTTATCCAGGCACTTTATAGGCAAGGTATAGAATGGAAGGACATAAAGTACTGGAGTAACTCAGCGGGTCAGGCAGCATCTCTGGAGAACATGAATAAGTGACGTTTCAGGTTGGGAACCTTCTTCAGTTCTGCAAAGTACAAGTAGTTCAATTTAACTGAGAAATAATTCCACCTCTGGAGACGGCTCTGGGGATTATAAAGAACTATGAAGGCCCCAGTGGTGTTGCTGCCTGATGCCTCCGGTGACCGATGTTCAAATCTGACCTCTGGTGTTATCCTTTTGGAGTTTACATGTTCTCCCTGCGACCGTGTGGATTTCCTTCAGGTGCTCTCCAGTTTCCTCACGCAGGTTGGTAAGTCAATTGGCCTCCGTAAATCACCTCGTGTGTAGGTGGATGGTACGAGAATCAGGGTGAAGTTGATGGGCATGTCGAGAATGGGCAACAGGGATACAGATGGGGAAATATGATTGGGCTGAATGGCCTCCTTCACTGTCGCAAGTTAATTACGAGTGAAAGAAAGGATTAACCCAACAGAAGTAATACTTCAGCAATTCACTCAACTCTGTGACATGTTTTAATACAAACAAGAAAACTGTCTCAGGTAACAACGGAAAGTGATTCACCTCATACTCCTGTGAGAACTTCAAGTTGTCATTGGCTTTCAACCGCTCAATGTGATCAGCAAGCTCGGAGATGGGGATCGGTGGATGACTGGCCATGCCTGACAAATTGGACAAAAATAAAATGTGTTACAACAGCATTGCTTAACGGCACAGCAGCACAACTACCAGTCTGAGAAGCAATTGTTAGAAGAGCTTGATGTGTAAACTAGTAACCATGTTTGATGTGGAGAGTGGAAACAAAGCAGGCAGTTTGATTACTCAAAGCAGGACATGCTCAGAAGAGAAGAGCTCTCAAGGCAATTGACAGTCACCGAGCATGCTCTGAAAATACACATTCCTACAGTAAGAAGGAATAAGTCTGGGCTGCATGTTGACAAGGTTAGCTGGGCAGAAAAGATGGAAGGTTAGATCTGGCGTTAACTGCTGCTTTGAGTAACGACAGCATTGCCACTTCAAACTTATCTCCCTGCAATGTACAGAATGCCATTTGCATTGAGTTAGAATGAAAACTGCAGCAGTGAACTACACAACAAACAGCCAGAAGCCTGAGAGAAGTAGTTCAGAAGAAAAGAAGACATATACTAATGCCAGGGGGAACTAACTTGTCGAATGAAGGTTACCATGGTAACTGGAGACACCTGAACCTGTAAAGAAAACAGGCGGGGTATAAATAAAGTTTCTGCTCTTCCACCAAAGAAAAAAAGGAGGAAATTTTCACATAAAATACTGGGAAAATATATCAAATTGGCAGAGATGCGGACCAAAAGTGTTCCTTTTGAATAATAACTGATTAAGAAACTTCATTGCAAATGCTTCCATATGTTTGACATAAATATTACTCAGACAGCAAGCGTTTACATGCAGTTCACTCTAGATGGGAGGCCTATTGCCAACATTAATTAGTAAATACAGAACATCTACAGACTGCACAGAGCTAAGCTGTTGGCTCGGAAACAGTGCTACTGGTAGCAGATAGCGAAGGAAGGTGGGCTGAGGGGAAAAAACAAACATTACCATTTGATATATTTTGCTCAGCATGACATCTGTTAAGTTACACCTGGCTCTATGGCTATTCCAGGGGCAACTGTTCGTGACCCAGTGTTCCTGTGGTCTACCATATAAATATATGGTAATAAATATATTTGTCCAAGAGAAGCAAGACTTAGGAGCTCTATCCCATGCCCTGGCAGCTTTCCCTACGGCAGTAAACATTCATCACAAACTCTCCGCGGCCCCTTCATCAATTTCTCGCGGAATATACCATTTCAGGAGAAGGTTACAAAGCATTGCACTGATTTTATGTCAACATCTCGCAGCTGGCGAGAAATGTTATTAGTGTGGTTGAAGCAGCTTCACAAACTGCACACAGACGTGTACTTGCGTGAAGGGAGAAGGATTCCGCAGATCAGGAGAAAAAAATCACAATGATACTGTGCTTAGACAGAGCCCTTAAAAAGAAAAATAGAGACAAAGAAAAGTAGCTCTGCTGGAGCTGATTGTGGAGCTTAGGATGATTGACGAGCAGTGTTGACGGAGAGGGAGGCAGGGAAGAAGTTGTCAAAGAGGCGTAAAGGATTGGTCAAGGCTGCAAAAGCAAAAGTCAGTTGGAAATGGAAAACACAGGTTAGCGAGAGTTGAGGCTCTGAAAATACTGAGTTTCTGCAATAGCAGGTGTGATAGTTATGTAAAATAATGGCGGTCTCACTTCTGTCAGGTTTACCACTGAGTCTCCAAATGTTTATTGTATGTTGCTACCTTTTTTGGGGCCAATTTTCAAGTTTGCACCACGGACTCAATGTGACATGCTACTTTTAAGTCTTGACATCAAATCGCTGAAATCTGCCCTCCTAACTGCAAACCGGTTTGGGAGCAAGAATCAGAAAGAAAAGATTTCCCAAAGGAAATCAATATTTATGCTACTGCTCCTCTCTCAAAGATAAAAAAAAGCATCCTCAATTCCTGTTAAGTTGGGAATTTGAGGTCGCCTTAGGGTTATTTCAAACAAGCTAGTTAGTGATTAGTTTGTTGAACCTGACACTGACCATGCATCACAAGCAAGCAGTAGATATCATGCAAAAATATCAGGCCTGCAAAAAAGAACGATTATTCCTTTACTTTTTTTTCGAACTGCATTTGCAGTTTGCATTGACAGGGTGTTCCCAGATGTAATATCTTTCTTGTGGGAAAAGGGCAGGATGGGGTTTCTGTCTTCATCAAGGTGACAAATACAAATGAAGCAAAACAAAACACTGTGTTTGAAAGCACCCTAGTCAGTGTTAAGCAGCCTCGGGAATAATGCGGGGAGCACTGAGTTCAGATCTTTATGCAGTAACCTAACATTAACCCTGAAGTAACACCAAGAAACTGGAGAAGAAAGTTTAATACACTTACAGTAAATTCCTTCTGCCACATTTTAGTAGCAACGTTACCCAGGCATGATTAATGCACTGCTATCTTTGTCAAGAAGTAGAGAAGGTAATATTATACAACTGTATTAATCTTCTGTATGGTATTTTTTGTAAATCCTAAGTTTGATCACTGAAGCGTTCGGCAGTTTTAATGATTGCAGTACCCATGGATTACTGCTGGTGATAAAATAAGATTAATTGGAAAGGGTGAAGGCTTATGTCAGAGCATAAATTATAAAAAGCATTGTAGTATCAATAAGTTGTAGTAGCCCTCAATGAGATATGCCTGGCTGGCACATTCTAGAAATTTTTGATGGACTGATTCTTAGAATGCTTTCTCCGCAGAATGAGATTCACTTGCAAGCTATCAGTTTGAGCTGGATTTAACCCAGGGGTCAAAGAGCTGTATTCCTCTTCACTGTGGTGCTCAGTTCTTGCTGGAGGGTTAATTTCCACTCAACACAATTTTAGTTTTAAGGATCTTTCATTTAAGGGACTATTGATAGATAATTATGTTCGCTAATTGTACAATAAGTTCATTTTTCAGACTGAGAGTGAATATCAATTAAAGTGTGAGAATTACTGAGATCATGTTCAAGACAGGTTTTTGGCTTTGTCTCTTTTGCTTAACATGTAATTAAATCATAGTCTGTTTACTGGTGTGATGCATAATGAATATATCTAATCTATAATGTGTATGGGAAGCAATCAATTTTGTATTGTGGATTGTCTTACGATTATTGGTTTAGTGAAAGCAAATTCTCAAGGAACACTATATTAAACTGTAAACTCAGATCAATAGTGAAACTGCTCCCTTATTCAATCCTTTTCACAGGCCTAATGAAAAAAACACATCTTTCTTTGATTTAAACAATTGCTTAGTTGCCATTGACAGACTTTATTTAATTATTTCAGTACCATTTTAGCTGATGTTTTATTTCACTTGCATGTTGAACGATTAACTCTATTTGGTAGTCCAGACAAATGCATCTGAGACTTGTCCATGCTGCCTGAAGCTTTAGTATTGAACCTCAGCTTTGATGGGACGTGACTTCTCTGAGGTACAATGATGGGCATTCCAGTTAATAACCTGACTCCACATTTCAGAACTCACTGCAATCTTGCTTAATCTGTCTGTCAGTCTCTTGTGGAACTCAACCCCAAACAGCAGAAAAAAGGAACAGATATATGTTGGGAGTAGTATAGATGTTAGGAGGTCATATTGTAGTTATATAAGACGTTGGTGAGGCCACATTTAGAGTAATGTGTTCAGTTCTGGGCATTATGTTATAGGAAAGATGTTGCCAAGTTGGAAAGGGTACAGAAAAAAATTACGAGGATGTTGCCAGGACTCAAGGTTCTGAGCTATAGGGAGAGGTTGAGCAGGCTAGGACTTTATTCCTTGGAGCGCAGGATGATGAACGATGATCTTATAGAGGTGTAAAAAATCATGAGAGGAATAGACCAGGTAGACGCACAGAGTCTCTGTTCTCCCCATAACCAGAATGAAATCGTGACAAATAACAATGTCTTAATTTTAAACAAAAAATCTGCATGGAGAATATTATGAACAAAGTCCCAAAAATGCTTCATACCAGATGAAAAGCATCTATCTACTGATAATCTCTGGCAGAAAAAGTCTCAAGCAATTTATGGACTCTGCTTATTTTGCTGGACTGTGAGATCACAAAGAAATTCATAATTCAGAGTATCACCAAAAGGGGACAGAGACCTAGTGTAGCAGAGGCTGATTACAGAAGGAAATGCCAACATGTGCAAGAGGTGAACGTAATTTGCCTTCAATCTTGTTTTTCTTCATTGGATGCTCTTCACTGATATACCAAATGTGATTTTGAACGAGTGATTAGAAAAAATCTATAGTATGATATACAGGCACATTTCACAATCCGAGTCCCAAACTTTGACCACTCCCACCAAAACAACAAGGTTGACACAAATCTGGAAAACTTTGACTAAAACTTTTCTGCATCTCACCTGGAGTTTGGAAATTGAGTCGTCTTAGTTCGACAGGGTCTGTAGGGTGATGGGAAGGTAATTCCTTGCTGTTGGGAATACTGCTTTTTCTCGAGTCAGACTCCGTCCGTTTCCTACGAGGGGACATTGCTGTTAGTGAAGCTAGAAGCAAAATGAACCCTCCTGCAGTTAAATCAGAGGCAGCAAACTTATCTGTGAGTGCCACACGAGGCTCTCAGAGATGCTTGCCTCAGTCAGATGGCGTCGTCATGCATTAATTGAAAGCCCCATCTTTACTCCAGGCTTTGAGGCACAACTATCAAATAGTGCACTACTTTGAAGTTAGGAAAATGTGTCAACATTCACTCCCCCATTCAACATCATGAACACAGACTATCTGCTCGTAGGCACACTGATTTTTAAGAACATAGAAACATGGAACAGTGCAACACAGGAACAGGCCATTCAGCCCACAATGTGCCAAACTTGATCCCAAGCTAAATGAATGTATTCTGCCTGCATATGATCCATATCCTTGCATTCCCTGCGTATCCATGTGCTTATCTGATAGCCTGTTAAATGCCACAATTATAAGTGCACCCACCACCACCCACAGGAGCATGTTCCAGGCACCCTCTGTGTAAAATACTTGCCCCGTACATCTCCTTCTGGGTATTTGCAGTGTAAAAATACTGACTGGTACATTTTCCGCATTGCAATAGTGCAAAAATGCTTTACTAATTGTAAAGCTCTTTGCGATGACCTGTGGTAGTGAAAGGTGGTACTCAAATACAAGACTCTTTCCATTTAGCTTGACTTAATAATTACTGCAGCAGCATTAGGTATACGAGTTCTCAACTTCTCTGGTTTGTTCCATGGGGAATGTCTGCTTCCACATATTAAAGTGCATTTCTCCACTTTCTCCCTCCACTTTAAACGCAGCTTGCGGGCATTTACATTACATACATAGGTACAATTTAAATTCAATTATATTCCCCAGCCACCGTCTGCCATCAACTTCCTTCCTTCCTTTCTTTGCAGTGGCACGATCACTAAAGCAAAACCTTTAAATGTATCACAAAATTGGAAAAATCTGCTTCACCCACACTTTCCTATTAAAAACGCAGTTAAAAGAGAACCATTCCCTCAAATGTGTAATCACATTTCCCCCCCCCCAGATAACTTCATTGCAACTTCTGTTAGATTATAAAGGCTGCGAGGGAAAGGAGTTGGCAAAAAAAATTGCACGCTGTAGGAAATGATAAAAGAGGCAAACTAAAGGTGTTCCAGCTGGCAAGTCACATTATCACACTGCAGCTCTGAAAACCCAAGGTCACGTGGGTTTGGATTGCTGTGGGCAGTTATTAATAAAGTGCATGCCTCTGTGAATGATGGAAATCATTTCACACAATTTCAGGATATAACTGAGGTAATGTTCCCGGGCTACAGCAACACGCCTACATGGGCTGATGTCAGCGGACCATAATAGATTCTTGTTTCCCCACTCGCAATGCAGACATTTGCTCTGGTTGTTTCCTTGTGGAGAGGTGGCAAAGAACTGTGAGAGCCACCATTTCTCCTGTACTTATTTCCGGATTCTAGGCATTTGATAAGATCATTAACAACGATAATTGCATGCAAATGACATGCATTTTCTCTATTCCCACAGCTCCTGGCTCTTTGCAACCACTGCGCCTCTGCTAATACACACAATCCTCCCTCACTTATTTTTAACAACTTTGGACGAATCATACAAAATGGTGCCGGAGACATGGTGACTCTTAAGTGAAGTCTCATTGTAATCTACTGCTCTTCCACTCTTGTACTTGAGTATGATGATGCTTATGTGTAGTAATATTTTTACTGAACTGTCTGCAATAAAGGGAATTTCATTGTACCCAGGTACACGTGCCAACAAAGTGCTATTGAACAACTAACACCTGCATCACACCTCTTTCAGAATCTTTGCTTACCTGGCGGGCTTGCTGTCCCATTGAAAAGCAACAGTGGAGGAGAGGGATGGGAAGAAAGTTCAGTATGTTAGCTTTCCCTTCAGACAGCAGCAATAGCTATGGCAACACTGCAGATGTATTACTGGCAGGGAACACGTTACTTAACATGCAAATTAGGCACTGACAGTTCATCAGTGCAGTTAATGCTTTCTAATAGCAGTATAATGAAGGACTAAAGGTCAGGCCAAGAAAACAGCAACACACGTGCTTCAACAGAAATACATTTCAATTCTAATGTCACATTCACTTACGGTCAGAATACACTGAGATGCCACATTTAATTACTGCTCTGGTGGAGGTGGTGATTGTACATTTTGGTATTGTTAAACGTTTACCAATCATCGGTCTCAGATTAAATTTAATATGTCAAATGAAACTATGCTTACATTTATTCAATGTTTGCAACACACAGGGAAACAACAAAGCTGATCTTGTTAAGACTCAGCAACAACCAAGAATCTGCAGAAGGAAAATTGTCTGATGTGCAATGAAAGTGACACATGCACAGAAAGTAATGACTGCGGGATCTGGAGGTGGAGGCATCAAAGAGCTTTTACTCAGGGCTCCAAACCAGCATGTTTCCATTAAGGGATGAGGGGGCATTTCACTTTAACAGCATGCAGCTAGGTAACATGGACTACTTCCTGAGTAACGGGTCAGCTTTTAGTCATCGACTGCAGCTTAACAGCAAACTGTACATTAGTCGGGTTCTGACAATCAATGGCTTGAAGCAACGTGAACTCCTGAGGCGGCTTCTCACTTGATGCTTCACGGTAATTTATCTGCAGTAGGTTCAAATAGTTGGTTTGAATCCGAATTGTCCCCCCGCGATTGGAGGGAGCACTACTGGGAAACAGGCTAGCCTTTGACTTTGAAGTGGCTATGGCATCCACTGCTCGCTTTTACTGAATTCTTATCTTCACTAACCATCTTTTGAAATTAGATAACAACAATTAAGCTGTTTCTCCTTATTTGGCTGTTTCACCTTATTTGGCTGTTTCAATGATTGCAAATTTTTTATTGACCTCAATAAACATGTCATCAGGTAAAATAAAATGAGGACAGATCATTCCGTTTCGAGAAGGTAAAAGAAAAACCCAGACCCATTGCCATACTCATGATGCCTGTAGCTTTGTAAGTCTGCCCTTCACACTAAACTATGACTGAAGCCACAGCTCTAGTTGAGTTACCTCTTATACAGGAGGATTGCGATGACAATGCAGATGATGAACACAACGGCCAAGACAGGGCCAACCACCCATATCAATCCTTCCTCTTCATCTGTTATGGGCTGAGGTTCAAGGTCTGCTGACAGCACAGGGTCGGAGTAAGGGCTGGTGGCATACATCATCTGGAACAAGGATATCACCAAAGATGAGAGGAAAGGAGAGCTGTTTTATCAACAAGAACACAAATAAATTGAACTGAACCATTATGTTGGAGTTTCCCCCCAGAAATGTAGTCGTGTAAACCAACATAACTGTGCACAATCCCCATCCTTTTGTTGACTGGGGACAGAGGTAAAATGGGTGCTCATTACTGGGCAGATGCATCAACAGGTCATGCTTTACCTTACATGACAAATGCTCCGACACTTCCAATCCACCAGTGCTAAGAAGAGAAGGACACAAAATGCTGGAGTAACTCAGCGGGACCGGCAGCATCTCTGGAGAGAAGGAATGGGTGACATTTCGGGTCGAGACCCTTCTTCAGATTGAAGAAGTGCTATGAAGTGGGTGGGCTTTTCATCCAGCACTATTGAGAGGATAGAGGTAGTGCAGTGAATATTTTAAAACGTTGAGTTCTCACTTCTAGTCTGAGGCAGTGAGATAGTTCCAAGTGTGTTTTAAAATAGAGCACTAGTTACTCCAGCATTTTGTGTCTATCTCCAGTGTAAACCAGCATCTGCAGTTCCTTCCTACACAATACTGAAATGGCCTGACATTACCCGCATTTTAAAGTGCAAATAATGATCTAGGTATCGGAATAAGCAGTTGAAATTGAATAGACCAAACTCTTGAATATGATTAAAAAAAAGATGGTTATTATTACACCAATAACACATCTGATTTGGAAAAATATTTTGAAATTCACAAGTGAAACAGTGAATTGGATGGATTGTACAAAAAGAAAACTCTCCGTGCAAGAACAGTCAATTGCCTGAATGAGCCGGTCTCAAGAAGGACCCTGACACGAAACATCACCTATCTATTTTCTCCAGGGATGCTGCCTGACCTGCTGAGTTACTCCATCATAGGCTCAGAGTTACACTCAGCGGGAGAAGGTGTGGAGAATTACAGCTGGTGTTCCAAACATTGTGGATGATCAAAAGCAGATTCTTAATCCTGATGAAGGAACTTAAAGGAAAGAAACTGAAATTTATTGGAATCGATGGGTTCTGAGATTGGCTTAATGAATGGCTTAAGAGAAAATGACTCAAATCTATGTGGGGAGCTTGTGAGAATGTGCTGGATATACACATCGTGTTTTTTCCAAATGCTTTCAGTATTTGCACTCGCACACAGCATTCACACTCAATCAGCATTGGCAGTATTGACAGCATGGACCTGAGTTCTTCCCAAGTAGCCTTCCAAAGCTCTGGAATTAAATGGTTGTAATGGGTGCTTTGCCAAATGTGACCCGAATCAGAAAATCTTCTCCATGTTGAATTCCTGATAATGTTGATGACAGGAACTTGGAGATCAAATGAATGCATCTTCCTCTATCAGTATGACATCACTACGATTACTATTGTGCTGTTCTTGTAAAGCTATCATTGCTGGAAACAAATGAAGCATGTTTAGGTGTCTTTCTTGTTCGGATTGTATCAATGTGTTGATATCCTGATATAGGGCAGATAGCAGAACGTGGCTCAGGTTCCACTCTGGCAATAAGCTGAATGCAATTCTACATTAATGCTGTTTTGGTTACTAAGATAATCTTTTTTCTGTTGTACTAAAGACTGTGTTGATGAATTATGATGAAAATCCCCGAGCACCAGTTGTAAAAGACTGGCCATTTTGCCCATTACCAGTGGGAATTGATGATTGCCCACAGGTCATGCTTTACCTTACATGACAAATGCTCCGACACTTCCAATCCACCAGTGCTAAGAAGAGATAGACACAAAATGCTGGAGTA
Organism: Malacoraja senta; assembly: GCA_038087875.1. Classification (NCBI taxonomy): domain Eukaryota; kingdom Metazoa; phylum Chordata; class Chondrichthyes; order Rajiformes; family Rajidae; genus Malacoraja; species Malacoraja senta. Next base: position 171,189,968 of record CM075977.1, read on the forward strand.
ACTCAGCGGGACCGGCAGCATCTCTGGAGAGAAGGAATGGGTGACATTTCGGGTCGAGACCCTTCTTCAGACTGAAGAAGTGCTATGAAGTGGGTGGGCTTTTCATCCAGCACTATTGAGAGGATAGAGGTAGTGCAGTGAATATTTTAAAACTTTGAGTTCTCTCTTCTAGTCTGAGGCAGTGAGATAGTTTCCAAGTGTGTTTTAAAATAGAGCACTAGTTCCTTAATAATTCATCACATAGCAGAGCCGTGTCACTGGCATTCTAGAATGGCACTGCCCCCTCTCAGTGAGGCAGAGACCTTCAGCTGTCTGGATGGAAATGGGATACAAGATGCTGGAGTAACTCAGTGGGACAGGCAGCATTTCTGGAGGGAAGGAAGGGGTGATGTTTCCGATTGAGACCCTTCTTCACATTGAAGGGTCTCGACCCGAAACATCACCCATTCCTTCTCTCCAGAGATGCTGCCTGTCCCGTTGAGTTACTCCAGCATTTTGTGTCTATCTCCAGTGTAAACCAGCATCTGCAGTTCCTTCCTACACAATATTGAAATGGCCTGACATTACCCGCATTTTAAAGTGCAAATAATGATCAAGGTATCAGAATAAGCAGTTGAAATTGAATAGACCAAACTCTTGAATATGATTAAAAAAAAGATGGTTATTATTACACCAATAACACATCTGATTTGGAAAAATATTGTGAATAGGGAGGTTTTAGAGGAATATGAGCCAAACATGAGCAAATGGGTCTATATTAGAATGGGAATCTTAGTCAGCATGGACGAGTTGGGCTGAAGAGCCTGTTTCTGTGCTACATAACTCTATGACTCAAAGAATGATGATAATTATTTAACAATTGCATAAATGTGTCAAGTAGCTGCCAGATGTTGGAAGATAGACCACGATCTTCTGTGTCCAGCAAATCCTGTGTTTTTAACAAAATATTTTACCTCTTCTGACTGATCTCCCTTGATTACTAATCATAAATGAAAGATTTATATCTATTGCATTCCAAAAGCTCATATTTTTGTTTCACAACATTCCATAGATGTAATGAAGCAGTAAGTAAATAATGCATCACCTACATTAGAAAGAACCTTTCATCTTTTTAAAAGACATTTCACTCTTGTTTGCAGGTTTTTCGGATGTTGCCCCTGTTTGCACCTTGCGAAGCCACAGACTGAATTTGAGGGAGAATATCAGTTCTTTGCTAGCTGCTGGAAGTAGCAGACCAAAGAAACTCACTAAAATAATGATAACTGGAAAATGTATTGACTGCAACAAAGCAGCATGGCTCCATGCCTTGGCAGGTTAAAAGAGTTGAAGTGTGGTCGTCATGGCCTGAGAGGAAAAACTTTCAAAGATGAGGAAAGCTCCTGCAGTAAATTATTCTCTCTTGCTCATTCAGCAAGTGCATCAAAGTACCAACAAATGTTGGTGTTGCGATTCTTTGGGAAAGCTTAGAGCACAGCAGCATCACAGTACTCATTACCTTTGAGCTGTCAAGTCAAGACAACAACACATGGTAAACACAAGCAGCCTACTCTGGATGGTTGTCTCAGAGAGGCCACTGAATATAATTCAAGTAAATCCCTGCTGTACATGAAAGCCGCAAGAAGAAGCAATTGTCTCACCTGTTTGACCTTGCTGTTGGGTAATGTATTTTCTTAAAGCCGGTTTCCAAGTGAAACAGTGAATTGGATGGATTGTACAAAAAGAAAACTCTCCGTGCAAGAACAGTCAATTGCCTGAATGAGCCGGTCTCAAGAAGGACCCTGACACGAAACATCACCTATCTATTTTCTCCAGGGATGCTGCCTGACCTGCTGAGTTACTCCAGTTTTTGTGTGTTTCCTGAGCTGATCTATACTTTGTTATCACTTAAAGATATCTGGGTCTCCATCATAGGCTCAGAGTTACACTCAGCAGGAGAATGTGTGGAGAATTACAGCAGGTGTTCCAAACATTGTGGATGATCAAAAGCAGATTCTTAATCCTGATGAAGGAACTTAAAGGAAAGAAACTGAAATTTATTGGAATCCATGGGTTCTGATATTGGCTTAATGAATGGCTCAAATCTATGTGGGGAGCTTGTGAGAATGTGCTGGATATACACATCGTGTTTTTTTCAAATGCTTTCAGTATTTGCACTCGCACACAGCATTCACACTCAATCAGCATTGGCAGTATTGACAGCATGGACCCGAGTTCTTCCCAAGTAGCCTTCCAAAGCTCTGGAATTAAATGGTTGTAATGGGTGCTTTGCCAAATGTGACCCGAATCAGAAAATCTTCTCCATGTTGAATTCCTGATAATGTTGATGACAGGAACTTGGAGATCAAATGAATGCATCTTCGTCTATCAGTATGACATCACTACGATTACTATTGTGCTGTTCTTGTAAAGCTATCATTGCTGGAAACAAATGAAGCATGTTTAGGTGTCTTTCTTGTTCGGATTGTATCAAGGTGTTGATATCCTGATATAGGGCAGATAGCAGAACGTGGCTCAGGTTCCACTCTGGCAATAAGCTGAATGCAATTCTACATTAATGCTGTTTTGGTTACTAAGATAATCTTTTTTCTGTTGTACTAAAGACTGTGTTGATGAATTATGATGAAAATCCCCGAGCACCAGTTGTAAAAGACTGGCCATTTTGCCCATTACCAGTGGGAATTGATGATTGCCCACGGCTCAATACTAATGGCCAGCTGCTCAGTGAATGAAACTGGAGAACATTTCCTGTAAATTGTTCAATGCCTCTGAGAGTAGAGGAATGCCTCATTGTACTGTGTTTTAAGGTACATCAGCAATGAGTTAAAGTCAGGTTTTTTCCCCTTATTGTGGCCAAGTTTCTGTATCATTGTTGCCTAAAATTTTCCTGATGTGCTGAACAAGAGATGAGGAAATGTTACCCATGAATGAAAGCCACTTGGCCTTTGGTTTAAAGGTTCATTATTGTTCATTTTGAAGCCATCGGTCCGAAATCATCAACAGCTGTAGAGATAAGTTGACTGAAATTGCACCATGGAGTGCGCGTTGATTTAAGATGGCGTAATTTTAATAATATACAAACTTATTTTCCTTGTTAAGCAGAAATATAAAAAAGGTAGGAATGGATACAACTATATTTTCCCTCCTCACTTTAATGGAAGACAAGGCTACGAATAATGCTAACATTGTGCATTTCCATTTCCCTCAATAGTATTTACAATGAGTGCACATTTGTTTTTTTTAAGTGCTCAGGGTGAATGAACAAATTTGGAGGCTAGCCTCAGTTTGTGGGTATTAGAGAACATCATTTAGAAAGATGATCTTTTGGGAACCAATTACTATTGTGCTGTTCTTGTAAAGCTATCATTGGCACAGTGCATGAAATAATATTGATCCTCAAATATTGTTCATTCACATTTGCGAGTGGAATAAGAATAATCATGAATATTGTTACAATACTTCAGAATTTTTAAACCATCATGAGAATCGCGTCAACCCAATGTTTGGTAATTTAAGGATTTAACAACAGCTTATCTCGTTTTTCTCTTGAACTCAATAAAAGTAAAATTATGCGGATGTGATACACCGATATAGATTCACCGAGAACTGCATTCTTACAATGCACTGTGTGCCACCATTAGTCTCACACTAACTGACCCCTATTTTGCAGAAGGATTAGCTTGGTAATGCAAGGCAGGTTAGAGCAAAATATTGGCAGAGAAAGACAAAAGGTGAGCAAAATGCACTATCCAAAAATATCATAATCAAATCATTTTCTTTGACGTTTATTGTACGAACGAACTGCAAAACAAGGTTAAGCTAATCAATATAATTGGGATAGTTTCCCTATACTAAGGAAGATGACTGAACTTTATTGCCTTACTTAACAGTGGGAAACATTGATGTGTGGGATGTTCATGTTAAATTCTATTGTGTATTGTGTTCTTTTTATTCGTATGGCTGTATGGTAACTCAAATCTTGCTGTACCAATTGGTGCAGGTGACAATAAATGTAACTTGAACTTGAATCCTTTCACTGTAAATCTATCAATGCCTTGTCCATTATAACTACCTTATTCATGGAAACATCATGCATAATCATACCCCTTAAGATTGGGCCTTCAAAAATTCAACCACGGTTCATCTTATAGACTTCAGTTAGGTATTATGGACACTTAATGGCAATAAATTAAGCAAGACTTACAGATTCTGGACTGTCAAGCACAGCTAAAATAAAGAAAACATATTCTTGACCACTTTGAAGGCGTTTGTTTTCAAATCCATTGTAAAAGAGCCGGTCACCAAGGGTAAATTCATTGGGAAGGACCTCAAAATGGGCTGCAATATATGGCTTAAGGACATCTGCATGCCTTCTTAGGCGAATACTTCTTCGTTTCCTGGTAACTTGTTTCAGTAACTGGAAGAGACAAATTGAGTCAGTTAATTAATTATTTCAATGTGCATACCTGCTGTTCACAATATATGATTTGCCACAGCAAAGACAATGAGCAGATGGTTTCTGCTTTTTCCAATGGGGACCATTATTTGCTCATAATACCACCAAAATAACAAGTCTAACTTCTTTCACAATGTAAAATGGACATTCATGCCATAGGATAGCTTGTAAATGCAGTTTTGGGGCTTGTCCAAAGAGTTATCAACTTGCAAAGTGATTATCAAGCAGACTGCACATGATGGTGATAAATGTCTTGGTATATGACCTATAAAATGCAGAAAAAGACTGCGCTAAATGGTTGCTCAGTTTGCTATGAGATAATAGGAGCAGGAGTAGGCATCTCTTCCCCTCAAGCCTGCCCCGCCATTCAATATGATCTACGCTGGCCTCCATTTCCCTTATGGATCAGCACTCCATAACCCTCAATTCCTCAATCTTTTAAATATTCATCTATCAATGGGAATTACTGATAAGCCCTTCAGAGAAATCTGTACATAAAGTGCAGCAGATTTGCTGCACCAGGTTACCTAGGTGACAATTTGAAAGTTTATTCTAGGTGCTTTATTAATTAAAACAACTTTCAGTTCAATAGCACCTGGAATATGGGACATAATTTCATATGATTGAGTGTCTTTCCTCAGTTTTAAAATAAATTGCAGTTTGAGTTCTACAGTTTGATGAGGAAAGCTACAAACTCATAAATGTATGGCCTGAATGTGCAATAAATTGCTATATCTCTATTGTTAAGTTACTCATAGTCCAGTAATCTCCATTAATTTAGAAAATATGAAAACCTTCAGTGGCAGCCTCCATTTACACTTCGACTCCGTTATTCTACTTTTTTGTTCACAAAAAGAAATATTTTGTTGCTTAGTAACAGAAAGTGCAAACAGCAATCATAAACGATTGTATTTCTTCTGACAGATACAGGTCGATGTAATTCAATACCTTCCTTTAATTTTGCTGGACTCATAACTGATAGGAAGAAAATCTTGGATTTTGTAAGAGGCAACTTTGACAAAATTTTGGGCTCCCCGTTTCCTTGATCATCGTTACTGCTTTGCCTATCTTTCATTCATTTGTTCTATCTCTCTCTATATCACCATCTATACCTCTCATTTAGGTTTCCCTGACTCAGTCTGAAGAACGGTCTCAACCCGAAAAGTCACTTAGTCCTTTTCTCCAGAAATGCTGCAGAGTTTCTCCAGCTTTATGTGTGTATATTCTGCATGGAAAAATTAACAAGTACAGTTAAGGGTGAAAGATTCATACATAATCTGGGCAGAAGAAGAGCAAGCTCTAGCCATTGGTCATGGGACTTCTCGGTTTGAAGTGGCCATGCACAGCAAGACTGGAGATGTATTGTTTTCATGGAGGCTGAGATCATGGTGCAGGCCTGGAAAGGAAAATAAGTGGATGGATTTACAGTGCAGGCTAAACATAGAGAGAGGATAGAAGGACAATGGAATGGAAACTGGAAACGAAGGAGGAGAGTAAGGATGCAAAACTGCAAGAAAACAAAGGCAGAAGACAGGGTGCGAAAGGCCAACCAAAGGAAAGAATGTTGCCGTTGAGTTCAAGATATTTAATGGTGTGCCAACTACATTGCATTATTGTAATTGTAATTATAAGACTTATTATATGTTCATGTTAAGGTTTATGCACACTATGCATTGCAATCAATGTGTTCAAAGTCATGCCGATAATTATCTGAATGCAGCAAGTATAAAGATTCCAGAGCAAATGTATACGAGACCTCTATTAAGAGCATGTTTACCCAAATCACTAGTGCCTGAAATAAACACAACAGAGACGTTAAGCACAGCTTGTCATGAAGAGTTTTGTAGTCAGGAAGATTAAGAAAATGAGTAACTGGCTTTTGGCTAAACAAAACTGTATTTATATATTTCCATTAAAAAAAAACTAATTTTATAATTTGTTGCATAAATAGATACCATACTATACTTCAATATATGTGCAAAGAATATAATTTTTATACTTGTATTAACTTTTACAGAGGAAGCAGTATGGTATTTATGTCTGTGGATGTATTGTTAAGAAATGAGTGTATCATATAGTATGACATTGATGTACTGTTGTACCACACACTGCTGTTTCATTTGAGAATGGCTGCCTTCAATAAAGGATGTTCTGTTGTTAGCCATGTTGAATCTAAGTAACATCCAGGACTTACAGTAACACCAAAGAAATGCTCAGACAAAAGTTCCCCAAGATACTTAATGGCATCTTTCAAGTGAGACTGTGTGCTTCACACTTTCTATCACACACCACTTGAAATAATGGAAGCTTCATGACCCATTTGAGTTTGATCTACTGGCAAAGAACAGAGCAAATTGTTGTAACTGATGCCTTGGGAAGAGATAATAGGGAGGAGTGCAACCTGCTGGTGCACAGAAAGGATCGCAGCATGGTACAATCCATCAAGTTGCGTCAAAATAAAAGTGATAATCATATACTGTAACCCAAACTGATGTACGTCGACAGCAGGAAACTTCTTACATTGCACTCCCAGTGAGATATGAGTCACAGTCAGATGCTCCTCTTCCTCTAACCTCTTTGTAACTTGAGCAATACATTTGGATCCAAGAATAGTGTGAATCAAGCACAGGAGTGGCAATCTGGCCTCTGGAATGTTTTGTGGATGGAAATACGCGACGTATGTTTGCCCTGAAGTTATCACATTTAGCACTGAATGGTAAATGCAATTTCCCTGCTAACCAGCACCAGCCAAAGTGCCAATCATGCATCAAAATACAAATTAACTGCAAAGTATAACGAGAACGATTTTAATCATTTCGCATGGTAGACTCTGTTCGCACTGGAGAAAAGCAAATTGTGAGGAGTTGTGATCCGTCCTTAAAATGAAGAAAAGCTTAGATGATGTAGATATTAGCATGTTATATAATTTACATTGATTACTGACCTGAAAGACAAAATTAACAAGCTTCAAGCAGTAAGAGATTAAAATGCCTAACTCCCAGGGCTCAGAGGAGTACTGTAATATATTAGAGTATCATGAAACAAGAGATATATTAAAACAAATGAGTTTTTTGCACAAATGTATATCACGAATCCCAGATTCAGTTAATTTGATTTAAAAATTCACAATGCATTGGTAAACATACATCATGAAGAAATTCAAAGAACTAATTGTTCACCATGACATTGACCAAGTGCTCTCAAAGAACTGAAGGAGATTAAATGAGAGTGAATATCCAATGTTAAGGCAGAAGCACTCGTAAACTAGCAGAGGCAAAAAGAACACAGCATTTTGTCCTGCTATTTAAAACATAAAGCCGAGTAGGAGGCAAAAATTATGGATCCATCAACTGAATATTTGGTGGTGGCCCGTCGGTAACGACGATGGCGGGTTGTGCAGTCTCAATTCTGGTGACTTCTGACATGGCTCATGAGTCCAATTCGTGAACCGCACACTCGAGGGCAGTGGAGGCCACAGAATATTTACAGCAGACCAAACGATCACGTTCCACATAGGATGCTGTCAAGATACTTTTGTATAATGGAGAGGTCAGAAGTAATAGTCCCTGCCATATAAATCTACTGGAACAGTAGAAGGAGAAAACTGAAGTACCAATTGATGTTAGTTCACATGGTCAACCCTACATTGATTTTCGGGTAGCTTCGACAAAGTTCCTCTTTCAAGAAGGTTAAGGGTGATGAAGCCACGAATAAACTCACTGCTACAATGGAAATTGCTTGATATTGTAAAATGAAAGATGATAGTAACAAAGTATGTCCACCTGGGTAAGAGTGAATAGCAGGGTTTAACCCGAATCTGCTTCGAATGACCCTGCTTTTCCACCAAATTCAAATAAAACGTGGAGAAGAGTACTGCAATATGATGGTGATGTTACCCAGCTGTGTGCCAGCAAGGCAAATATACGTGAGCCAAACAGAGCTTTCAAAAGGATCTGTATCTATTAAACAAATGGGCTTTACTGCAGAATGGCAGATAGACTGCTATGTACAGTACATCACTGTGCAGCAGGAAGCACACCAGCATGAAAATGTAACTGGATGGAGAAGATGAAGAGGAGGGAACTGTTTAAATCAGGTTATTTATCATTACTAAACATTGAATCAGTACGAAGAAAACAAATATTACACAGCAGCAAAAGAACATCTGATAATAAAAGAATATGTCAGTCTAACTTTGCACAAGTCATTGATTTGGGCACAATATTGCAGCTTACGCTGTTCTGCTGCGGAAGGGTGCAAGTTATAATATGAGGCTTGCAGAATGAAACTTATTTGCACTTTACTGAAAAGAAAATTGAGATGACCCACGATCTATATCTGTGAGATGATCTTTTAAATGGTCGGCTGAGAGCAGGGACAGATGTTGATGGTTAACAATCCACAGTGTGACGAGAGATCAAAGGAATTACTTGTCCCTTCAGTAATGAATATGTAGAGTAGTCTTCCAACAAAAGCAGGCGGTTTATATTTTGATTAATTCTTTCAAAGGGATTGGATAACTTTATGGTTGAAGGATGTATAAACTACACTAATTAACTGCCCCACTCAAATAGAGAATCTTAAATGTTCCATTCAAGCTAGTGACAACTTATTGATTTGAAGTTGTACCATCAGTGTGAGCATCATGCAAATTAGGAAACATGCACCAGTCATTGCGTTGCTGCAGTGTTGCTTGCGAGTGCTGCAGAACAGGGTAAGGGAGGCTTGTATGCATGTTCAAGGGAGTCGAGAATGTTTTATTGGCACGTCCCAAAACAGAACAATTAAATTCTTACTTGCAGCATCACAACAGATATGTAAACATGTGTTAAAGAAGGAACTGCAGATGCTGGAAAATCGAAGGTACACAAAAATGCTGGAGAAACTCAGCGGGTGCAGCAGCATCTATAGAGCGAAGGAAATAGGCAACGTTTCGGGCCGAAACCCTTCTTCAGACTGATAGGGGGTGGGGAGAAGAAAGGAAAAAGGCGGAGGAGGAGCCCGAGGGCTGAGGGATGGGAGGAGACAGCCAGAGGGCTGAAGAAGGGGAGGAGACAGCAAGGGCTAGCAAAATTGGGAGAATTCAATGTTCATGCCCCCAGGATGCAGACTCCCCAAGCGGAATATGAGGTGCATTTCCTCCAATTTTCGGTGTTGCTCGCTCTGGCAACATAGTAATCAGTAATCATAGTAAACATAGTACTCAGTAGAGTACTCTAGAAAGGGCTGTAAAAGGGGAGTGTATGGCAGCTTTACGTGAGATTCTGCTGTTGAGGCCCAATGTAACCCTGGATCAGTGTTCGTGACCAGGGTGCAGGCCATTGCCATTTGAGAGCCAAGGGATGACTCCAACCTCCAGTCACAGCAAGTCACGAACCATCCGTCAAGCTGTGCACTAAGCCATTTTAAGAAGCAACCCCAACTTGTGCTGTGAGCACTAGCTCTGTGAGTGTTTGCACTGTCCATCATTCAAGGTGATATACATGTCGCAACTGGAAGAAAATTGTGGACTTTGTGATCATGTGATGTTCACAATTTTTTTTGAAACTCGTTTTCCCCAGAAATGTCATTCCTGATGCAAATAAATGTTTCAGCCTGCGGTTTGTCAGGATGGATGAATTTTCTGATAATTTTGATTGAATGTGTTTAAAGAGCAAATAGCTAACTCTCCCTTTGGGAATCATGTGGCTAGGCTATAGTCTCTGTTGGAGTGACTGACTACAATTAACCAACAGATAGAAAGCCTGATTGCAGAATTCAAAAATTGTGATTTCTTAGTTTTTATTGTCTACGAACTATATTCTATTATCTTTATAAGAAGATATATGTAAGAGCATATACGATGGTTAAATACCCTGGTTGGGTCTTCTGATAACATGGTAAATGTTACCTGTGGAATGAGGGATCTTTGCACATCCCCCAAGCCTTTCCACTCGTCACTTTAATTTCATGTCTCATGTATTTTCTGTTTTGTGTTTTGTGTATTTTCTGTTTTTATGACTGTTGGCAGATCAATTTCCTTCCTGGGATAAATAAAGTTCTATCCGTATCGTAAACAGGTTAAAGGTGCAAAATGAAGAATGTAATGTTAATGGTTGATATTTAGGCGTTCTCTTTCACAAAACAGGGACAAAGTTTTAACTCGCATTGCTCAGAAGGGATACATTAAGCCAGACCTTTGTGGATCAAATCATGAGCCAGCTGCTGCGGATTCAGGGTCTAAAAGATTTTCTGTCCTACCTTCTCAAGTTTATATGTTGCAAAGGATATTGTAATTATATGAGATTCGTGTAATATTCTGTTGATTCATAGTATTGTGCACAACTATATAGAGGCATAACTGGACAATGGTTTACAAGGAGGTACTTGCCTAATGCCAAGTATCCAATTCAGGAAATAACGCATTATGCACAAAACCTACTGTATGAGCACATTTTGCCTCATATAAACACACAATCAACTGAAATACTTCCCTTCTCATTCCTTTCCTGTTCTGAGCCATTTAACTGTGCAGCAGCTACATACGTACCTCCTCCAAATTCATTTCATCGGGACTTTCCCAGGGTTTGATAAACTTTCCATGGGATTTCTTCAAAGGCACAACGATAATATAATAGCCTCTGTTGAGAAAGAAAGAAGAAAGAAGGCAATTGATTACCATGTTTAGATATGTGTTTCAGTCAATTAAATAGATGCAGTGGTAGAGTTGTTTTCTCACAGCGCCAGAGACCCAGGTTCGATCCTGACCATGGGTGCTGTCTGTACGGAGTCTGTACTTCTCCCTGTGACCACATACAGTAGGTTTTCTCTGGGTGCTCCAGTTTCCTCCCACATTCCAAAGACATGCAGGTTTGTAGGTTAATTGGCTTTTGTAAATTGTAAAATATCTAGGTATTTGCTGGACATACATCTTTCTTCTACGTTGGGCATTCAATGTTTTCATTTGAGGCCATCAGTTCTGAGCATTCAATCACGGGGCTAAATGTTTCTGAGACAGCAGCATACAGTAAACATCCTCATCCCCTTGATTTCCACAGAGCCTGATTTTGTTATCATCAGCAAGCACTGGTAGCTTCTCCTTGTGAAAAAAACCGTCCTGAAACCACGAGAGGAATTGCCTGCCCATCTCAAGGGAATTCTGTGTTAAGGAGCTTCACAAAGCAGCAAAAACAAGTCTAGCCACAAAATCAGTCAAATAAGTTGACAGTCATTGAAGTTGCCAAGCTGCAAATCACATGAATCTAAAATTAAGCACCTCATGCTTAAAGTTGCCACATTTCTGTAAACATTTGTCAGTCATGCAAACATTCTTTGCCAGACACAAAGTGCTGGAGTAACTCAGCGGGTCAGGCAGCATCTCTGGACAAAATGGATAGGTGACGTTGTAGGTTGGGACTCTTCTTCAGACAGATTGTTGGGGGGGGGCAGAGAAACAGGGAACAATCTTTGTTTCAAGAGAATGACCTTTGATTTAATGTTTAAGAGAGAACTGCAGATGCCTGAAAAATCGAAGTTAGACAAAAATGCTGGAGAAACTCAGTGGGTGAGGCAGCATCTATGGAGAGAAGAAGTAGGCAACGTCTCGACCCAAAACTTTGCCTATTCCTTCTCTCCACAGATGCTGCCTCACCTGCTAACCTTTGACTTAATATCCCTTATTGGTAGGGTTCAGGGTAAATAATTCTTACTTTTCGCAAAAAACATCTACATCTTGAGGTTAGGTTACATGTTTGTGAGGTAAAACAACAGCACAACTCCATGTTACTAAACCAATAATCATTATTTGCCAATATGTGTGTCACAAATGAGGCCACATATTAACACTCTGGACTTCCCACAAACCTTTCAGTTCTCACTGTTGCCTTTATTTGTAAGGAGCATTTCTTTAACCTACAGATTATCCTGTAATGTTAAATTAGGCTACGATGCACTGTACTTTTGTGAGTTATTGGTTCACTAAATTATTTCCTTTACAACCACGATGCATGCCCAGTGTTTCCATGAAACAGGAAAGTAGACTGAACTTCCATGTCATGAGCTAAAACATTCATGGGTGCAAAAACTGACAAAAAGTGAAAAGCAAGTTCACGGCGCTTGCGATTATTACCTCGTAAAAAGAGAGATGCATTGGTTTGTGGCGAAGGAAAGAAATGCTGTGAGATCTAATTTTCACAACGTGCAGAACATTTTGTGCTGCTGTGTTGTTAATTGCGGCAAAACTGAAAAAAACAAACAAACGGCAACTACTTCACAGTCCTCCACATTGAAAGGAAGCGTGCTCATGCAAGCATTGGATCTATGCCATACACACAAATTATCTCACTGCAGCCATTTGGGATTGTCACCAGGGCATTGCTAATTGCAGCATTCAATCTTGGTGGCCCTGTAAAGGAACGATGAATCAGTAAAAGTCTCAGTCCTGGAGTCAGTAAATTGCTCTGTCAGATTTTATTTTAGCTTTTAAAATCTTCTATTGAAAATCGTGTTTTGCTTTTTATTGTCATATATCCACTTCTGCTGGTTGCATCGTGCAACTGCTCGGATTTAGTAGGAGAATGGCATGATTCACCCAGCAATCACCATGTCCCTGTGAAAACATCTCAAAGACCAGAGGGCATAGCTTCAAAGGTGAGAAGGGCAAAGTTTGCCGGAGATGTGTGGGGCAAGTTTTTTAAATTAAAACACAGAGAGAGGTGAGTGCCTGGAATGCACTGCCAGGGATGGTGGTGGTGGTAAATACGATAGTGACGTTAAGAGGCTTGTAGATATGCACATGGATATGCAGGGAATGGAGAGATATGGATCATGCTAGATGAGATTAGATTACCTTGGCATCATTTTCAGCACAGACATTGTGGGACGATGGGCCTGTTCCTGTGCTGTATTCTTCTATAATGCTCATATGCATTGTGACAACACCCCCTCCCTAAAAGGATGCTGCTCTGATTATTATCATTGGCTGACCGTCCACAAGAGGCCAATACCCAGTATCATTGGTAACAGCTGGCCGGGTCTAAGTCCATATGAACCAAGGGTCCCGACCAGAAATGCCATCAGTCTATTTCCCTCCACAGTTGCTGCCTGACCCACTGAGTTCCTCCAGCACTTAGATTTTTTTCTCCAGATTCTAACATCTGCATCTCCACAGAACTGTTCCATTCTAACTGTTCCATTTCTTTCTTCCAGGCTATCATTTCTCTACTTTACCGAGCACCCTCTCCAGCATGGCCACTTGGAGCTCCCATTGCTGGCCATTCCAATCCCCTTCCCCATTCACACTCTGAATTCTCTGTCCTTGGCTTCCTCCACTGCAGTGAGGCCAAATACAGAGGAACAGGTCCCCATATTCCACCTTGTTAGTCAACAGCCCGATGGCATGAATTGTAATGCTTCTACACGTTCAAAACTGCATGGGCCAAGAGGTTGCGGCACGGTGGCGCAGCAGTAGAGTTGCTGCCTTAAGGCCCTGTCCCACTTTCCCGAGTTACTCACGAACTCTCCCGAGTTTTCCCCTTGATTCGAACTCGGAGAATTAAGGTAATAGCCGTTCGTAGGTACTCAGGGCTATTTTTTTAAACTCGTGGACATTTTTCAACAAGTTGAAAAAACGTTCCGACTTACCTGATGCCCCGAGTTCCTACGGCTGGCATTACGAGCCGCTACGAAACATCTACGGACTCCTACGGGCTCGCTACCGACATTACCCGACATTCCCCGAGTTCGAATCAAGGGGAAAACTCGGGAGAGTTCGTGAGTAACTCGGGAAAGTGGGACAGGGCCTTTACAGCGCCTGACACCCGGATTCGATCCTGAATTTGTACGTTCTCCCCCCGTGATCGCATGGGTTTTCTTCGGGAGCTCTGGTTTCCCCCCACAGTCCAAAGACATGCAGGTTTGTAGGTTGGTAAAATAGTCAATTGTCCCTTGTGTGTGTATGATAGTGTTAGTGTGTGGGAATCACTGGTCAGCAGAGACTCGGTGGGCCAAAGGGCCTGTTACCGTGCTGTACCTCTAAACTAAACTAAATTAAAGAGAAGCAGTACATTTCCCCAGTCGGACAAAACTATCCATGTCAGGACTCTGTTTCTATGTTCTCCCTATAATCATAGATTCTTTAGAAATTAAGAAATATAGGAATGAAAACAAAAAAATGTTCAGGTGCGACCAGTATTGGTGAAGCATTTTGGTCGGCATGGGCAAGTTGGGCTAAAGGACCCGTTTCTAAGGTGTATGACTCTATAACTGCTTAGAGATATATCTTGGTTCAATCCTATTAAAGCTTCTATCCTATTCCAGGGGTTCTGTTCCTGCATTCTTTATCATAGATGCTAGCACTTTCCCTACCACTGGCAATAAACTGACAGGTCTGTGGCACTGTTTCTTCTCTTCCTGTTTTTGTGAATCATGGGATGACATTTCCCACCCTCTAATCAGCAGGAATTGCTCCTGTCTGAAAAAATTTGGAAGAGAACCACCTACGTATACCTTATTGCCAATTTCAGATTACCTCCCAGATCCTCCCACACAAACCATTCCTTCCCATACCATCTTGCTCTCTCTCACCAAGCTTCTTGCCCAAAATTGGACCATCAACGCCTGTGGCCGATTGTACTTCCTCAGCTGCCGCAGGAAGTACATCCTCTGTTGTGCATTTTTGACTGTGGAGTCGATGGTGGTCCCCCATTTAAGGTCCTTGGAGATGATGGTTCCCAGGAACTTAAATGACTCCTCAGATGTGACTGTGGTGTTGTTGATGATGTGTGGGGTGAGGGGAGGGGGAACTCTCCTAAAGTCTACAATCAATCAATTCCACTGTCTTAAGAACATTGAGCTCCAGGTTGTTGCGATGGCACCAGGACGCTAGCTGTATCACTTCCTGTCTGTAGGCAGATTCCTCCCCATCCTGGATCAGTCCAATCAGGGTTGTGTCGTCAGCAAACTTGAGAAGCTTGTCTCCACCACTCTATCCCCCACTTGACTATCCACGAATCCCCCCTCACTTGGGTCTACCTATCATGTGCCAGCTCTTGCTCCACTCACCTTCACCTCTCTATGCTGGTTATCTCCCCTTCACTCTTTTAGTCTAAATGAAGGGTATCAACTCAGAATTTTGACTGTCCATTTCCCTACACAGCTGCTGCCTGACTTGCTGAGTTCCTCCAGCACTTTGTTTTTTTGCTATAATTCCTCCTATACCTGATTGGAGGTAACCTTCCTTTGTTTTCCCTAACCTCTATCCTTACACATATTTACAGAAGCATTCACAATCAGCTTTTTATGTTCTTCGCAAGCTTAGAAGGGTGTTGACCCTAAACATCACCTATTCCATTTCTCCAGAGATGCTGCCTGACCCGCTGAGTTACTCCAGCCATTTGTATATGTCTTCGTGTATTTATATTGAATGGATTAAAGGCCGATAAATCCCCAGGGCCAGATAGGCTGCATCCCAGAGTACTTAAGGAAGTAGCCCCAGAAATAGTGGATGCATTAGTGATAATTTTTCAAAACTCTTTAGATTCTGGAGTAGTTCCTGAGGAGTAGCTAATGTAACCCCACTTTTTAAAAAGGGAGGGAGAGAGAAAACGGGGAATTACAGACCAGTTAGTCTAACATCGGTAGTGGGGAAACTGCTAGTCAGTTATTAAAGATGGGATAGCAGCACATTTGGAAAGTGGTGAAATCATTGGACAAAGTCAGCATGGATTTATGAAAGGTAAATCATGTCTGATGAATCTTATAGAATTTTTCGAGGATGTAACTAGTAGAGTGGATAAGGGAGAACCAGTGGATGTGTTATATCTGGACTTTCAGAAGGCTTTCGACAAGGTCCCACATAAGAGATTAGTATACAAACAAAGCACACGGTATTGGGGGTTCAGTATTAATGTGGATAGAGAACTGGCTGGCAGACAGGAAGCAAAGAGTAGGAGTAAACGGGTCCTTTTCAGAATGGCAGGCAGTGACTAGTGGGGTACCGCAAGGCTCAGTGCTGGGACCCCAGCTATTTACAATATATATTAATGATTTGGACGAGGGAATTGAATGCAACATCTCTAAGTTTGCGGATGACACGAAGCTGGTGGGCAGTGTTAGCTGTGAGGAGGATGCTAGGAGGCCGCAAGGTGACTTGGATAGGTTGGGTGAGTGGGCAAATGTATGGCAGACGCAGTATAATGTGAATAAATGTGAGGTTATCCACTTTGGTGGCAAAAACAGGAAAGTAGACTATTATCTGAATGGTGGCCAATTAGGAAAAGGGGAGATGCAACGAGACCTGGGTGTCATGGTACACCAGTCATTGAAAGTAGGCATGCAGGTGCAGCAGGCAGTGAAGAAAGCGAATGGTATGTTAGCATTCATAGCAAAAGGATTTGAGTATAGGAGCAGGGAGGTACGACTGCAGTTGTACAGGGTCTTGGTGAGACCACACCTGAAGTATTGCGTACAGTTTTGGTCTCCTAATCTGAGGAAAGACATTCTTGCCATAGAGGGAGTACAGAGAAGGTTCACCAGACTGATTCCTGGGATGTCAGGACTTTCATATGAAAAAAGACTGAACTTACAAAATTCTTAAGGGGTTGCACAGGTTAGATGTAGGAAGATTGTTCCCGATATTGAGGAAGTCCAGAACAAGGGGTTACAATTTAAGGGTAAGGGGGAAGTCTTTTAGGACCGAGATGAGAAAAACATTTTTCACAGAGAGTGGTGAATCTCTGGAATTCTCTGCCACAGAAGGTAGTTGAGGCCAGTTCATTGGCTATATTTAAGAGGGAGTTAGATGTGGCCCTTGTGGCTAAAGGGATCAGGGGGTATGGAGAGAAGGCAGGTACAGGATACTGAGTTGGATGATCAGCCATGATCATATTGAATGGCGGTGCAGGCTCGAAGGGCCGAATGGCCTACTCCTGCACCTATTTTCTATGTTTCGGTTTAAACCAGCATCTGCAGTTCCTCTCTGCACAGCTACATTCATACTCCATTTCCACACCACCCACCCTGCACTTTATTAATCAATCATCTTGTCCTCCTTTGCTGATATTTAAACCACTCCCAATCCAGAGATCTGCTGCTTTTTTGGGTCAATTTGATATGCCCCCTCTTTGAATCTAATACAGTCTCCAATTTGCTTTGTAAGCTACAGTTGAGCCCTATTTTCTGATTTATTTTTGTGCAAGACAGGAATGAATAATTGTCATACTTTATGTGCAAATATTTTAAATAATATCCACTGCCTATCCACCATCAATCGCCATCAGTAAAGTTCCTAATCCATCAGAGCTAATTCACATCTCACACTCTTGCACTTTCCTTTGTTCAGGTTCAGGACCTTGGTTTCTGATTCTGCTGCATCACTCTCCATCTTAATGAACAATTACCAGCTAAATGGTGATTCTTTCCGAAAGGATCACGTACAAGATTGGTCATGATTCCTTTTATCACAGGAATAGCCCCCTCTCCAGCCGGTTCTTCAACATATTGGTCCGATAAAGGTATCACGTTCGCACTGCAGAAATTCCTCCTCCACTGTATTATTGCCAATTTGGCATGACCAATCTATATGTAGATTAAAGTCACTCATGAATTACAATTGCACTCTTCTTGCATGTGACTCTAATTTCTTGTTTAAATTCTATCTCCAACATCACTGGTGTTCTGGGCCTATCTTTAAAATCATCAATGTTTTCTGCCCCACAGTATTTTTGAGCTCCATCCACACCGAATTCACATTGTGATTTTCCAAATCATTGTCCATTCGCACCATCACATTATTTCCTACTTTGTTAGCAATGTCACCCCATTCCCTTTCCTCCTTGAACACTGAATTCCTCAGGATGTCCAATTCTCCCCCTTGGTCACCTTGCAGACCATGGGGTCATACAACACGGAAACAGGCCATTCGGCCTCCAGGCATACATCCACCATGGACACCCATCTTTATTAATCCCATCTCTCAGCATTTGGCCTGTAGTCTTCTCTGCCTGGACAATTCAAGAGCTCATTTAGACACTTCTTAAATGCTGTCAGTGACTCTGCATCCACCGTGCTCTCCAGCAGTGCATTCATGGTAGTCATCATTCTCTAGATGAAAATGTTTCTCCTCAGATACCCTCTAAATCTCTTACCCTTTACTCTAAATCCATATCCTCTCGTTTCATCTACCTCTGATATCTCAGGCAACACCTTGCTGAAGCTACACTCCCTCCAGTTATCTTTACAATCTGTTCTGAACTGCATGCAATACTCCAGCTGGCATCTGCCCATTGTTTCATAAAGTTCAAGCATAACCTCTCAAACCTCCTGTCTCTATCATAGCAACAAATTCATAACCATTCATGTCTATTTGCATTGTTAATTCATCTGTCTTGTTGTGAATGCTCTGCACATTGAGAGTTATCTTTTTAGCATTATTAACCTGCTGAGCTTTCTTTGTACAATAGCCTTGTTTGACTCTCGCCCTCATTTCCTCCTCTTTCCACTTTTGCTTCTTCCTTTTCTGCCTTTCATTTTATGCTGTATTTCTTCTCCCACTTTCTACTTGATCACATTCCTTTCCTACTGAAAGTCCAGACTGAACCCTTCCAGACGGCTTCAATAAACACCTCCGACCACTATTCCTGAGAACACTGGTCCATTATTCTACAATTCTTTAAATTAACAGCATTACAAAGACATGTGGTGAATACAATTTAGGGCTGAAGTAGTGGAAGTGGTTGATTAATAGGTATAAATCATGAGCATAACCACAGCCGAAATTAAGCATCTTTAGAGAGGAAGGGCAGGAGACAAAGGCTCAAGTGAGACAGAGTGAGAGTAGGAGAGACGGCAGTGGCCCCAGGTGTTGGTATGAGTTTCAGCAAAGAACCTGAGGCAGTATTTCAAACTTAAGGGAACTGGGTTGAAAGAGGCGGCCAAACATCCAGAGGCATGGAAGTAAGGCACAACCTCAGGCATGGGGACTGACCTTTGGTGGCTGTGGGCCCGAAGACGTGATTAGGGACGGCACAGGGGCGCAGCAGAAGAGCTGCCGCCTCACAGCGCTAGAGACCCGGGCTCAATCCTGACTCCAGGTGCTGCTGTGCAAAGTTCCCCCTGTGACCGTGAGGGTTTTCTCCGGATGCTCTGATTTCCTCCCACATTCCAAAACACATGCATGTTTGTAGGTTAATTGGCTTCAGTAAATTGCACCTAGTGTGTAGGATGCGAAAGTGGGAAAAACATAGAACTAGTGTATTGGTGATCAATGGTTGGTGTGGACAGTGAGCTGAAGGGCATGTTTCCACGCTGTATCTCTGAACTAAACTCTACAGTAAACTCAGAAGAGCAGCAGCAGCAGCAGGCCGATTACAACACTGGTTAATGGGCTAAAAATAATAAATAGTTCCATTTTGAAAAGTGAAAATTAATACGAAAGCATTTCTCAAGTAAATGGCAAACAATTGGCTACAATGACGAAAGCTGTCGTGTGAAAACAAATAGGCTTGACACACTAAAAATATCCCAAGAGCAATTTCCAGAGCAAATTTTGCAATCTACTTTACACTTAAAATTTATGACCACAGGAAGTGGATTTTATAGCCTACAATTATACAACATATGCAGATCTTTTAACAAAGCTAAGTCATGTAGTTTTTACTTCAATATATGAAATTAGAGAAGGCTTTGATAATATTAAAAATATTCAAATATTTCAAGGTCCTGAAAACAGCTGATCTGGTCAGATTCATCACATCAACAGAAATGGTCCCCGTGGTCAGACTCATCACATCAACAGAAATGTTCACCGTGGTCAGACTGCTAATTAAACTATTTAACCTTTTTTTGGAAGTAAAACAAAAGTTTATTTTTGAAGGGTTTAGGTTGGAATTTAGATTATCAAAATAAGTACTCAGGCAATCAAACAAGCATGAAGGCAGACTGTAGTTTATGGTTGGTGTGATTTTGCAAAGGATGAATGTAAGTTTAGAGGTCGTTGTTGAAAGTGATTTCTTTAAAAACATAAGAACTAGGAAGTGCAAGCCATTCTCACCATTTAACTCCTCCACTATCTTGGTGACATTTTTCTGTGCTAACTCCTTAACCTTTGAACTTCTCCCAAACCAAAACATATCTCTCAGTCAATATACTGGGCAATTAGGACTGCACAACACAAATGGGTAGAGAATTCCAAAGATTCACTGCTCCCCGAAGTGATGACGTCTCTTCCCATCTCAGTCTTGAGTAGTCAATCCCTTATGGAGACTATGACCCATGGTTCAAAACAGCCTACCCAGGGGAAATGCACCTTCTTTGTATCTATTCCAACATCTCTCAAATAATTTTCCACAATTCAATGAGATCACATTTCATTCTTCTAAATGAAAAAGAGCATATGCCTACTTTACCTAAGCTCACCAGTTATGACAATCCCACTCCCCATCCTCATCCTTGAGGAACATGGGTTGCATTTCCTCCATTGCAAGTACACACTTTCATGGGCATGGATACTAGAATGAACTTACCAAATAGAAGAGGGGAAATCAGTTGACAGTTGACTCATTGCTTGTGTACTAGTGTATTGGTGATCAATGGTTGGTGTGGACAGTGAGCTGAAGACCCCATTTTATTTCTGTAAGATGCCTCCACTCTTGCAGTCAAGGTCTCTTGCAAGCTTCATCATGCTGTTATCAGGCTTCTGAATGGTTCTTCCATAAGCTAGGTTACTCACCTCTACCCCATGGAGGACATTAGACTGTGGAATTGATGCGCTACAACGCTGAGACTATATTCCGCACTCTGTATCTTCTCCTTTGCTCTATCTATTGTACTTGCAAATGACTTGATCGTCTTTAAGTATGGTATATCTGATGTGTTTGGATAGCATGCAAAACAAAGCTTTTTACTTCGGTATACATGACGATAATAAACCTAAACCTAAAGGGCAGCATACAATTCGCCTTCATAAATGCCTACCATTTCTGCATGTTATCTTTTAGCATTTGATGTACTGGATGTTCAGGTCCCATTGAAGACCAACACCTTTCAAGCATGCATCATTGAAAAGGTACTCTGCTCATCCTTTTCTCTGAATAAAGTGGCTGACCTCACTTTTTACCACATGATATTCCATTCACCTTGTGTTGTCCGTTAAATTATCCTGCCCATATTCACTGCACCTTCCGCACAGTCACCTAGCTTTGCATCAACAAAAAAATTGGATGCATCCTTCATGGTCCCTTCATCCAACTCACCGATAGTGACTGTTAAAAACTGGAGCCAAGTGAATGAATCCCTCTCACAGCCTCATAACTCCAAAAGGTATTCCTACACAGTTTTTTGTTTGTTAACCTGTTCTCAGTCTACATCTTGATATTACCCCAATTTCACGAGTACTCATTTTGTTTAAATTGCCAAAGGCATTGTGAATGTCTAAGTATATCCTGTCAACTGATTTCCCCTCTTCTATTTGGTTAGTTACAACAATGAAAATGTGTGATTTCCCCCCATTCATAAATCCGTGCTGACTGTGCTCAATCCTCTCACTGTTTCCCAACTGCCCTGTTACTACATCTTACATTTAATTATTTATAGGTTATGAAAACGAATGTTATGTCAAATAAATGTTTTTCAATAAAGATAAATCTCATGTTTTATTACTTTAATGTATAAAAATAGAGAAAGTTTTGATAATATTAAACATATTCAAATATTTCTAGTTATAAGAGGTCAATTGAAAGCAGCCGATCTGATCAAGCTGATTACATCAACAGAAATGTTTGTGTTGACTGTTAAGTGAACTAAACCAGTACTCGTGACAATTCTTATAAACAATGTGGTAATTATTTAACTGTTACACATCGCGTGTGTACTTAGAGCCATAGAGTCATAAAATCATAGCATAGCATATCATACAGCATAGAAACAGGCCCTCTGGCCCATCTCGTAAGCGTAGACCAAGATGGCCCATTTAAACTTGTTTTATTTGCCCACGTTTGGCCCAATAGCCCAATACGTTTAATATGGTGTCCCGATCAACCCTCTGCCAACTCATGCCTTCTTTGCCATAGTTTACTTAATTTGGGTTTAAACCTACAATCTGATCATTTGCAACCGATATAACATTCCAAAATATACTCACTCCTCTCCCAGTTGCTTCCTCAATCTGCTGATCTAGAAAACCAACATTCATATCCTTCATGAATTCATCCTCCACATCATTCCTGATCATTGCTTTGATCAGTCTAGATGCAGATGCAAGTCCCCCATTATTGTAATATCCATGTTACATGCACCTTTATTTTCCTGATTTGTAGTATGCCTTATATTACCAGAACTGTTTGAGGGCAAAGGCAATGCCCACCAATATATTCTCCCCCTTGGTGTTTTTATGCTAAAGCATTCTGTTCTACTGTGACTGCTTCAATCACTGGAGTTAATTTTCATGTGTAGTTTATTCCTTGGATTGATGATGGGGGTGAGTGAGTTCATATTATTTGTGTCTTGCAGGACTGTTGATGAATCAACAGTCATAAATTATCACCATTTAGATATAAATTAAATGGACAATTGCCTGTGAATATGTTATTTCCCTTTTCCAGGGAAACAACAAAGCATCTGACAGGGGAATGTTTCGGCACAGTTGCCGAACTGTAGCACAGTGAGCAATAACATTATCCATAGTCATAGGCTTGATGACCATTTTATCTCTCAGTGAGTGGGTCTGGAGGGAAATGGCAATGAAGAGCACGGCCGACACTCAAGATTCGAACGTGGAAGGTCAAGACAACCTGAGCAGTTCTCCAGGCTCAGGCCACAGCTGCAGAGAAAATCCAACTGTGTTGTGGGCAGGCTTTCTGGAAACAATTCTCTCCACAGGCTGAGCTGCAATCAGACGTTCGAGTTTAATTAAATCCCAGGCTTGCACGCACATACCTGTTACTGCGTGACTTGCCATGGCGTCCAAAGGCAGCCTTTCTGGGGTAACTGATGAGTACTCTGGAGGATAACCTCTTATGCAAAGTCTGACTTACTGCAGGATCTGAGACGCTTATCAATTTTAATAAGGGGTTCAGAGGAAAAGAGGCACTAAGTTTTTGTTTAAAAACGTTTTAATGTACCATTCTCAGTGTTTGTGTCTGTTATTATGTATTCTTGTTATTTAAAAAAAACGTTTTTGTTTATTTTGTGTATCTCAGAATAGAAGCATTTAATTGTTAAATTCAGTGACAGCTTTGGTTGACAACAAATTTCACACCCCAGCTTTGCCTCACTTGCACTATTATAGTCTGGATACCGAGTGTAACAGATAAAGTATAGTATTATTGTTTTACTATATATTTCTTATGCTGTAGCAATAATATGTCTGTAAAGCTGCATCAAGTACTATTTTTCTGTCAAGGTACTAACACAATGTTTAAGAAACATTTAAACAGGCACATGGATAAGATAGCTTTAAAGGGATATGGGCCAAATGCAGGCAGCTGGGACTAGTGTAGATGGGACATATTGGTTGGCATGGGCAAGTTTGGCGGAAGCGCTTGTTTCCATGCTAATTGACTCTCTCTATGACTCTAAGTAAGAACTTCATTATTCCGTCCCCCATGTATATGACTATCGAATCTTGACTTGACTCTTGTGCGAGGCTGTCAGTAGTTTTCAGGGGTGAGATATTCAATTCAATTCAATTCAATTCCTTTATTGTCATCTTGCAAGCAACAGTTGTGCAGTGCAAAACGAAAAGACGTTTCCCAGGGAATACCGGAGCATCGCACATGACGTTTAAAACATTTCACACATAATAGTAACACTAAAACAATCCAGTTAAAATAGATACAAACAACGTTAAAGTACAGTAAGACCAATCATAAACATGTCCGGGGATATCTGCACCACCTGAGGCCCAGTCGTCACCCTGACCTTCGCTGCCTTATTTGAGGGCGCAAAGGGCCAGCGAGATTGGATACAAGGCAAGCACGCCGGTGAAAAAGTAGCCTGCCAAAGAGACTTGAGCAGAGCTTTATACTGTAACTGATTGAGTGACCGTTGCTTACTTTACAGGGGCTGGTGGCGTTGGCACTGCTGTCAGTTCGACGGTTAGCATTCCATCTGAGTTGGTTTTCTCAATGAAGACTGGCTTGGTGCGGAGAAGGTCCGGTGCTGTGTGCGCCGAGACCACTTGTTGTAATCCTCCAGCACTGTTCCCGCGATTGGTCAGCACAAACGAATACGACGTGTCAGGGCTTAAATTGGTGATCAGTTTCTGCGCAGCTCTGCCATCCACTTCAATGTGGTCATTGTTGTAGATGATCTAATTGAATGAAGAATAAAACTGCCATTAGTCCCCTTGAAATCAATTCAACATACCTGAAACAGCAGCAAACCTCTCAAACAGAGGTGACGGCCTGTTGCAATCCGACTTAAAACATTAACCACCAACATTTGGAGGTACCTGCAGAATGTTGAAAGTACGTATGAACGTGAACATTACAAGCAGGAATAGGCCACTCGGCCCCTTGAGTAGATTCCGCCAATTAAGAAGTTAATGGCGCTTCTCATTTTAACTCAGTTCTGCATTCCTGTCTACCCCAGAAATATTTCTGCTCCTTGCTTATCCATCTAACTCTGACTTTAATAATATTAAATGAAGTCACTTCCACCCTTTGAGACGGTCCCCATAATATTGTTGAAGAGAAAACAAAAATTGCTTCATCTATGGATTAAATAGATGACATATAAAAATAGTGTCCCATTGAAGGAAATCGTTCATCCACATAAGTAAATATTCTCTATCTGCTTATAAGACCTCCAAGATCTTAGATCCTTCAGATAAATTCCTTCTCGTTCTTAGTTTAGTATAGAGATACAGCGTGGAAACAGGCCCTTTGGCCCACCGAGTCCACACCAACCATCAATCACTCGCACACTAGTTCTATGTTCCATTTTTGCACCCTTCACACTAGGGGCAATTTACAGAAGCCAATTAACCTAACAATTTTCATATCTTTGCAATGTGGGAGAAAACACATGCAGAGAAACTCATGCAGTCACAGGGAGAACATACAAACATTGCAGTTTCTGTTCAGTTTCATTTTCAGTTTAGTTTATTGTCACGTGTACCGAGGTACAGTTAAAAGCTTTTGTTGCATGCTAACCGGTCAGCAGAAAGACAATACATAATTACAATCGGGCCATTGTAGTGTATAGATACATGATAAGGGAATAGCGTTTAGTGCAAGCTGAAGCCAGTAAAGTCCGATCAAGTCTGAGGGTCACCGAAGAGGTAGATAGTAGTTCAGCACTGCTCTCTGGTTGTGGTAGGATGATTCAGTTGCCTGATAACAGCTGGGACGAAACTGTCCCGGAATCTGGTGGTGTGCGTTTTCACACTTCTATACCTTTCGCCTGACGGGAGTGGGTAGTAGAGGGATTGGCCAGGGTGCGACTCGTCCTTAATCATGCTGCTGGCCTTGCCGAGGCAGCATGAGGTATAAATGGAGTCAATAGAAAGGAGATTGGTTTGTGTGATTGTCTTGGGCTATGTCCACGATTCGCTGCAATTTCTTGCGGTCTTGAATACAGCTGTTCCCAAACCAAGCTGTGATGCATCCTAATAAGATGCTTTCTGTGGTACATCTTTAGAAGTTGGTGAGAGACACAGAGGCACAGATAGCAACCATAGTCAAGATCGAACCTGGGTGTCTATCGCTGTGAGATGGTAGCTCAACCTCTGTGCCGTTGTGCTGCCTTTCTAAGCCCCTTCTGATGCAAGGAGATTGGCAAAGAGCCATCACTTTCCAATCAATGTTAAAGGAAAAAGTTGATCCAGCTATATATATACTGAATGATAAGTATTTATATCTACTGTGGAAAAATAACAGTCTCACTGAGCAAAACCAATTCCTAGGCAGTTAATAGGAAAGGGTCATGGATTTAACATATAGATATAAGAGAGAAATATCAGTGACTGTAACATTTATGTTATCTCTCTATAACTACAAAAAGGTCACACCAAATTAACAGAATACGGTGTTTATTGTACATGCTGATTTTAGCAACCAGTAGGTTATGTTATGTGGCAAGAATATTTTGGTTTGTTCAAAGACTCATGGGGTCAGGAAGGAAACTATTAACTGAGTATTGAAGTAGCTCATAACATAAACTGGATCGCTATCTGCAAGAAAGTTTCTGACCAGAAAATAAGGAAGATAAATATCCAAATCTGGAAGGGTAAAAGAAAATCTCATAGGATGATTGAAGCAGAATAACCCCAAAATACCAAGTAGATGCATCCACAGGAAATTTTAAATGTCAATAGAGATAAAAGGCATTAACATAAGTTATGAATTTTATAAAACGAAGGGCATCTTGCTAAAGAAGATCAGCAGGAATAAAAATGCGGCCCGTTTTAATGAAGGTACTATATTCCCTGGCAATAGCTGTTAAAGCCAGTAGACTGATATGAAGTACATGTGTTTGCAGAGTACACAGAGGCATCATTGCTTAACTGGATCGTTGTTGCTTGCAGGTGCATGGGCCTTGACCTTTGCTTGACGTCTGCAGGTAAGGTCAGACTGCCATATTTTCCACGGATTGCACTGCTATTGAGCAATTATCTCCTCCTTTAGGCTGTGACATATGTTGACCCGGTTCAGTGGAAAGGCCGCTGTTCAGTCAACCTGGACCCTGAAGTCTTTGCAATAACTCAGGCTGCAGTTCTGGTGTAAATCAAATCATTGGGGATAAATGCCCAGGGACCACGTCCGACAGGGCAATAATTGAGTTGCACCTGGTGTCCAAGAATGATACTGCTCGTCTTCAGATCCACATTAATAAATGGACAAACAAATTTATGGAGTAATTTAAGTAAGGATTCTTAAGACGTTAAATGTAGAGGAGTATAAAAATCAATAAGGATTATGGGTCTGGAGGAGAGAAGAGTATGGAGCACAGAGAGTTGAAAACAAAGCTAAAGATTTAAGAACAAGGAACTGCAGATGCTGTTTTTTTTTTACAAAACCCCCCATAAAGTGCGAGAGTAACCCAAAGGGTCATGTAGTATTTCTGGAGGACATGGATTCCTATTATGTAGGAAAGAACTGCAGATGCTGGTTTAAATCGAAGGTAGACAGAAAATTGTGGAGTAACTCAGCGGGTCAGGTTGATGGATGCATATTCTCCAGGGATTCTCCTGGGATGGATTCATATTCTCCAGGGATGCTGCCTGATCCACTGAGTTACTCCAGCATTTTGTGTCTTATTTATGTGGAATTTAGGATCCTCCATGACCTCCTCCACCAGATCAAGCAAATAAAAATCAAACCATTGCTTAACTGGTGGCTAATAAAGGTCAGTAATTCTAGGGTGAATGTTAAAAGGCACTTGCTATGATCCAGGGCATAAAGAGTAAAGATTTGGATGACCTCATGAATTGAAGGCAGACTGAGATTGAAACAGGCAAGTCTATAAGTAATAAGCATGGGCTTCAACATCATAATACCGAATAAACTCATCTCTCAACTCCTGGTTGTTGACCTTGGGGCCTCTCTCAGCAACTGGTTTATGGACTTCCTGATCAGCAGACTTTAGTGAGTCAGAATTGGTCATCAGATTTCCTCCACTTTTACCCTCAAATGCTCAGGATAGTGTGCTCAACCCCTTGCTACACTCCCTGTTCACCCATGATTGTGTGGCCAATTATACCACCAACTCAAGCTTTAAGTTTGCTGATACCATAGAAACACAGGAAAGGGTTTGGGAAATTTCTACCAGGAACAACAACCGAGAACAACATTGGGAAGATGAAAGAATTGGTTGTTGTCATAAGGAGGCAAGGAGTTGAAGATCATAAAATCATAAGTGACAGGAGTAGAATTAGGCCATTCGGTCCATCAAGTCTACCCTGCCCTTCAATCATCTCTATCTGATCTATCTCTCCCTCCTAACCCTATTCTCCTGCCTTCTCCCCCTAACCTCTGACACCCGTACTAATCAAGAATCTATCTATCTCCACCTTAAATATATCCACTGACTTTGCCTCCACAGCCTTCAGTGGAGGCATAACTTTGTCCTCATCATGGAGCTGATGTGGAGCTTCAAGTTGGTTGACAGCTTCAAGTTCCTCGCCTCGATGTCACCAGCAATCTTAACTGATATATTCGTACTGACGCAAGCATCAAGACTTGGTGTCTGAGAAGATTTGCCATGTCCACGAGGATTCTTTCACATTTCTACAGATGTGCTTGAGAAAGTGTTCTGATGGGATGCATCTCAGCCTGTAATGACAATTGCTCTGCTCTGGACTACCTTCTGGAGGAAGATACAGGAGCCTGAAAGCTATTATGTTGAGATTTAAGAAAAAAAAAATGTCACCACTGCTATCCAACTCCATTTTATAGTTACCAGGGAAAAGGACAGAGGTGGTAGCCCCAAAGATGGATGTTGCAATGAGGACCAACAATTATGATTTTAGTCTTTTCAATATTTAACTGGAGAAAATTTCTACTCATCTGCACCTGAATGCCAGTTAAATAAACAGACAATTAAGAGACTATGGAAAGGACAATATAATGATGAGTTAAAGCTGGGGTCCACTGACATACATCTAGATGATATGGCTGAGGATTAACAAGTAAATGACGAGCTAATGATAAATTGATTGAAAGATACAGCATGGAAATAGGCTCTGGCCCCATGACCCATTCATACTAGTACCATATTATTCCACTTTCACTCACTACACACTAGGGGCAATTGACAGAGGTCAATTAACATTCAAACTCACATGTTTTTGTGATGTGGGAGGAAAGCCACATGGTCTGAGGAAGAATGTGCAAACTCCACACAGACAGCACCAGAGTTCTGAATCAAACATGGATCTCTGGTGCTGTGAGGCAGCAGCTCTACGAACTGCGCCACTGTATCTCCTTATTCGTGGAGAAGAGTTTAGAGAACAAACGCACAAACAGTTTCTTCGGCCCACTGGGTCTGCGCCGACCAGCGATCACCCCATACATTAGCACTATCCTACACACTAGGGACAATATATAATTGACCTACAAACCTGTACGTCTTTGAAGTGTATGAGGAAACCAGAGCACCCGAAGAAATCCCACACAGTCACAGGGAGATCATACAAACTCTGTACAGACAACACCCATAGTCAGCATTGAACCTGGGTTTCTGGAGCTGTAAGGCAGCAACTACCACTGCACCACTGTGCTGCCCCTAGACCTGGGGTAATACTGAGGGCCGGGGAAGAGAAGGTGCTGCCGATTCTCTGGGTTTGACAGGAGAGATAAGAACGGAATGAGGCAAGTAGCATCTTGTCCTGCTGAATATCCCTGCAGGGGCTTTGCAGGATGGACACATCAACGAGCAGCATTGGCTCTTGCTTCAACCTGACAACATGGATTTGCAAACCTAAATTTGGATGGGCATCAGTATCTGACAGAATGATGTCGGAGATTTTGCTTTGGTCGTCCCAGATATGCACAGCAAAGAGATGTGACATTAATCTTAGATCTCAGGAAGTGATGTTCACATGAGCAAAATGACAGAGCAATGACTGTATTGAAACTGACTATTATCTTCTCACACATAAAATGACAGTGGCGGCAGTAAAAGGGATTTAAAATATGTCTGTGATAGTTCTGGGTCGCAACAACAAAAGTGAGTCCTGTCTTCCGGCGTCATCGGGCATCGGGCATCACCATGTATCACCATGTGTCACTATGCAACAACGATGCGTCACGATGCGTTGTGATGTTGCCCCAGATGACGCAACCTGTCGTGCCTTGCCGTATTGTGTCGCGGGTGGACATACACTGATGCCGCTTGACGATTGTGACGTCACAGGTGCTGTTCTATGCTGTCGTATGTCGTTTTAGGCGACTTCGGGCGTCAGTCACTGATGCCCGTCGTCTCCCATAAAATCGGCAAGTGGGACAGGCCCTTACACCACTACTCAGTCTGAAGAAGGGTCTCAACCCGAAACGTCATCTATTCCTTCACTCCATAGATGCTGCCTGACCCACTGAGTTTCTCCAGCATTTTTGTCTACCTTCGATTTTTCCAGCATCTGCAGTTCTTTCTTCAACAAAACTACACATATCTAACTCGGCACAATATCCGAGAGCTGATTCTACATGCTTAAGTGCTGGTTATCTCTGTCAGGTTCTGCAGACACTCCTGGTATAGACTGCAACCATTTTGAAATAGTTTGAAACATCCGTATTTTAAAGTAGTCTTAAATTTGACAGCTGTTATGAGGGGAAATGGTAAATCCATGCCGGTATTTAGGAATGACCAGAGGATCCAGGTGGCACTCATAACCATGAAGGCAATAAGACGCGTAGTTAGTTGGAAGAACATCTTTACTCCTCGCATTTAACAGGAAAGGATAAAATGTCCAAACAAAACACAATTTCATGCAGATTAAAAACAATGCAACAAAATAGTTGAGGTACTTACATTTCTTTGAATACCGGAATGGCTGGAATTTAAACACTTAGACACAAAGTGCTGGAGTAACTCAGCGGGACAGGCAGCATATTTGGAGAAGGGCCTCGACCCGAAACGTCACCCATTCCTTCTCTCCAGAGATGCTGCCTGTCCCGCAGTTACTCCAGCATTTTATCTTCGTTTTAAACCAGCATCTGCAGTTCTTTCCTACACCTCTTATACAACAGGGCTGCCAACATTGGGTGAGAGTTGGGAGTGAGAAATTGAGTGAAAAATACCAAGCCCGAGGGAACGTAGTGACTGAGGGGGTGGTGGTTGGGAAGGGTGTTGGAGGGGGGGGTGGGGGGAAAGGGTGTTGGAGGGGGGTGTCCCCCTCCCATTGGTACGGAGCTTTTGCATTTTTCAGCTTGAAATTGTGCAATCTGGCGCATACTGTAGCGAGTCTTTTAACTTACAATTGAATGCAAAATTTATGCTTTCAATTGGATTAGCTATAAATAAGGTTAGGCTAAATTACCTTCCTAATTACATTCCACAGTAGAGCCAGGCTCCGATCAACAGGTGCAGCACATGAATGATCTTAGTATATTCATGTATGGAAATCAGATTATAATCAAACACTTGGCCCATGTTGACCAACCTGGGTCTCACTGCACACCTGCTACTACTCCTGACCCTGAATCCAGTTGCATTCCTTCTCTCATTCCTGACCCTGAATCCAGCCTTACACCTGGCCCCCTTTACTACCCTGATGATAGCTGCTTACCTGCTTAGCTATCATCAGGGTAGAACACTCCCATTGTCCCAGCTTTGACTGCACACCTTGTACTATTCCAGACCTTGACTCTGGATGCACACTTGGCCTTGCTCCTAGCCCCTCTGCACTGACAATATATCTGGCCCACACATAAAGCCCCATATCTGACCACCTGGACTTAACC
The DNA here is from genome assembly GCA_038087875.1 of Malacoraja senta. Lineage (NCBI taxonomy): Eukaryota > Metazoa > Chordata > Chondrichthyes > Rajiformes > Rajidae > Malacoraja > Malacoraja senta. The sequence continues at coordinate 171,221,798 of CM075977.1, forward strand.
TATTACGTTCAAGTCCACAGGTGCTTATCTAATGTGGTAATCTTTTATGGGGCACTTCACAGACCAAATTTTGTGTAACAAAATTTGCTACACCCATTGGCTTCCTTGTTATCTAACATGCTATTTACTTTGTCAAATAAGTCATCAATTGGTTGAACACAATTTCTCATCCATAAAATTATACGCGCTCAGTTGTATAAGTATTCTGTTACAATTTCCTTTATTTTCCTAACAAACTGTCCTGAAATCATTTTCACCCCCAATATTTTCAGTATTTTGCTGTCTTCCTCTCTGCTGGGACTTTTCCAAAATACAAAGTCCAATAACTATATATTTAAGCAATATTATTCTATTAAATGTGATCTTGGGAGTACATAACATTTTCTGTGGTATTCATAACACAATGATATACATATCTTTGTTTTGATTGCACCTACCAACATGCATACATTATTATATTACAGTTAATATGTATCGAGGGCAAATTTTTGTTCCAATGCTCCCCATTCCCAATTACTTTTACATTGAAGTGATTGAAATCCAAATGAAGTTTAATTAGCATCAGAAAAATAAAACCTCCGGAATGGATGATATTCATTACATGGTTGGCTGGAGTCAGTATCAGCACAATTACTATATTAAACTTTGAATCTTCAGATGTATCTCTGTCACTCCTTTAAAATATGCCCCTTCTTTGACAAGCTCTTAAACATACATCTGAATCAGTTTCCATCTGATTACACTCCTTGAGGATGTTCATCCAGTGTTCAATTAATAAAACAACGAGATTGGGGATATATCTATTCAATCTGCCAAAGGAATTTGAGGGGGGGGGGGTTTAGAAATAGTCAGTGAGGTAAACAAACATAATAGTTGAGTGGCAAATGATAATAGTGCTACCTGCCCAATATTTAACTGAAGGAAATAATGGGTTAGCGGGGCTGTATGCTTGACACCTTGCATGCCATTTTAATATTACACTTATCCCACCCACCTGGATATTCCGGATTAATAAATTAAGGTTTTGTCAACTAATTACAAATCAGGCTAATTACATATCAATAACATTAGTCAACTCCAAAATACGAAGCGCTGAGCATTGGGATCCAGACATCACGGACAACTGGCCTCAGTTCCCCGCTCACATCTGGCAGTGTTCTCCGTCTGAACCAGGGGCCACGGAGCGTTTTTTAAAGTGGGGGGCTGAGCGTGACTGATCACTGGCCTTGGTTGTACTCGGTGAGGGAGTGGAGCAACCCAGTGGGGAGAGGGTATGGGAATGGAGCAACCGAGTGGGGAGATGGTGTGGGAAGAGGGTGTCCCCCCTCCCACAGTAGGAACTTTTTGAAATTTGATGTACTAAAATCATGTTTTACTGCATTGTAGAAGTATGATTTCAATTTTGTTTGTTTGTAGTATTTTTAAGAGGTAACTTTTTAAGGGGTCACTTTTTCCACACAAAGGATGGTGGGTGTATGAAACAAGCTGCCAGAGGAGGTAGTTGAGGAAGGGACTATCCCAACATTTAAGAAACAGTTAGACTGATACATGGATAGGACAGGTTTGGAGGGATATGGACCAAAAGCAGGTAGTGTAGCTGGGACATGTTGGCGGGTGTGGGCAAGTTGGGCGGAAGGGCCTTTTCACACTGTATGACTACATTATACCTCCACCATGCATGAATGCTTCAAAATCAAGTGGTTGAGTTTTATTGCCATATACTCAAGCATAGAAACATAGAAAATAGGTGCAGGAATAGGCCATTCGGCCCTTCGAGCCAGCACTGCCATTGAATATGATCATGGCTGTTCATCTAAAATCAGTACCTCTTTCCTGTTTTTTCCCCATATCCCTTGATTTCGCTAGCCCCAAGAGCTAAATGTAACTCTCTTGAAAACATCCAATGAATTGGCCTCCACTGCTTTCTGCGGCAGAGGATTCCACAGATTCACAACTCTCTGCGTGAAGAAAGTTTGTCCTCATCTCAGTCCTAAATGGCCTACCCTTTATTCTTAAACTGTGATCCCCTGGTTCTGAACTCGCCCAACATCGGGAACATTTTTCCTGCAGTTACAGTAAGTGAAAATCTAGCAGGCAAGCAGGATGCTTTCTCCAACCACCCCCATTGGAAGGCCACTATCTTCCACCGTTTCTACCCAGTGCTTGGTACTTACTTCCAGCAGCCACTGGTTGTCCTCCAGGATGCACCGAGCCGCAGCCTGGTCCATGCCGGTCACCTGGGCAAATTCGGCGCAGAGACTCTCACGGCAGCGGCGCAACGCTTCCAACACCTCCGACGGCCCGGGACTCTTGCACTGAGGCTGCTCCATGGCCGGAGTGCAAGCCTCCGACAGCCGTGTGGCTTGCACTGAGGCTGCTCCATGGCCGGAGCTGTAGAGAGCGACTCACCAGCCCGGCAAACACTCGCCAGCCCAGCAAACACTCGCCAGCCCCGGTTCCCCATCCGCATCTGTCTCCACTGCTGCTTGTGCTTCCATCCCTCCCTCAGCCCCGGCTCTCTAACACCCATGGCCCATGCAGTTAATATGCGTTTTAAAATTTTCGTTGATCACAGAATTTCTCACGACAGAGCATGAGAAATTTGTGATCAGCGTGAGAGCGTGAGAATTTGTCGAAATGCGTGATTCTTACGCTCAATGCATGAGAGTTGGCAGCCCTGTATACAACTACACTGAAAAAGTATTAGGTTGGATTTGTGTAGTTGATGGTTTAAGTAAAATTATTGTCATGAGTATAATACAGGATTTCCCAACTGTCCTTCACTGATTATTTAGCTATAAGTACCCAGAGAAGGAATTCTGCCTCATTATATATTTTTTAGTCAGTCTTAATTCAAATGAAACCATGTTTATCTCAACGATAAGATGGCTTTGAATCTACAATACTCTACTTAAAGATAAATTTGTACATACTAAACAATGCAAGTATTCTATTACCACCCAGGTAATGAATACCACCCAGGCTCACGCTTCCTTAAACAGCTGCCCTAATCTTTCAGAGAAACGAAGAGGCAATACCTGACTTGACGACTTTTAAATGCTAATAATTCCTGAAATTTCAAAGGCTTTGAAAAGAATGTAGGGCACTGCTCTCCAACATGAACTACTTCGATCGATAAAACCATGATTAGAGTTTGAGTCATGCAGTCACATGGTACAGAAACAGGCCCTTCGGCCCACCATGTCCATGTTAACTATGTTACCTGAAAGTAAGCATGCAGGTACATCAGGCAGTGAAGAAAGCGAATGGCATGTTGGCCTTCATAATAAGAGGAGTTGAGTACAGGAGCAAAGAGGTCCTTCTGCAGTAGTACAGGGCCCTAGTGAGACCACACCTGGAGTATTGTGTGCAATTTTGATCTCCAAATTTGAGGAAGGACATTCTTGCTATTGAGGGAGTGCAGGGTAGGTTCACAAGATTAATTCCCGGGAAGGCTGGACGTTCATATGTTGATAGAATGGTGTGGCTGGGCTTGTATACTCTGGAATTTAGAAGGATGAGAGGATATCTTAGTGAAACAAATAATATTATTAACGGTTTGAACACGCTAGAGGCAGGAAACATGTTCCCGATGTTGGGGGAGTCCAGAACCAGGGGCCACATTTTATGAATAAGGGTTTAGCCATTTAGAACGGAGATGAGGAAATACTTTTTCACACAGAGTAGTGAGTCTGTGGAATTCTCTGCCTCAGAGGGTGGTGGAGGCCGGTTCTCTGGATGCTTTCAAGAGAGAGTTAGATAGAGCTCTTAAAGACAGCATAGTCATGGGATACAGGGAGAAGGCAGGAACAGGGTACTGATTGTGGATGATCTGCCATGATCACATTGAATGGCAGTGCTGGCTCGAAGGGCCAAATGGCCTTCTCCTGCACCTATTGTCTATTGAAGTACTCACCTACATCAAGTCTGTATCTTGGTACACGTGACCATACTAATACCAATTTCCATCACATGGCTGTATCCTTTTTGGCCTTGGCTGATCACATGCTCATCCAGATAGTAAGTGTTGCCAGAATATCTCCATCCTCCACTGTCTCAGTTCCAGTCTCCGGATGTAACTTTCTTCAGATCCCTTCAAAACGTTCTACCCCTTATTGTAAATCTATACCTTCGATTTATAGGTGCCTCAGCAACAGGGAAATGTTTCCTGTTACCTACCCTATCTGCCCTTCATAATTTTAACATCTTAATACCCCTACAGCCCCAAGGAAAACAAAGCTATCAAATCGTCCTTCATAACTGAAAAGGTCCATCCCATGCAGCATCCTAGTGAATCTCCTCTGCTGGAGGTTGAGGGGATCCTTGATGAGGGTTTTCAAAATCCTGAAGGACCTAGACAGGGTAGATAATAAGAAACCTTTCCCTGTGGCAATGTTGTCTAAGAGCAGAGGGTATACAGTTTTGAATTGCCCAGACGTAGAAGGCTGCTATCCACGATCAGGTAAATGGAATCCACTCGTTGACATCCATTTGGTGGGCTGAAGGCGATATGAGTCTAACTCCTATGTTAAAAATACCAACTGGAGACAGTTTTAAAATAGTTGTTTTTTTAATGTACGGCAGCTGCTGTAATATCTAAAGCACAAAGCCAACTGCTGGTAAATGACAACCAATCCATTGTCACGGAAACAACTGCAAGTTAACAAAGGCAAGTTCTGAGGAGTGGTCACATCTGAAACTTTTGCCTTACTGCGCCCCTACACTGCATTTTGGTCACCCCTTCAGGCATGCATCAATGTGGTTTCCCCTGTTGTGACAGTACGAGTGAACCCATGTCTCACTTTAGACCAGTCCACCGCTTGCAATCGCCTCCCTGCCCAATCTCCCCTCATCCTCAGTGGACCCTCTGCAGGGAACTCCCTCAAAGACTGGTCCGATCAGCGAGGCAGGGCCTTCAGATCGTGAATCACACAGAGACATGGTCAGCCAGCTGATGAAGCCATGCTCACACAGCTGTCTAAGCTGTCACATAGCTCGAACATTATGAATGCCTCTGACGTTCAAAACAAATGAATAATAAAACATATTATTAACTTTGTAAAAGATGTTTTTACAACAGTCAAAGTGCATAAAGTGCTAAATGATTAAGGAAAGGTATTTTACTTATCCCAATCAATTGAAAGCAAAGTAACTAAAAGTTATCTCCTTCCCTTGCAGCTGTGGCTGCCCAGTTGAAATTAATGCAGCATAATCTGCTGTGGATTAAATGGGTAGATAACACTGCCCCAACTACTGGGAAACGGCATGAAGTGTGTAAGCAACTGCTGGTCTCTGTGTAGACGTCTGTGTAAGTTCCCTGGTCTTGGCAGCAGTGATTCGTTGTGCTGGTGTTTGGGACTTGCACCTTCATGGAGTCCTGCGTCTGCCCACAGTTATGAGGATAATGCAAGCTGCTCCACACAAGACTCCCAGATCTTTGTGGGTCCATGAAACTTCAAATGCATGGTGCTAAGATATTAAACCATGTACAGTGCATGATCATGGTATAAAAAGGAAGCAATACAATTCTTAAATAGTATATTCAGCAGAGAACCAACCCACATGTCCCATTTAGTCTGCAATGGCCTTTATACTCAACACGAGATCTGACTATAAACAAGGTCATACAGATGCTGGTTTACACAAAAGGACACAAAGTGCTGGAGTAACACAGCGGGTCAGGCAGCATCTCACATCACACTGAATCAGTCCGAAGAAGGGTCCCAACCTGAAACGTCACCTATCCACATTCTCCAGAGATGCTGCCTGACCCACTGTGTCATACCAGAACTTCGTATCATTATGAGTTCCAGCTATCTCACTCAACTTTTCAACAGCAGTTTCCTAATCTTCTTATTTTCTCACAAGTGGTTCTCTTCCAATTTATTACCTCAAATCAGTGTCTTTCTTGTTTCTGTTTCGAGTCTAGAAACTAACTAGACTTGGCTTTCCACAACTAAGATGTTCTCCTGTATTAACATCCTCAATTTGATTTGATTCTTAGTTGATTAATCTTTACAAAATCTACCAGTGATTCTTTTTGGATTGATATCCTTTATACTTTGTTTCCAATTCTATACTAATTTGCCTTTGGTTCATCCATTTTTTTAAAGAAAAAAATCATACGATGATGTACAGATTAAATAATATTAGTTTATTCCTCGACTTTTGTTTTCAATTATGTTTACTTTCACAATGATTTTGTCTGTTATCTTTCCATTTAATATTATCACTATTCCCTTCTTTAGATAGTACTTCATTCACCTCACCTGATCTTTTTGCAATCCGGGGCATCATTTTGACGAGGAATCTAGTATCAAGCCAGTTTAGGAACTATCTATGCCGTCTTTCTCACTCCTTTTGATTTTCATTGGGTCACACAGAACAGAATTTGGATCACACAGTACTGAGCAAACCCTTCAGACGACAATGTCCATGCTTACCATTGAGTGCCTATCTACACTAACCCATTTATCAGGCTTGGCGATATACAATGCTCATCGAGATATTTCTTGAATATTTTAAGAGTACCTGCCTCCACCTCATGAAGTGCATCCCAGATTCCAACCATTCTTTGGGTAAACAGATTGTTCCTGAGATCCCCTTAAACCTCTTACCCCTTACTATAACCCTATACTCTCTAGTTTATATACCGCTATGTAGAAAAGTGTATTTTTATTTATCTGTGCCACTCCTAAATCTGTATACTCCCATCAGGCCTCTTTGCAGTCTCCTCGTAGGAAAACAAACCCAGCTTATCCAGTCTCTCCCCACTGCTTAAACACGCCATCCTAGACAATGACCTGGACAATTGTTTACTCTGCACCCTCTCTCTTTCCTAATCCATTTGTACTTTCATCAATTTGCAGAGAGTTTCTGGAATAATCTTCAGTGAAATCATTACAAAACTGATACTTCCAAGGAGGTAATGCACAAGAACCAAGTTAAACCCTTCTCAGAAGTCCTAATTGTCCTAATGTGCTAAATAGAAATTGATGGATAGAAATTATAGCCAGTAATATTAATCAGTTTAAAATGTGGATTGTAATTGCATGAGGAAAGAAGACAATAGAATATGGTGCAAGAATGTTCTCAATAACATTGCCACTTCTCATTTCTATCCAAAGATACAGTGGCTTGCAAAAGTATTCATACCCCTTGAACGTTTCCACATTTTGTCACGTTACAACCACAAACGTAAATGTATTTTATTGGGATTTTATGTGATAGACCAACACAAAGTGGTGCATAATTGTGAAGTGGAAGGAAAATGATACATGTTTTTCAAATTTTTTTACAAATAAAAAACTGAAAAGTGTCGCGTGCAAAAGTATTCAGCCCCCCTGCGTCAATACTTTGTAGAACCACCTTTCGCTGCAATTACAGCTGCAAGTCTTTTGGGGTATGTCTCTACCAGCTTTGCACATCTAGAGACTGAAATTTGGGCCCATTCTTCTTTGCAAAATAGCTCAAGCTCAGTCAGATTGGATGGAGAGTGTCTGTGAACAGCAATTTTCAAGTCTTGCCAGAGATTCTCAATTGGATTTAGGTCTGGACTTTGACTGGGCCATTCTAACACATGAATATGCTTTGATCTAAACCATTCCATTGTAGCACTGGCTGTATGTTTAGGGTCGTTGTCCTGCTGGAAGGTGAACCTCCGCCCCAGTCTCAAGTCTTTTGCAGACTCTAACAGGTTTTCTTCCAAGATTGCCCTGTATTTGGCTCCATCCATCTTCCCATCAACTCTGACCAGCTTCCCTGTCCCTGCTGAAGAAAAGCATCCCCACAGCATGATGCTGTCACCACCATGTTTCACAGTGGGGATGGTGTGTTCAGGGTGATGTGCAGTGTTAGGTTTCCGCCACACATAGCGTTTTGCATTTAGTCCAAAAACTTCAATTTTGGTCTCATCTGACCAGAGCACCTTCCTCCACATGTTTGCTGTGTCCCCCACATGGCTTGTGGCAAACTGCAAACGGGACTTCTTATGGCTTTTTTTCAACAATGGCTTTCTTCTTGCCACTCTTCCATAAAGGCCCGATTTGTGGAGTGCACGACTAATAGTTGTCCTGTGGACAGATTCTCCCACCTGAGCTGTGGATCTCTGCAGCTCCTCCAGAGTTACCATGGGCCTCTTGGCTGCTTCTCTGATCCATGCTCTCCTTGGTCGGCCTGTCAGTTTAGGTGGACGGTCATGTCTTGGTAGGTTTGCAGTTGTGCCATACTCTTTCCATTTTCGGATGATGGATTGAACAGTGCTCCGTGAGATGTTCAAAGCTTGGGATATTTGTTTATAACCTAACCCTGCTTTAAACTTCTCCACAACTTTATCCCTGACCTGTCTGGTGTGTTCCTTGGGCTTCATGATGCTGTTTGTTCACTAATGTTCTCTAACAAACCTCTGAGGCCTTCACAGAACAGCTGTATTTATACTGAGATTAGATTACACACAAGTGGGCTCTATTTACTAATTAGGTGACTTCTGAAGGCAATTGGTTGCACTGGATTTTATTTAGGGGTATCAGAGTAAAGGGGGCTGAATACTTTTGCACACGACACTTTTCAGTTTTTTATTTGTAAAAAAATTTGAAAACCATGTATCATTTTCCTTCCACTTCACAATTATGCGCCACTTTGTGTTGGTCTATCACATAAAATCCCAATAAAATACATTTACTTTTGTGGTTGTAACGTGACAAAATGTGGAAAAGTTCAAGGGGTATGAATACTTTTGCAAGCCACTGTATGTGTGACGAACAAGCTTATGAATCTAAAACTTTAAACCGTTCACAAAAGCAACTATGTGTGTTGACTCAGGATTTATTTACAGTGGAGACAAAGAAACTCACTTTGAAAGGAATGGCGGTGTTGTAGTTTTCAGGAATCTCCCACGTTAATAAAACTGACGTCTTCATTACAGCTTTAACATGAAAATTTTTTGCAAACACTGCTGAAAAGGTAAGAAGAGTGATAGTTTAGATGGGACCGCTCAAACTTTGTTTGTGGATTGCAGCAGTACTCTTGTTTGTATGAATTACCTCTCCAAAACTGAATATTGCACGACCTGTCATTATCTCGAATCTCTGCAAATCTTATTGACTAAAACTTACCTTTTTAAGCCATACAGGTTTAAGCAGTCTCAATGGAATGCATCTATGAGCACAGAAGTCCCAAAGTATATTAAGACTCAAGAACATTACCTTTCAAGTTGGTGGAAAGAAGTGAGATACAATGCATAATCTTGGTGACCCAGCTCATTAATATCGTCACCCACCTGCACCAAGGAGCACACAAATAGACAAATCCTACCTGGATCCAGTGGCAGTGTCCGGAATTGAACACTAGGACTATATGGACCAGGACCTTTACTTGTATGAGCTCGCACTTTGATATCATAAGTGGTGTCAGGTTTAAGGTTGGTGAGCTTCAATGTTGTCTCAGGAGAAGCCACAGAGATCTCTATAGGATTGTTTGGGCTGTTGATATCTCTGTACAGCACGATGTATTCAGTGATTAAACCATTCCGCTCTGCCAAAACAGGAGGCTGCCATTTCAGCTCAATACTTGTGGCCGAGGAGCTAATGGCATGCGTGTTCTGGGGAAATCCACTCGGTCGGTCTTCTGGGATCGTGATTTCTTTCACTATCTCTTCCCCGAAACCAACTTTATTTTTTGCAGAGAGCTTGAAGACATAGGAGGTGCCCTTGTGGATGTCGGTCGCCGTGTAATGGTCATCTCTCTCAGTGAATTCCAACGTTGTGAGTAATTCAGAGTCTTTGCGCCCAAATTTTAAACGATAACCCACAACTGGTCCGAAGGTTTCCACGGGACGGTGCCACTGAATGAGAGCTGTGTTCATCTGCGTGTGACTAACCAATAGCCTAGGTCTTCCAGGAACTGTAACAACAATTAAGATTAAATTACAATTCTCTAATTTCCCAAGAAAGAAACTTAAATCATTCATTTGTCAAATCAAATGTCAGTTGTATATATCATTCAAATAGCTGCATTGATCAAGAATCCCTTTTGTCTTGGATTTGCTTTGTACGATATCTCAGGATTCTAGTTCAGGTAAAACAAAATGAATAGCTGCCTTTAACATGAGCTGAACTATCGAAAATATGTTGCAAATATGCATGGTTTTATGAGGCATATTGCTATATGAACTCAACGGGGCAGGCAGCATCTGTGGAGGGAAGTGAAGAGATCTTTTGGGTTGGTCCGTTCTACAGATTGAACTTCAGACCTGATCCAAAACATCATCTCTCCAGTTCCCTCTGCAGATGTTGCCTGACCCCCCCCCCCCCCCCAGAGATCCTCCAACATCTCAAACCTTTGTTCAAGATTCCTGCATCTGTGGTTTCCTCTGTCTCCATTTTACAAGGCTGTCTCAGTAAACATTGACAAACTAGTAACCACTACCAAGTTAGGAACATTAAACAGTACAGCAGAGGAACAGCCCCTCAGCCCAAGATGTCTGTATCGACCATGATGCCAATCTAAACTAATCCCATCTGCCTGCATAAGGTCCATATCCCTCCCTTCCCTGCTTGTTCATGTTTAAATGTTGCTTAAATATTGTTATTTTGACTGTTTCTACCACTCCCTTTAGCTGTGCATTCTAGGCACCCTTTACCCCTCTGTGTAAAGGAAACTTGCTTCATAAATGCCCTTTAAACTTTCACCATAAAACAGTTATCAGAACAGCAGTCGCTATTCATCAACCTACACTGCCAACTTTAATTTCCGACTATGTCATAATAGTTAATATGACCAGCTTCACCTATTACAGAACACAGAAGAGTACAGCACAGGAATAGGCCCGTCAGCCCACAATGTCTGTGCCGAATGTAACGCCAAGATAAACCAGCCTGCACAAAATACACCCCCTCCATTTCCAGCACATCCATGTGCCTATCTGAAATCCTTTAAATCGTCACTGTGGTATTTTGTTTTACCATCACCCCTGGGAGCGTTTCGTGTTGCCCACCACTCTCTGTGTAAAAAACTTGTCCAGCATATCTCCTTTAAACTTTTCCCTTCTCACCTTAAAGTTATGCACTTTAGTTTTTGATATTTCCATCCTGGCAAAAAGGTTCTGAATGTCTACCCTATCTATAATTCTCATAATTTTACAAACCTCAATCAGGTCTCCCCTTAACCCCCGGGGTTCTAGAGAAAACAATCCAAGTTTGTACAACCTCTCCTTGTAGCTAATATCCTTTAATTGTGGCAGCATTCTGGTAAATTCCTTCTACACCCTCTCCAAAGCCTTCACCATTTCTGAAATGGGCTGATCAGAAGTGCAAGCAGTATCATGGGTCAAGAATAAATTTAATGCTTGGAAGTTAAGTGTTACCATTAAGTGATGTTTTCTGATCTGAGGTGTGTTAGTGCAGTCATTTGGTAATGTTGAAGACTTAATTATTTCAGGTCTGCCAGGTGAGCTACTAAAAATTGTGTTAATGATCTTAATAATTTAGTCTAACATAATCATAGTTTCTTGCCTCTCGTGTTGCATAACAGCTTCTAAATCATGCACCAACTACAGAGAATGGAAATCACAAGGGATCTTCCAAGGCAGGGATCTGAATAGTGAGCCAAAAACAAACTGCTGAAGGAACTCAGTGGGTCAGGCATGTAGGGATGTGGACAGACAGTGCTTTGTGTTAGGACCCTCCTTCAATCAGATATTAATTAATGGGAATCACAATAAAACAAAGTGCTTCTTTTTTCCACATGTGCCATCCATCTGCAATTTTTAAATGCCAAATAAAGATATCAGTCGAGGTTTAAAAAGCATTGCACATTGCTTGAGCAATTTCTTCAAAAAGTATACCAATTAATATCATCCCAGTTTTGGCTTCCCTTGTACTAAAAAGAATTTTGGTTATAAAGCAAAAGCTTTTTTTCACGTTCCCTGAAAGAAGTGGAACAAAGATCTTCAAATAAATTGGAAGGGTTGACAGATAGGAAATAATTTACTATTGACGCATTCCCATATTAGAGTTAGAAATAAAGCATAGTTGTTAATAAATCCAATAAGGAATTCATGAATCACATCTCAGAGACTAGCTAGAATGCAGAATTGCTGCCATACAGAATGGCTGTGGCAAGCAGGGGTTATGCACTTGAACAGCAGCCAGGCAAGTGTATGGGAAAGCGAGGGAGTCCCAGAGATGCCGCCAGGTTTGAATGGATTAGGGTGGAGGTAACTTATACAGAACACAAACATCAGCATCAACCGTGGGGCTCAATGATTAGTTCCTGTGCAGTCATTACAGCTGGCTGTAATGTTTAATTTTCGATGTAAGATAATTGGATTGGAAGTTTGCATCAGCTTATTGCTCAGCTAGAAGTAGTATACCAAACCCATTTTCTTTGCTAATGAAAGGGCTGGTGAGCAAAATGCAGTTGGTTATTTAAAAGCTCAGTGTATGGATGGCACATTGGCTACTTCTCCAGTGGAGCTGTGCCAACAGACAATTACAGGACATTTCACAGCGAGAGGCTGATCTATGAATTACTTTGTCTATTCATCACTGAATGGTCCATTCGAGCATGTAAACTATTATGCAGCTGGTTGCTATGATTTCTCCAACACCATGTAACCATATCCTTTCCTGCAAGTTAATTCACAAAACCAGGGATCTCCAAACTATGGCCAGCGAACCACATCTGTCCCACCACGAGATTTTATCCGGCCCACAGCAAGCTCAGCGCAGGACGGAGCGTGTGTCCACTAGGCGTCAAGTCGATTTGAGTCAGGGAGCATAGCGGCCCAGACCTGCTCTCAGTATTGTTACCAGGTAGGTCCCTCGAATTGTCAGAGCCGAGTCATTACAGGGCCGTCGTGAATAAGGGTGCAATGGGGGGGGGGGGGGGGTGTTCGGTGATGGCCAGCATGGGTCGGCGGCGCGTTATAACATGTGATCGTTCCCATATGCCCTCTCTCTCTCTGTCCTCTCTCCCCTCTCTGCCCCCTCTCTCTCTCTCTCTCCCTTCTCTCCCTTCTCTGCTCCCTGCCCTATCTCCTATTTTTGCCCTCTTTCTCTCTTTCCCTTCTCTCCCCTCTCTGCCCACTCTCTCTCCCCTCTCTCTCTGCCCTCTCTCCCATCTCTGCTCCCTGCCCTCCCTCCCATCTCTGCCCTCTCTCCCCTCTCTCTCTGCCCTCTCTCCCCTCTCCCTTCTCTCCGCTCACTCTCTCTCCCCACTCTGCCCTCACGCTCTGCCTCCTCTCTCTCTGTACTCTCCCTCTCTCTCTACCCTCTCTCCCTTCTCTGCTCCTTGCCCTCCCTCCCATCATGCCCTCTCTCTCCATTCTCTCCCCTCTCTGCCCACTCTCTCTCCCCTCTCTGACCTCACTCTCTGCCCTCTCTCTCTCTCTCTGCCCTATGTCTCTGCATCTCTCTCTCTCTCTCCACCTCTCTCTCTGCCTCTGTCTCTTGCTGCCGCTCTCTGCCTCTCCCTCTCTGCCTCTCTCTCTCTGCCTCTCTCTCTCTGCCTCTCCCTCTCTGCCTCTCCCTCTCTGCCTCTCCCTCTCTGCCTCTCTCTCTCTGCCTCTCTCTCTCTGCCTCTCCCTCTCTGCCTCTCTCTCTTTTCTTTTCCAAAAACGTTATTCACAACAATCACATCTTACATCACATTAAAACATAATCAGAAAGTTACAATGTATCAAGTAATCATTATAGTACAATAATGCATTCATTATTTACGATACTCTCAACCCCACGCGGTGACCAGCGCCCACGGAAGGCCTCCAGAATCCCCGTGGACACCGCGTGTTCCCTCTCCAGGGACACGCACGCACGGACGTAGGCCCAAAGGAGGGGCAGGCAGCCGACTCTAGCATGACCATCGACCGTCCACTGCCTGGACCCACGAATGGCCAACTTGGCCAGGCCCAGGAGCAAACCGACAGGAAGGGCCCCCTCCCCCCCCCATCAGCTCTCCCCGCTCCCTGCCTTATGTCCAAACACTATAATCGTGGGACTAAAATGCAACAGAACTTCAGATATTGGTACAGGGGCAGTAACCTCCCACACTCCATATACGCATGGAACACGGTCTCTTCCTCACCGCAGAAAATACAGGCGGCCGACGAGCCCGTGAACCGACTCAAAAGTTTATTACATGCCACCACTCTGTGCAACACTCTCCAACCCAGGTCCCCAATGTAAATGGGGACAACTCCCTTGTAGAGAGACCCCCACTGGGGATCTCCCCCGCCTTCGGGTGGTAACACCGCCCGCCATGGTGTGTCAGGACGGGAGACGAAGGCAAGGAGGTGCAGAATGTGCAGGAGCATTCTGTACAGTTTGCGTCTCTTCGCATCACGAAACGGCACGCTGGGCATCTCGGAAAGGCGGCTCATGTTGTGTGGAGCCGGTGCCCGAGAAATATCCCGGAGCCGAGGCCCGATGAGCAAATCTGACGGAGCGGGGGTAAGCTCAGTCAGAACCACTCTAGGCGCATGCTTCTCCTCGACACCCGCCATGTCAGGGTGAGGAGCGGCCACTCCCACAGCCACAACATCCCCCCTCCCCTCGTGGAGCAACACGCTGGCTGAAAACAACCAAATTCCTCACTCTTAGCACATCATGATAGAAACTAGGCAAACCCTGTAAGGCGGGTCGACTGAAGCCCGCCACCGGGATCCGCAAAACCCCCCTTAGGCAACGACCCCGACGGAAAAATACGTGGCCAGAGCGTGCCATCTGGGGGGTGGGGGTTCTCTGCATACATATACCTCCGCAAAGTCCTGAGACAGAGAGCCGCCACCTGGGTACGCATGCATACCAAGGACTGGCCGCCCTCCTCTAACGGGAGACTCAGGACTGCTGCGGAAACCCAGTGCTTCCTATTTCCCCAAAAGAAATCCACCAGCTTCTGCTGTCAAGCAGTTACAAATATAGAGGGCGGGACAAGAGTAGCCAGCCGGTACCATAACATGGAGGCCACCAGCTGGTTTATGACCAACACCCTCCCTGAAAGGAAAGAACTCCAAGCAGGCCTGACCAGCGTCCCAGCCGGGCAACCACATTCATCTCCAACTCCTGCCAGTTCACCAGCTGAGCATCCTCAGTGGGACTCAGGTGCACCCCCAGATAGAGGAGGTGCGTGGTGCTCCACGTATACAATGTCATCTCCTCCGGCAGGGAGTCTACCTGCCACTGACCCACTAAAAGTCCAGAACACTTACTCCAGCTAATCCAGAGTCAGCCGAAAAAATCTTCAGGCAGTCACGCATCCTCCGCAGGTCACCAGGGTTAGTGAGCGTAAGGAGTACATCATCGGTATAAGCCAAAAGAACCACCTCCACCCCCGGGCCAGGCCTGTCAACCTCCTCCTCCGAAGACACAGGAATGGCTCCACACAGACCGAGTACAACTGACCAAGCATGGGGCACCCCTGACGGATCCCCCTCCCAAAATGAAAGGGAGCCAACAACACACCATTAACCTTCACAAGACACTCCACTGCAGCGTACAAAAGCCGGACCCAGGCCACAAAATGCAGTCCAAATCCGAACGCTTGCAAAGTCCCGAAGAGGTATTCATGCTCTACCCCATCAAAGACCTCTCTGCCTCTCTCTCTGCCTCTCTCTCTCTCTGCCTCTCTCTCTCTGCCTCTGCCTCTCTCTCTCTCTCTGCCTCTGTCTCTCTCTTTCTCCCCCTCTCTGTCGCCCCCTCTCTCTCACTCCCCCTCTCTTTTTCTTTTTCTCACTCTCTCTCTCTCTCTCTCTCTCTCTCTCTCTCTCGTTCATTAAATTTATAAAACTGACATTTCTTTATTTGTTCCTATGGCCTGCAAAAATGTGCCAAATATATCATGTGGCCCTCATACTGAAAAGTTTGGAGGCCCCTGCACAAGACCATTAAAGATCGTGAGCAACAGCGAGCAATGTCCACAATTTTATACTTTCCTATTACCTTTATCTGTCAGCTCTGCCAAATAAAAATAATTTCCCCTGATTGCCTGATCTTATATTTGTTGCTGAGATTGAATGGTTTGTGTAATATGACTGCAAATCTAAAATGCATGTTCTTCCTTCTGAATGGAACCATTTTTCCACACAGTATGTATTTAACCAATGATGTATTTTAGTTCAGGAACAAGAGGCTCCCATCAAACACCAATTACTTTTGACCAATGACTATTTTAAATGGTGTGTGGTACTTTATCGTATTAACGCACAAACTCAGTGGTTGGGAAACCTTCTGAGAACGTGGGGAAGACACGGTGGTGGTTTTGAATAACTTGGGCAAGAGGGCCTGCTTCTATGCTGCATCATGCAATAATACTCCAACATCCATGAGGTTGACACAGGGTTGACTCAGAACCTTTATAACAAAACACGTCACACTTTTTAATAAAAAAACTCAAAATAAATATATCTCAGTGAAATTAAATTACAGATCTCAGCTGCCGTGCTGTTAATGTTTACTTGGTACTTCTTCCCATTTGTGGATGGTCTCACCGGGCACAAAGTTCTACCCCTCGGGGTGACGAGGCATGGGCCAGACTATGCTGGATTCTGACAGCTCCCCAGCCTCTCCCTACATCCGCCCTATTTTGTTCAACAAAGCCACAAAGAGACACACAAGGAGCTCTCTAATTTGTTTGACACCCCCCCCCCCCCCCCCCCCCAACACCTTTCCAAGCCAGGTGCCCAAAAATCAGGAGCATTTACAATTAAATATAGTATTATCTCACATACTATTATATAGGTTTTAACATTTGGTGTGACATTCTAAAAGCTGAGTAGAAATAGCAATCACCTCTCATTAAACAAATATGTGGTGCACAGATACTTCCAGGCTGCAAAACTTTTCAGTGTCCCGTGAAACATCTTGAGAATCTATTGGGAGCCAGCGCTGCATGTAATGATTTGCACTGCAAACATCTGTGGCCAGACTCCTGTACACAACTTGCTGCACGCAGGGAGGATGGCACTGGGGCCCACTGACTGCTGAGACCAAGCTCCAATATCTGCTGCAGGTGACCATCCAACAAAAAATCTATACTGCTGTGCTGCTGCTGGGTTTCTTGAGGAGTCTCCTCCTATTCTTGCTGCCAGTGAGCTTGATTTATGGCTAACTGGAGTGCCTTACCCTCTCCCATGTAGGGTCAGAGACATGGCACTTATGCTCCTTCTCACCTGATCTGTCAGGTTTAGGTTTTTTCTTAGGTTTCAGTTTCTGTCTTAGGTTTTTGTCTTGCACCTCGCTGCTCCCCACAGCTCTGCTTTGAAAGCTGCAAACCCTCCACTCTCGATTCAGAAATAAGGAACTGCAGATGCTGGTTTTCCAAGGGAAGACACAAAATGCTGGATTAATTCAGCGGTCAGCCAGCATTCCTGGAGAACATGGATGGGTGATGTTTTGGGTCGGTACCCTCCTTCAGTCTGAAGAAGGGTCCTGACCCAAAATGCCACCTGTCCATGTCCTCCAAGGATGCTGCCTGACCCGCTGAGTTACTCCAACATCTTGTGTCTGACGCTCCACTCTCCCCTGGTTGTGAGGAAGGGCAGTCGGCTAGATGCACAGTGTCACTTGCCCAGAGTAGGTGAATCGAGGACCAGAGGACATGGGTTTAAGGTGAAGGGGAAAAGTTTCAATAGAAATCTGAGGGGTATTAACACAAAGGGTGGTGGATGTATGGAACAAGCTGCCAGAGGAGGTAGTTGAGGCAGGGACTATCCCAACATTTAAGAAACAGTTAAACAGGTACTTGAATGGAGAAACTCAGCGGGTGCAGCAGCATCTATGGAGCGAAGGAGATAGGCAACGTTTCGGCCCGAAACGTTGCCTATCTCCTTCGCTCCATAGATGCTGCTGCACCCGCTGAGTTTCTCCAGCATTTTTGTGTACCTTCGATTTTCCAGCATCTGCAGTTCCTTCCTAAACACAAGATACTTGAATGGGACAGGTTTGCACACAGTTTGGTCCATATCTGTAGTAGTAGGGAATAGTGTAGCTGGGACATGTTGGCCGGTGTGGGCAAGTTGGGTTGAAGGACCTGTTTCCACACTGCATCACTCCATGACTATAAACATTGTCTGGAGTCTCTTTCCACAGGCTCTGTTATTTTTCCAGCACTTCTGTTTTGGTTTCAGGTTCTAGTGCCCGCAGCTTTGTTTTCCGTGGCCCAGTCCTACTGGAACAAGTATATGCATGAACCTGCAGTTAATGAGTTTGTGAATGTGTCCACGGCTGGCAGTTTTGCCCAGTTGTATCCAATTATCACAAACCACAATGCATTGCTATATCTTGCATTGACTGGCACCACATTTTCCAAGATATAAATATTCCCCACCTCCCCCACTCCTTTTTAATTTCCTTTCCTTCAATGTATCATTCATCCAGCCGAAGAAATGGTTTAAAATAATTGCTGTTGCTAAATACCTATTGAATTATTGGGAGGAATTTTTACCTTCACTTAATTGTGTAAAGCGGGCAATGACATATCAGTCTCACCTCACATATCTCAACAAAATGGATTTAATTGAAGTCAATGGAAATTAAAATGGGGGCTTGATGTAAATTAGGCCGTCAATTAGTGATCACTCATTTTACATTGCTACAGTAAAATGGTATTTCCCACTGCCTTCTGTGAAAAGGGTGTTCAAACTGATATCTTATTGATGTTCATTGGCTCTGATTAGGGTGACCGTGAGTGAGATAGCTTATGAAGACATACAATGGTGATTTCACACAGCAAAAGGGCTACTATGCTGTTATCTTAAGGGATGCAGTTCATTTAATACTGGATAGCTTATTTATCTCAGAAAAAGGGTGGTTAAGCCCTGAACATCACAGAAAAAGCTTCCATCCACACTTATCTCAACATTCATCAGTTCTGTTCTTCATTCACCTCAGTTTGGTGAAAGCATGGGGTCAGATATACACCCTACTTTAACTTTCCTTTTTGAATGACAGCAAATGTCATTTGAATCATCAGCAGTGCTGGAGAAAATAAAATGAGCACCACGACACCTCCTTTACCCCAACAGAGATAAACTACTGAAACGACAAGACAACAAACAATGGCAGAAGATGCACCTGAATTCTTGGCATGAATGACTTGAGCACATAGAGTGAAATCAGAAAGTTAGTGGAAGCCTACTTAAATCAGTAGCCGGCAGAGCTCAAAAACAAGGACACTTGTTGTGAAATTCTGCATGACTCAGATTTTTGATTGACAAATACAAGCCTTCAGCTCTCTGAAACGTAACCTTCAGAGAGCTGCAAGAAATAAAAAATGGTGAGATTTCTGTGCATCTGTCATCTACCCAAAGTATCTTCATGTCTGGAACATGGACTGTATGTTGTTTTATTCCCTCAAACAGGAAAACATAGTGTGGGGGGAGGGAGGAGTACGAACTAACAAACTAATTCCCCCAGCCTTTGAGTATTTGTGCTGTTTAGGGTAACGGATCAAATCCCGGCAACCCAATAATATGTTCCTGGAGATCACGCTCACCTGCACCAGTAGTTGCCACCAACTTAGCCCGACTGCGAGCTCCATCACCTTTTGTTGTATAAGCTGTCACGGTGACCGAGTAGGTAGTTTCAGGCAAAAGCCCAGAAACAATCATCTCCTGCACACAAAGAAAGTGGAAAACTAAATAAACATGCCAATTAGTATGACTTTAAACATGAAGCCATCAGTCAACATTTCGGGTCTCTCAATCGTGATGGAACACAGCAAATTGTAAGTTGCTGAATTTAATCTAATTGTATTGATGTTAAATATATATTAACCTTTTGAGTGGCAGATGTTGACAATAATTAAAACGCACTGCCTCTTTTTCAACCACTTAATCTTCTGGGTATTTCAAATGTTCAGTGAGTAAATATACATTTGGTACAAGAGATGTTGCTCGGGGTAAAAGTGCGGCCATTGTGTGGTTGTGAAATCAGTTATCTTCCCTTGTTTTGTTCTTTCAAGGAATGTGTGATTATGAATTGAATTTATTGCTTTCCCTACTTGTCTCCTGCAAAAGTCAAAGAGGAGTTTGAATTTGCCTTCAATGCCTGAGTGTTATCTAGAGGGGAGCTCCCAGTTTGACTGCCGGCTTTAGAGGGTCTCGGGAACGATATTAGAGTGGATCTGCATCAGAATCAGTCGGAAAGGCTCTGGGTGGGAGTTGGTCGGGGAAAGTCAAGGCGTTCATGGGACACAAAACGGTCATTTGGAATTCGGGCAGGAGTCATTGGGAATGGATCTGGGAAGAACTAGTTGGGGGGTGGGGGAAGGGAGGTCGAGGGTGGAGCTGGAATTGATCAGTGGGGATATGGGCAAGAATCGATCAATGCGGATCATGAAATTGATGTTGAGATCAGAGCAAGAATTGATCAAAGTGGTCTGGACAGGAATTGATCAAAGGAGATATGGAGTTGAATTTATCTGAGAGGATCTCAGCAGGAATTGATCAGTGGGGATCTGGGCAGTAATTGATCAGTGGGGATCTGGGCAGCAATTCCTCAGGGGGATATGAGTAGTAATTGATCAGGCGAATCTAGGGTGGGATTGATCAGAAATATCTGGGCATATTTGATCAGTGGGGATCTGGTCAGAAATTGTACAGAGAGGATCCGGAGGAATCCTGGCAAGAATCTGGACAGAGATCAGTTGGTGATGATCTGGTGAGCAATCAGAGTAGATCTAAGGAGGAATCGTGCTCCAACGTGACACAAATTAATTTTCGACGTTCACTTAAATCTGTCCAATTTTTATACGGTTGCTTTAATTTTTTTTAATGCCCCCATTTCTATTAAGGACACGGTATTTTCCACCAGATTTCTCTCAGGCACCAAAATCAAAATGTTGTGGCTAAAATAAGGCAGGGCACCAATGATTTAAATGGTGATCATTCACCAAAGGCGGAAGCATACAGCTGCTGACCAATTACATCAGTGAAGCGTTTGAGAGGAGGCTTCAAATAAGAATAATCTGAAGAATTCTGAAAAGAGTGTTAAAATGGTATTCCTCCACAACTCTGACTGAGTGGTTCAGAGTATTCACATTGGGGTCTTCGAGTTAAACAAGAGACAATCTAAAACAGGCTATAGACTATCATGAAGGAAGAGCAATGGGATTTTGTTTTTAAATTGCTGCATTTTCACCGTACTCACGGCATGGTGATATGCACAATGATAGCACATCAGGCGGGTCTGGCACCAAGGGGCAGAACAATGACGCTGCATTAGAATTGCTACCTTACAGCGCCAGAGCCCCGAGTTCGATCCTGATTACGGGTTCTGTCTGTACGGAGTTTGTACTTTTCTCCCCGTGACCATGTAGGTTTTCTCTGTGAACTCTAGTTTCCTCCCACACTCCAAAGACGTACAGGTTTATAGATTAATTAGCTTTGGTAAAAATTGTAAATTGCCGTGTGTGTAGGATACTGCTTGTGTATGGTGATCACTGGTTGGCATGGACTCGGTGGGGCGAAAGGCCTGTTTCTGCGCTGTATCTCTAAACTAAACTAAACCAAAGGCTTCACTTGCCCAATGTGGGTGAATACTGAGCAGTTCTATGTTTGCACATGTTTCAATATCATGTTGTCGGGCATTGTGTAATTTTGTGAGATCTGGTATGATTAGGAAGTTACACTGTACTTTATGCAATGGAATACACATAACTTTTGTTGGTGTGGATAAATAGGTTTTCTGCTGCAAGCAAAACATTAGGAAGGCCAACATTGTATGCTGTGACCATCCACAATGTGGTGGCAATCTCCAGAGCCTCATACTCTCGGAATGCGTTTGGAATTTTCTATCGTCTGCAGTTTTCTTTTTGAGTTCAATTGTCATGAACATCTGATGCATCTGAGAGTTCTGATTGCGCATCTGCAGAACAATACTTTAGAAAATTGCCACGCCTTGCCAGATTTCCAGAAATGCCTCAGTGCAAAATGTACTGCATTGCTATAATCACTGATCAAACAGGTATAATTCATTTTCAAACAGCAGCAGAGTATGAGTACGTATGCATACACGTGTGTGCATGCGATTGAGTGAACATATAACAATAAATTAATTAAATCCTAATAACCAATGTTGAAAAGGTAACTATTCTGCGACATTTTTATTTCAAAATCAACAGGTAGTTGCAATCCATGCAAAGTGTTTACTCAAAATAATTGCACACGTTAGTACAAAATCAAACTTTCAACAAGTTGTAAAGACCAGTTAGTGCATGCAGTGCAGCACATCAACAAAAAGAATTCATACAAAAAAATCATTGTAAGGAAACACTGTGTGAAAACAGAGGAGTTAACAGCAAACAAGACGTTTGAAGTTGTCCAATCATGTTTTACTCACATGTTCAGCAGAGTCATCAGTTTCCCACTGAGACAAATCAAGATTGATAGAAAGAGAAGATATAGAATAAAGATTTTAAGTGTGTATCAAACTATGAACTTTTGCTTCAAAATTACTTTAAGGGTATAATCAAATATTGAAGTGTGAAGTAGTGCCTGCAGTAAAAATTCCTTGTTCAATCTGTATTGTTTTAAAATGAAAGTAATTTTTACAACATTATGAGATTGAGTTATTTCCTCTTACTCAAAAGCTATGCACACATATTTAAATGGATTCATCCTATTTCAACAGGACTAAAATAAATAAAGATTTTACTGGAAACTAGACAGCTTTTCTTCATGTAGACACAAGGAACTGCAGATGCTGGTTTACAAAAAAAGCACAACGTGCTGGAATAACTCAGCAGGTCAGGAGGCATCTCTGGAGAACATGGATAGATGATGTTTTAGGTCAGGACCCTTCTTCAGACTTCATTCCCGACCTAAAACAGTTGCCCATCCATATTCTCTAGAGAAGCTGTCTGACCTTCTGAGATACTGCAGTATCTTGTGGCAGCTTTTCTCCATAGAGGGATGCTATCTTAAAAAGTTCCTTAAAATTGATTAATTTTGTTCTTTCACGTATTTGACGATTAGATGAGATAAATAAACAATTAGGAGCAATCAGGTTTGTGTTGTGCACATCCAAAAATATGCAACGGTCCAGGTTTCTGCATTGTCAGATTATTGACTAACAGGTGAATTTGGGTGCTCTCTGATTACTCCAATGACGCATTTAGATTAAAAGATTTTCTCAAAATTATTTAATTACGCTGCTAAGAGCTAAAGATTTTCTCAAAATTATTTAATTACGCTGCTAAAAGCTACACATAGTATTGCTATGTAATAATCCCAAAACTGGAGACTTTGACCATACAAGTCATCAGTGAGTTTCATCTTTTAAATTCTGAATAAGGAATTCATGTTTTTAAGTGACGGTCCTGCAATTGTCTGTGAACTCCAATAATATTTTGTTCACCAGTGGTGATTAAACATTCGGTAAATATTATTGGAAAGATAATATTGATGGAGAGATTCACACCTTAAAGCATTTTAACATTAATTGAGATTTAAGATAAAAGTAAAGTTCATTGACTAAGCTGGTTAGATCATGCCCTAAAGAGTTAAGGTTGAAATCATATTGAATATTATGTTAAGGATGAATTCCTGATCTTCCAATCTACCTCATAGCAGCCCTTGCTCTTTTTTTTTTTAAATTTGCACTTTCTTTGCAAAGGCAACATTATATTGTGCACTCTTTGTTTTCTTTCTCTTCTGCAGGAGCTGTTGTACCTGTGTATGGCATGATGGTACTCCTACATGGTATGATTTGCCTGAATAACATGTAAACCACATGTTTCATTAAAACTTTGTTACACGTGACAATAATAATAACCCAATTATCAATTAGTATGTTTGGACTAAAATGTACTCATTCCTCAGATGTGTTGTTGTATGTATTAATGCCAGGTTGAGATTATGATTGCATTGTGATTTTTTAGTTGGCAACCTACTGAGCAAATGAATAATGAATCTGCATCTTCAAGTGCCATAATTATTGGTCTCAGTGGCTAAGGTGAGCATCATGGTATTAATTCAGCAATTGGATTGGGACTTTTAAAAACTGAAGAAGTCTAAAGAAGGGCCCCGACCCGAAATCTCCTCTGTCCATTCCCTCGCCCGATGATGCCTGACCTGCTGAGTTCCTCCAGCAGTTGGTGTTTTACTTATATTAACCATTTGACTGTTTTGGTGACAACCTTTGTGGCAAAAGTATCAATGAATGACAACGGGATGTATGTCATAGAGAATGTCACAGGCACCAGTGCAGATGCTGAGCTGAAATAATGCCGCATCCCATAGATACTGCAGATTTTGACAGGTTCCAGCCCATAATGAAAGCCGAGAAGTTGGGAATGTTACATTCTCTTTTAAATTGCGAGAAATTTGAAAAAAAATATTATCTCTAAAGGAGGTGCAATTAATAATGCAACAAAGCCTTTATTTGTTATGGTTGAGGTCTATAGCTTCTTGGATAAGCAAGTAGTGGAATGTTAGATGGAAGCAATCAGCAATGCGCTTACAATCAGATCGGCCATGGATGATGGCAGGCATGAAGGGCTGAACGGCCTATTCCAGCTCCAAATTTTTATGTGTCTGTTTCAGGATTTTATCTCCTCCAAAATTAGCTCTCTGTTTTTGGATTTCTTTAAGGAGTTTATTCTCCGTTTTTGTGCTGCAGCTGTGTCTGAGCTGAACTGCCGAATGCTGGAAAGTAGGCACCTGGCTTATTTCAAGATTACTGTGATAAAGAGATTTCAGTACTTGTTATCGCAGTTGTGGTCATCTGAAGATTTTCCCATTGTGTTAACCACCCTTTGCTGTAAAGTTCAGGTTCAAACCTAATCTCTCGCACTTCATGCTGATGGAAATTGCCTTTTATTCCATAACGTGGTCATTGAATGGAGAGGTGGGCATTGAGTTCAATGTGCTTTTATGCTCTTGAAACAGCTGTCTGAGGAGGATGAAGATCACTTGCTAGCAGCCTCTTCCAGAGAGTGCAGTTAATAAAGAGACATACTTTCAAAGATCCCAAACATACCGGTCAAAATCAATTGAGTTGTGACAGCCAAAACACATTTTGTTTAAATAATTTCCCTATTGACTCACCATAGGACATTGAGGAGGCATACAAATATTATTTTAGAAAATAGTAAGAAAATAATTTATTTAATTTGGGTAATAACTGTACATTCTATAAGACTACCAACTGACAGTTTAAATTGTTACATTAGACAGAATCAGGATAGTATTATTCAAAGGGGAACTCTCGAGCATGATGATGCAATGTGAATTGTTGGAATTGTACTTCGCACTGGAGAATCCACCACCCTGATCTGAGCTGACCACCTGACATTTGGCTTTACGGTATTGTGACCAAGCAGCCTGTGATTGAGGGATGGATTTTTATTTAAATGAAAAACTGAGGCAATAGCATCACAATTTATAGAGAATAACAAGACAATGCCCCATTATGTGACAAGAAGGTAAATATAAAGGAGTAGAGCAGTGTAATTGTTGCTTCACAAAATTCTCTCTTTGTGACATATCATGTCATCGGAGTCATTTTAATTTTGCGGAATACACCTTCGGTATATTAACTGGATGTTTTAACCTGTTGTGGTAAAGCTTTTATTTAGTTGATTATCATGGGGACTGCACTGGAACCTTTTGAAAGCTGACATTTATCTGAAAGGCATCTCCCAGCACTTCATGTAATGTGTGTGTGCGTATTCATATTCAATTACAATCATTAATTAAAAATAACGGATAATTTAGTCAGTTCATGAGATTCATAACTACCCGAGGTTTAACAACATGTTGGACTTGCCATTAAGTTCGACTTTTCTATTGTATGTACTCACATAGGGAATAGGATGTGAAAGATACATTTAAAACTGAAAGTGAAGCTATTTTCTAATCCACATCAATTTGATGGACATTGTTTGGTGTGTTCAGAATCACGTGGTACACGTCAACTGCAACTAACGCAAATCCCTGATGAATTTACTCATAGAGAGAACAATACATCATCATTCTCCCAATCCCCACATTTACCTTGTTAATACACAACCTTTCCTCTATCTCCCCCTGTAATAGACAATAGACAATAGGTGCAGGAGTAGGCCATTTGGCCCTTTGAGCCAGCACCGCCATTCAATGTGATCATGGCTGATCATCCACAATCAGTACCCCGTTCCTGCCTTCTCCCCATATCCCCTGACTCCGCTATTTTTAACAGCCCTATCTAGCTCTCTCTTGAAAGTATCCAGAGAACCTGCCTCCACCACCCTCTGAGGCAGAGAATTCCACAGACTCACCACTCTCTGTGAGAAAAAGTGTTCCCTCGTCTCCGTTCTAAATGGCTTACTCCTTATTCTTAAGCTGTGGCCCTTGGTTCTGGACTCCCCCAACATCGGGAACATGTTTCTTGCCTCTAGCGTGTCCAAGCCCTTAACAATCCTATATGTTTCAATGAGATGCCCTCTCATCCTTCTAAACTCCAGAGTGTACAAGCCCAGCTGCTCCATTCTCTCAGCATATGACAGTCCCGCCATCCAAATAATTAACCTTGTAAACCTACGCTGCACACCCTCAATAGCAAGAATGTCCTTCCTCAAATTAGGGGACCAAAACTGCACACAATACTCCAGGTGTGGTCTCACTAGGGCTCTGTACAACTGCAGAAGGACCTCTTTGCTCCTATATTCGATTCCTCTTGTTGTAAAGGCCAATATGCCATTCGCTTTCTTTACTGCCTGCTGTACCTGCATGCTTACTTTCATTGACTGATGTACAAGGACCCCCAGATCCCATTGTACTTCCCCTTTTCCCAACTTGACATCATTTAGATAGTAATCTGCCTTCCTGTTTTTGCTACCAAAGTGGATAACCTCACATTTATCCGCATTAAACTTCATCTGCCATGCATCTGCCCACTCCCCCAACCTGTCCAAGTCACCCTACATTCTCATAGCATCATCCTCACAGTTCACACTGCCACCCAGCTTTGTGTCATCTGCAAATTTGCTAATGTTACGTAATCCCTTAATATAATTAATATATAATGTAAATAGCTGCGGTCCCAGCACCGAGCCTTGCAGTACCCCACTAGTCACTGCCTGCCATTCTGAAAGGGACCCGTTAATCCCTACTCTTTGTTTCCTGTCTGCCAACCACTTCTCTATCCATGTCAGCACTCTACCCCCAATACCATGTGCCCTCATTTTGCCCACTAATCTCCTATGTGGGACCTTATCAAATGCTTTCTGAAAGTCCAGGTACACTACATCCACTGGCTCTCCCTTGTCCATTTTCCTAGTTACATCTTCAAAAAATGCCAGAAGATTAGTCAAACATGATTCCCCTTCGTAAATCCATGCTGACTCGGACCGATCCTGTTACTTCTATCCAAATGTGTGGCTATCGCATCTTTTATAATTGACTCCATCATCTACCCCATCACCGATGTCAGGCTAACTGGTCTATAATTCCCCGTTTTCTCTCTCCCGCCTTTCTTAAAAAGTGGGATAACATTAGCTGCCCTCCAATCCACAGGAACTGATCCTGAGTCTATAGAACATTGGGAAATTATCATCAATGCATCCACGATTTCTACAGCCACTTCCTTAAGTAATCTAAAATACAGTCATTCTTTCCAGCCATCCATCTGACACTGAGAATTGGGTGAAGCCTAGTTTCATCCAGCAAAATGAAGTTACTGTCTAGATGTCAACACTTGTCTGCCTCTTGCCTGCCACCTGAGGCTGAGTTCAACAATAATGCCATTAAAACAGAAGTAAACTTTTGCACAGTATCTTCTATGCAGAAAGTCTCAACTCCTCTCATAGGAGGAGGAAATTAAGTAGCATAGATTGGAGAAAGTGAGAGAGTCATAGACATCCAGAAGGTAAGCATGCTCGTTGGCTCAACTCCTCCATGTTGTTCAAAGTCATAACGTACAGGTCCACCGCCGATTGTCCAGCAATTGGTGATCCGGCACCTCCTTTAATCTGGACAAAAGTACGAGGGTGCGCTTGAAATCCTCCCCGGATGTCCCCCCGATAATGTGGCACCTCCACCGGAACCTCACAGGGACTTCCTCGCCGATCGGCAGTTGAATTTTCCCCCTGCGGCCAGAGCTCTGGAACTCCGGCCCAGCTGGATTCGGCAGATCCGTTCTCATAGCCGACTTCCGTGACCGACTTTGCAGGCCGTTATCTCAGCCCCTTGATGCCTGTTCAACTCCTCTCAGAGGCCTTGATCTCTGTGGTTCGGCAAAATGGATAATCCAGAAAGGCTCTGGAAGCAAGGGTGCTGGAAAATCGGTGGTGGACCTGTAGTCCCATTTGCCTGCACTTGACCCATATTCCTTTAAACCTTTCCTCCTGAAGGACCTGTCCAAATGTCTTTCAAATAATGTAATTGTTGAACTGATTTTAAACCATGGAGATGAGGGAGAAGTTCAGCAACAGAGTTGTAAACAAGAGAAGGCAGAGTTTTGCATTCTGGTAGTAGCTGCTAAGCAATGGTGAGGTTGAGTTTTGAGTGAGCAAACATATGGCAGTGGGATTCAGCAGCATAGCTATTGAAATAGTAGTATTTGGATTTTAAAAGGTTCTGAATCAGACTATAACTAAGCATAACCTGGTCAGTTGTAGTATGCAACCAGGAAAGAAAATGTTGTTGTGCGTTGTTTTTGACGTCTTGTTCAGTTCCCTCCCAGAAACACATTATGACATCAAAATCATCATAGAATCAGGCCCTTTGGCCCAACATGTCCATATCAACCCAATCAACTCCTCTCTGTATAAATCCATTTATAACCTCACATCCTTAATTTTCATTCTCTCTCCCTCCCTGCAGCCTTTCCACTTTCACTTCTGTAATCAAAGAACACAGACTCTGCCTTGATTACACATTCCTACTGTATAAGTGGAGGGTTTGGGTAATGGGGCTGTTCCTCATATGTGAGCACATACAGTAGATTTTTGTAAATTAATTTCAAGGCAATATTGTTCTTGTATTAAAACAGCTGGCAGTTATGAAAAGATAAAATATAAAGAGGAATTGTTGTAAACTTACATTTTTCTATTCTCGATTGAATGTGTTGAAATTGTACAGGCACTAAATCAGCATCAGTGTTTCAGTCAGCCTACCTGTGCATCAGCCAGCATGATGTCCTTGAGCATGGGTTGTCCTCTTGGTTCTCCATGTTCCATCTTTACGTAATGGACCTGGTAGCCCCGTATTTGTCCATGCTGCTTGTTTGGAACGGGTGAACGCCACAACACTGTAATAGCTGTTGAGTTCAAAGCCTCTACCTCGACTTTTCGAGGAGGACCACTGGGAACTGGAAGAATACCATTTGATTACAAAAAAAAAAAATGGTTACACCCTGCCCCTCCAAACCAGCAGCACAAGGATAGACCCGCTATTTTTTCAAAAGAGTTAAATGAATGTGTCACTTCTTGTGTTCAAAAATGCTTCATAAAGCTGAAAAATGCCTGAGGCATCTTTCTAAAACACCAAAAATGTGGAAAAATGTGAAAAACATGGAGGAAAAGGTACAAATACTAAGAACAGAGGAAAAAAAGACAGCCAAGGATAATGCTTTGCATCCAAAGCATCACAAAATGCAAGATTTTTTACATCTGATTTTAAAAAACAAGATAGCAAAAAGATATTTATCATGAGAAGAAAAAATGTCAGCTACTCTTGAGGCACGCTCCCAGGACTGGTTGCATTTCACAGACCAACATCTCTTGAAATCCAGTCAAAAAAAAATTGCGCTCATGTTTCAGTGATATGTCGGTACTCTGAAAAGATGTCGTTGCGACTTAAAAAAAAAAATTTGAAAAGATACTAATACTGGAGGGTCAGATATTAAAAATAGCAATCCGCTATGCAAGGTGTAGGAAGGGTCGAAAAAAATGATCAGACAGGGAGGGGATGCCTGTAAACACAGCCACATCTCACTCTCGAGGGTTCTAGAGTTGTGGCCCAAAGGGATGCAAAAAGGAACAGAGGGAGGTCTTCATTGGAACAGAGGACGAGACACGACAGTTAGAGAAAGGTGCAAAAGGGTGTCAGCGAGGGAAGAATGGATAGCTGAGAGAGTTGCTGAGTGGTTATACGTTGCCAACATACCATCCTCATCTGTGCGAATCAGTATGGGAGAGCTTTCTGGACCGGGTCCAACATCGGTGTGGGCTGCCATAATGATGCGATAATCAGTCCACTTCTCCAATTGTTCAAGCAAGTACTGTGTGGTATCCGGCGGAATATCCAAGATCTCGGCGGGCGAGCTGTCTTCTCGGCCATTAGCCATGTATTTGATGGAGTATTTGGTAATGATGCCGTTCTGGTTCTCCACTGGTGGCGGCTGCCAACTTATCGAAATGCTTGTCGAACTTGGGCTAGTACACTTGATGTCCTGAGGCGGGGCTGATGGCTCTGGTTTTATTTTGGAAGTTGCGTCGAGAACAGGGGGTGAATAGGTGAGGGAATTGCAAAAGAAAATAAAAGAAATACAAACAATGGGCGCATATCCAACAACTTAAAAATAACAAAAATCATAAAACAAAACAGGTATCCATAAAGTAAATATGACACCTTGGCTTCGAAAATCAAAGGCAACTCAGAAATAATTTTGAGTAACTTAAAACTAGAAATTGGGAGTGATGGTATGGGAAATAAAATTTTGAAAAAATGAAGCCTACAAGTAATATTACCTACCTGTAATGACAGATCTTACATCATGTATATTTCATTAATTCCTCTAATCCTTTTTATTACCTACCCTTTTTGAACAGCTGCAAACAGTAGGGCGTTTTACCTTCTATTTGAAAAAATAATTCTACATTCCAAAGAAAAAGATCTAAGTGAAATACCAGGTACCTACCTACCACACACAAAGAGAGGCCTGTTTACTGTCTGCAAATGGGACCCACCTGCTACTGATGAATGCCACAAACAGTCTGCTTCACTCCATAAAGGTCAAGTAACAAATGTTTCTGTTTGCCAGTTGAAATTGGTTTCTTTGCATCATTTTCCATTCTTGCATTTTTAATAATTGTCCAACAATTTATTATTTTATATCCCTGGCAACACATTTTCAGCCGGTGTAATATATTATTAGAAATGCAATACATCACAGGGAAAAATATTCCACTGCGTTGAGTTCCATCTTTTTCTGTAATAGGGCAGATTTTATTCTATTATTCCCTTGGTGCTATTGATTAAAGCAGCATTAAGAGGCAAGCCCAGCTTTCTTAATTCCTAACTGCTTGCAGTAATAAGTAGACCTCTGGATAGATAATGGCAGAACCATATTCTGATTGATATGGATTGCACAGTGTCTTTGGCATCTGAGTGATCATAAGAACATAAGAAAGTGGGAACCGCAGTTGGTCACTTGGTTCCTCAAGCCTGCCTCGCCATTCAATATGATCATAGTTCATCTACTTTCTTACAGTTGGCTGGCATGAGAAAGGCCATAGAAACTTCACTGAATGAAAAATCCTTGCATGATTCTCAATTAAAACATCTACTCAGCTTCAGGGAGTTTTAAGGGGAGTTTAGTGTTGTAGTGAATAATCTGCTTTAACGCAACATGAAATTTGGTGATTCTGAAGAGCATGTGCACTCTTGAGGTACTATTTTCATGCCTAACAAACCTTGAACAAAGAAGACAGGACTGATCAAAATTAGTCCAGTCGACTGATCAGATGTCCACCCGAACCCTGAGCCTACTTCTGTCATTGACAATGACCCAGAGGAATTGTCAGTCCTTAACCTCGATTGGCACCTTCTCATTTTACATCTGCATCTTGAAAACAAAGTCTGAATAACATGATGATTGTATTCCAAATTATCCTAACTATTGGCAAAAGTGTTATTTGGAAAATCAAATCTGACCCTAAATACTGTTCGTTATTAAATGTTATCTGCTCTGTTTGATGTTATGGCTACAAACAGGTTTAAGTCAGATAAACTCTGCATCCGCGCCATGGGGCTCATATCTGTAAGTGCACCTAAAAATCAGCTCCATCAGAGAACATCCTGCACCAGAGGTATTACAACAGCTGTTATTGGTATTAAAATAACTTAAAATTACCATTTCATTAAGTGGTGCCCAGAATTCAATATTGTCATTTGACCTTTAGGACTTTATTGAAAGTAATGACACTGTGAGTATAACAGATAGTTCTGCAGTTAGTTGACCTTTACAAGTTTTCTCATTATTCCATGCACATGAAATGTAGATCATTATCGGCAACATTTTTTATTTGGAACTGAGAATACTAAAAGTTCAAATCCCTGGTTCATTCCTGCTGATGAACACAAGAAATGCCATTGCTGACTCTTAACTAGAACAAATTTATGAAAAATTTATGGCAAATTAGAAGCATAAATGATTTTGAAGGAACAGATGAAGCACATTTAAGATAAAATTATGCTTAAAGGCGCAACAAAGGTCAACTAACTTTGAAACCTGCTATTCTTGAGACAAAGTGTGTTTTAGTCACTGTAAACATGGACACAACAATCCCACCTGCATGAAATCTAAACCTTTTCAATCCTGTAAGCTTCTTTCCTACTGAAGCCTAACTGTTTTATTGGCACAGTCAGCTGTTATTGACAGCCTAACCCCATCAGAGGAACAAAGTAAACCAGAAATCAGCCAATTTGTAAACAGAAGAAAACCTACTAGTTTCCATGGTTTGGGCTGAAGTCTGCGCAGTTGAGGCACCAAGGCCGTGTTCAGACCGAGCAGCCAGACGGAACTGGTACATGGTGTTTGGTTTGAGATCCTCTAAAAGGTAGGATGTCTTTGGCTCGAATGTGACGAGTTGCTGAGGAGGGAAGAAGAGATTAGGAAGTACTTTCCATCATGCAGTGTAATTTGTGGAAGATCGAGAATAAAATGACACCACCACACATGTAAACGCTCACAGCAATGGTCGCTCACCAGGTAAACATAATATAGCTTACAGCTTAAAGATCAAGTGTAGAAACAGGCCCTTCTGCCAACCACGTCCACACCAGCCATTGATCACCTGTACACTAGTTCTATCTGACACACTGGGGGGTGATTTATATAAGTGAATTAACCTACAAACCTGCACATCTTTGGAATGTGGGAAGAAACTGGAGCACCCAGAGAAAACCCACGCGGTCACAGGGAGAACGTACAAACTCCGCACAGATAGCACCCGTAGTCTGTGGTGCTGAGAGGCAACAGCTCTACTGCTGTGCCACTGTGCCACCCTTGACATAGTAAAGAATTGACAAATTACAGTAAAACAAAATGAAAATCCAAGCTCACACCGTGATTTTTCAATGAAGCTCTGAAGAAAGAAATATGGTCAAATTGTACATGGATTTTGAAGGCTAAATCACAGTCAGATTGAAAGCAGGTATTCTGAGTGCATATCTTCCCAGGATGGGTTTGGAACAGGCCACCTTTTGTTCTGTTTCAACAATAACCTTTATCCAAACCTGAGAATAATACCCAATACTGTATTGGTGTGGTGTTAACGGCATTCCACTAATTTCACAAGTAGTACTAATAAGTGCTAAAGGCAACCCAATTATTTGCACAGTGGGGCGAGGGGATGGAGACAGTGTGCGAGTGAATAGAAGGGAGCT
This sequence comes from Malacoraja senta, assembly GCA_038087875.1. Taxonomy (NCBI): domain Eukaryota; kingdom Metazoa; phylum Chordata; class Chondrichthyes; order Rajiformes; family Rajidae; genus Malacoraja; species Malacoraja senta. The sequence continues at coordinate 171,255,384 of CM075977.1, forward strand.
ACATGCACTCGCAACACAAAGAGCCGATGATGCTGATTGTTGTTGAACAGAGGCCTTGGAGTACAAGTAAACGGGAACATAGGTGGACAGGGTGGTGCAGAAGGTGTACGGCATGCCTCACTTCATTGATCAAGGCATTGAGTGTATGCGTTGGGAATATTATCGGGCATACAAGTACACAAAACATATTTACAAACAAGATATTTAACCTCCTTTTGTCCAGAGGAGGAAGTGATAATGACCCTGCAATGAAAACTAACACCCACGATTGGGAATAAAGAAACTGAATAAAATTGCAGTAAAAGGAGGTACTTTAGTTTAGTTTAGAGATACAGCACAGAGACAGGTCGTTTGGCCCACTTAGCCCGCGCCGACCAGCAATCCCTGTTACACTGGCACACACTACGCACTAGAGACAATTTACAAATTTTACCAAAGCCAATTAACCTACAAACCTGTACGTCTTTGGAGTGGGGTTGGAAATCGGAGCACCTGGGAAAACTCACACGGTCACGGAGAGAACGTACAAACTCCGTACAAACAGTTCCCGTAGTCAGGATCGAACCTGGGTCTCTGGCACAGTAAGGTAGCAACTCTACTGCTGTGCCGCCATACTGCCCAGTAAAGAAAAAAAATCATCTACATCTACTAAGCAATGAAGCACATTCAGAATGTCACTAGCATTTACTTCAAAGGCATGAGCATTGTGAATTCCTTTGTAAGAGTATTTTCAACCACTGCCAATCTTCAGCTATAGTAACATCCAGCTGACTGTCCATCTGTTGTTGCCTAGGCAACTGCCGAGCATGCAATGTTGGATGGGAAAAAGCCCGTGGTTGGCTACAAGTAAAATATATTTAGGAAAATACAACACAAGTGGTGCTCATTTGTGTCCCTACATTACCTCAACCAGAGATCCACATTATATATATTCTGGGAACAAATAACTGCAGATGCTGGTTATACACAAAATACCACAAAGTGCTGAAGTAACTCAACAGGCCAGGGATCATCTCTGAAGAACATGGATAGGTGACGTTTCGAGTCAGGACCATTCTTCACCTATCCATCCTCTCCAGAGATGCTGCCTGACCGGCTGAATTACTCCGTCACTTTGTGCCCTTTCATATATATTCTCCCTTATTTCAAGCTGAACTATCCTTCAGTATCTTAGTGAAGGCTGAATGCCAGTGAGTTTTATGAGATAAATTTTTGCTTCTAGAAAAGAAACGATTGTTTAGGATTTTAATCTTTTCCTGAACTGTCTGGGTGTTGAATTAGTTCCTCTGCTGACTGATTCACTGCATTGATCCCGGGTCTCAGATCAGATCCCAGCAAACTTTAAAATCTGGCAGGATTTTTAAGGTGCTATCCACGCTACAACCCTCCTCCTGCTGTCAGCATATGAGTGAAAACGATTTTCAATGCTTGTGACTGAAAAATTAAACAGTGTGGAATTGTGGAACAACGTGATTGATGCAATGAACACTCTTCCTCTAATCTAATGGTCGCTGTCAGCTGCCTGTGTTCACCTGTGCCAGACTGACAAAGCTGGACCTGGCTCTTCACACAGGCAGATGCTTCATTTTAATATCAATGCGGAAATGTGTCCATTCCGCATATCAATTCCTAACATAATGCTGCAAAAGGTGAATAACACCCATTTGCAATGGATTTTCAGGGTTTTGAGGAACTGGCAGGTGTACTGAAGATTATGCAGAGGACATAATTATATAAAGTATCATTTTAAAGGTACAGTGCATTCAGAATGTATTCAGACCCCTTCACTTTTTCCACATTTTGTTACGTTACTGCCTTATTTTTAAATTGATTGAATTTTTTTTTAATTTTCAATTTACACACAATACCCCATAATAAAAGTGTGAATACAGGTGTTTAGAAATTTTTGCAAAGTAATTAAAAAGAAATAACTGAAATATCACATTTACATAAGTATTCAGACCCTTTACTCAGTACTTTGTTGAGGCACCTTTGGCCGCGATTACAGCCTCAAGTCTTCTTGAGTATGACGCTACAAGCTTGGCACATCTGTATTTTGCTCATTTCTTTCATTCTTCTTTGCAGATCCTCTCAAGCTCTGTCATATTGGATGGGGAGCGTCGATGCACAGCTATTTTCAGGTCCCTCCAGAAATGTTCGATCGGGTTCAAGTCCGGGCCACTCAAGGACATTCACAGACTTGTCACAAAGCTACTCCTGCATTGTCTTGGCTGTGTGCTTAGGGTCGTTGTCCTGTTGGAAGGTGAACCTCCGCCCCAGTCAGAGTCCTGAATGCTCTGGAGCAGGTTTGCATCAAGGATCTCTCTGTAATTTGCTCTGTTCATCTTTCTCTCAATCCAGACGAGTCTCCCAGTTCCTGCCGCTGAAAAACATCCCCACAGCATGATGTTGCCTCCACCATGCTTCACTGTAGGTATGGTATTGGCCAGGTGATGAGCAGTGCCTAGTTTCCTCTAGACGTGACGCTTGGCATTCAGGCCAAAGAGTTCAATCTTGGTTTCATCAGGCCAGAGAATCTTGTTTCTCATGGTCTGAGAGTTTTTTAGGTGCTTTTGGCAAGCAGGGTGTCATGTGACTTTTACTGAGGAGTGGCTTCCGTCTGGCCACTCTACCATAAAGGCCTGATTGGTGGTGCTGCAGATATAGTTGTCCTTCTGGAAGGTTCTCCCATCTCCACAAAGGAACTCTGGAGCTCTGTCAGAGTGACCATCGGGTTCTTCGACACCTCCCTAACCAAGGCCCTTCTCCCCTGATTGCTCAGTTTGGCCGGGCGGCCAGCTCTATGAAGAGTCCTGGTGGTTCCAAAGTTCTTCCATTTAAGAATGACAGAGGCCATTGTGCTCTTCAGGACCTGCAATGCTGCAGAAATTGTTTTATACCCTTCCCCAGATCTGTGTCTCGACACAATCCTGTCTCGGAGGTCTACGGACAATTCCTTCATCTTCTTGGCATGGTTTTTGCTCTGACATGCACTGTCAACTGTGGGACCTTATATAGACAGGTGCGTGCCTTTCCAAATCATGTCCAATCAATTTAATTTACCACTGGTGAACTCCAATCAAGTTGTAGAGACAGGAAACAGGATGCACCTAAGCTCAATTTTGAGTGTCACAGCAAAGGATCTGAATACTTATGTAAATGTGATATTTCAGTTATTTATTTTTAATTATATTGCAAAAATATCCAAACACCTGATTTTGCTTCTTCATTCTGGAGTATTGTGTGTAGATTTATGTTATAAAAAATGAATTTAATCCATTCTAAAATAAGGCGGTAACATAACAAAATGTGGAAAAAGTGAAGGGGTCTGAATACTTTCTGAATGCACTGTACATTTTACAATTTTAGCAGATTTGCCACTAGTTTCTTTATTGTCCCACTTAACCCTTTATACTGACTATTGCCATTACTGTTTTGTTTATCTTTTTCGAATGAGTGGGTCTGGAGATGCAAATTTGTTTCTTGGTAGAAAAGTAAACAGCCGGGGATTGATGTAAAAAAACATTAGGTGAGCTCAGAGATGTAGGTTTACATTTAGATTTCTATGCCTTTGGTAGCAGAAGAGTAGAGACTATTGTGTCGGACGGAATTGCAGATGCTGGTTTATACCGAAGATAGACACAAAATGCTGGAGTAACTCAGTGGGTCAGGGAAACATCTCTGGAGAAAAGGAATAGGTGATGTTTCGGGTTGAGGACCTATTGACAGAAGTGGACTCCTCTCTCAATTTGGTGGTGGGTGAATGTTGGCTCTTTGTTCCAGAAGAACCGGGAACCAAACCTAATGATAAGACCAAGACAAGTGGAATCTAGCCTATCAATTATTTCTGGGCGACATCTCTCTCAAAGATGGTGTCTGTTGCATCAATGAAAAAAGATCACTCACATTCCTTAAAGCATAATCCAGGCGCATCATTATAATACACCCCAATTACCTTAGACAGATATTTACTTTTTTTGGACTGAATTACTACTGGATGAGAATGGGTACTAAAAATCATTACGCTAAGTCTATTGTAAATTAATATACAGGGAGATAGCAGTGATTGCATTCACTTGCATTTATTTGTATGATGCATTTTCAGTAGGATAAAGAGCACATCTCCACATTATGGGCCTCAATATTCGACTTGTCGGTGAAATACGGTCAGGCTAGGTTGCCTCTCTTCCAGTGGGTGAAACAAGGATAAATGTTTCTGCAGCATTCTCAACGTCTTCACTTTCTTCAAGGCCCTGCTGACTGGTTTTCCTATTAACAGACCCTGGTTGTTCTGATCACATTTCAACTCTAATCTTCATTGCCACCTCTACTATTCTGATAACCAAAGCATGGAAATCTCAATATAAACATACAGAAGTGTATTTTTTTTCTTAATCATATGTGATGCGAATTCCTTTTCTGGTGATAATAAGAAACAGAAAAATTTCAGAGGAAAATTGAAGATCTAGTCATCTAAAGTTTCTTTAGTCTAATTGCCTGTGCTTGCATTGCCACTTTTGCCCTGGCAATAGGGCAGCACGGTGGCATAGCTGGTTAAGCTGCTGCCTCACTGTGTGAGAGACCTGGGTTCGATCCTGACCTCGGGTTCTGTCTGTGTGGAGCTTGCATGCTTCCCAGGTTAATTGGCCTCGGTCGCAAATTGCCACTAGTGTGTAGGGAGTGGATGAAAAAGTGGGAAAAGATGGAACTAGCTTGAGCAGTGATCTTTGGCCAGTGTGGACTCGGTGGGGCTGAATGGTCTGTTTCCATGCTGTATCCCAAATCTAAACTTTGTCGAGGATAACAGTCTTGTTCAAAGTCTGGGTCATGAAAGAGGCAGAGGTAATACTGTGCAATTGGGTGGATGGATTCTTAAACAAACTTTGAATGTGAAGGCTGGCACATGGTATCTGCCAGGTGTAGCTGGAGACTCAGCCTCACCTCCTGGCAGGTATGCTTCTGTGCAGACATATGGGGAACCACTGTCAGTGCAAAAATCCCATACCTCATAAGCCCACAGCATCAGCAGTCAGGCACAGCGTGGGTGATTGCTGCTCGGCAGGTTCCCAACTTGCATTGAGGCTTTCATTTTCCCTTATTCCCTTACAGCTGCAAAATGGACTGAGGTGCCCTTTGAGACTCATCAAGGGCATGCACAAACCTTTTGCACACTCATTACTTGTGCATTCACTTGACCCATTGTTACTGGTACTTGAGATTACACCCATGTGTTATTGATAACATGTTCTAAAGGAAGACGTATTGAAATGGACATGAACAAAAAATTGAAATGACAATAAGCGAGCATCGAAGTACTCAAATGTAATCTCCAAAACCAAGAGACATTTCATATAAATCTCACTCCTTTCTCATATTTGTGACCACTTACATGAAAGTGACCCGTGGAATGGAACAGTTGATGGACAGTATCCTGTTGTACATGGGTCACAAGCTCTAGGATGATGTAATGTTCCCATTAAATGACATGCGTGATAATGACAACGTGAATTGAGATGAAGTCTTGCTTTTAAAATAAGTGCCATTTTAAATTATTCTCACAACGTCCCCCCCCCCCCCCCACCCCACCGTTTTCAGTAGCAACAATGAGAAATTATAATGTGTCATACCTCTTGGCCATCCTCTCTCTCTAAGTAATGCAACTCGTATCTGATAATGGTGTCTTGCCGTGGCGGCGTCCACGATAGCATTATGCTTGTGTCTGATTTTGGTTCTGCCTTGAAGTTATTTGGTTGGCTTGGAACTTGAAGAAAGAAAAGAAAAAAATCTGATTTAACGGACTAATAATGCTCGTCTCTGCTGGAAGATTGTAGATCGTTAGTAATCAAATCTGCTACCTGTAGAGGCAAATCAAAGGCCATTAAGTAAAGGAATCACCAGCCAAACCATTAACAAGGCTTAAAGGCCAATTTTATTTCCCATGTATTAACATTTCATTACAAAGCTAATTTCCGTTAAAAAATATACACTTGTGCCCTCATAGATTTCCCGCAGTACTGAAGTCAGGACCAAATATTGATGGAGAATGAAGGATTTGAAGCAGAGATCTGGATCATGGTGCACAGATTTAGGATAATCATTCTATAAAAATGTGAAAAATTGTGTATTGATATTGAATTGAGACAGCATTCCATAGCTTTATGATACTGATTTTTATATTATTGTCTGTGGCACACCCAAGTAACCTGGAAACCAGGATGGTGGGAGAATAAGGAACTAAGATAGCACACGGAGACACAAAGAACTGCAGATGCTGGTTTATAGAAAAAGACACAAAGTGCTGCAGTAACTCAGTAGGTCAGGCAGCATCTCTGGAGAACATAGATAGGTGATGTTTTGAGTTGGAACCTTTATTCAGACCTGAAAAAGTTTGGGTCCCGACCCGAAACGTCACCTATCCACGTTCTCCAGAGATGCTGCCTTACCTGCTAAGTTACTCCAGCAATTATTTTAAACAAAGTACATACATTAATATGTGTAGGAAGGAACTGCAGATTCTGGTTTAAACCAAAGATAGATACAAAATGCTGGAGTAACTCAGCGGGACAGGCAGCATCTCTGAAGAGAAGGAATAGGTGACATTTCAGGTCGAGATCCTTCTTCAGACTGAAGAAGGGTCTTGACCCGAAACGTCACCCATTCCTTCTCTCCAGAGATGCTGCCTGTCCCGCTGAGTACCTCCAGCATTTTATGTCCACATACATTAATATATTGTAATGCATCTCACTTGCATGAACAACAGAAAAACAAGTTTTTATAAATTGCAATTTTTTAAAAAGCTATTAACATGGATGAACTGGGTGCAACTTCTTTAATAGTCGTAGAGTTGAACAACAGAGACTAACCCTTCAGTTCACCACGATCACATCAAACTTTTCGTTGATCTACGTTAATCCTATTTGCTCATACAAGGACTGTATCCTTATGATAATCTCTTCATATAATGTGTTATTGACAACATGTTACGGAGAGTTCATCAAGCAAAAACAAGAATTTTACTGTTCATAAGAATGTATGCACTGTGATTCTTTTTATGGTTTCTATGACAATTTTGTTTCACAGGAAGCACTAGCTTTTCACACTAAAAGTATTTAGCGTGAGAGCTATGAGAATTAATTTGCACTTTTTGGGAATTAATGTCATCCTGAGAACTGCCAGATTAGGCCAGAGCTTTCTCTACTCAGTCAGTCAACTGAGCTTTCACCAGCAAATCCAAAACGTTTTCCTTAAAGCAAATGGGGTTTGAGAGTGCAATTCAATTTGTAGGAATGCTGTTAAAATGTGGATGAGGGCAGCTGAAATGGAAACACGTTTCGGAGATATGCATATTGCACAAATACGTTATGTGATTTCCGGGATAGAAACATAGAAAATAGGTGGCCCTTCAAGCCGGCACCGCCATTCATTGTGATCATGGCTGATCATCCACAATCAGTAATCCGTGCCTGCCTTCTCCCCATATCCATTGCTTCCGCTAGCCACTAGAGCTCTATCCAACTCTCCTTTAAATTCATCCAGTGAATTGGCCTCTATTGCCTTCTGTGGCAGAGAATTCCACAAATTCACAACCGTCTGGGTGAAAAAGTTTCTTCTCATCTCAGTTTTAACTGGCCTCCCCTTTATGCTTAGACTGTGGCCCCTGGTTCTGGACTCCCCCATCATTGGGAACATTTTTCATGCATCTAGCTTGTCCCGTCCTTTTATAATTTTATACGTTTCTATAAGATCCCCTCTCAGCCTTCAAAATTCCAGTGAATACAAGCCCAGTCTTTCCAATCTTTCCTCATGTGACAGTCCCGCCATCCCGGGGATTAACATCGTGAACCTTAATAGCAAGGATGTCATTCCTCAAATTAAGAGACCAAAACTGCACACAATACTCCAGATGTAGTTTCACCTGGGCCCTGTTTTACTCTTTACTCCTATACTCAAATCCAACTTTGTTCCATGAAACAAAAGTGTCGATTATCATGTATTTCCTCTTTGATGTTCAGCTCCATTAAATTCAGATTATTTGGACATGCAACAGTGGGGAGAAGGGAAGGGGAAGGGAAAGGGGAAATGTTGCATTGCTTTGTTGTGTGGGAAGATGCTGTAGGAGGAGGAGTGAGTATTCATTGAGACGAAACAGGAGGAACCTGTCGTAATGCTGAAAGGAGAAGAAAGATTTCACATTCAATGCCCCAAATATTCATTTCAAGTCAACTAGGTGTACTTACAATGTATCACATGCTTACATAATGGATTCTGGAATACTGTGGAGATCAAATGCAGCTTGGCTGATCACTTTGTACAACATCTCCACCCAGGCGCCTGTCTCTTTAATTCTTTGTCCCACTCCCACCATAACCTGTCTGCATTTGACTTTCTCTGTTCATATCACAAATCTCAGTGTGATCTCAAGCAATAGCAATTCACATTCAAACTTCATACATTACCGCCTTCTGGACAATACATTGACTTCAACAAATCCAGTTTAATGGTATTTAAAGTAAATTTCCAGAATTCCTTTGATAATATCAAATTATTGTTCTGCATATTTTCAACCTGTTAGCTTGAATTACCTTTTGCTATCGGTCCTAGTATCCCCCCCACCCCCCCCCCCCCTCTTACCTCTCATCTCTTTCTCTGCATCTTAAACCTAGTATTCTGACAGAGTCCTTATAATGCACCTCAGTAAAAGGTAGTGGTGCTGTGATCAAATTACCAAACCAATAATCCGTCCATTTCCCTCTACAGTTGCTGCCTGACCTGCTTATTTCTTCCAGCACTTTGTTTTTTGCAAATAATCTGGAGTTCAAGACAACAACAAAATTCAGTCTGAAGAATGGTCTCGACCTGAAACGTCACATATCCATGTTCTCCAGAAATGCTGCCTGACTCACTGAGTTAATCGAGCACTTTATGTCCTTTTGTGTATTAACCAGCATCTGCAGTTCTTTGTTTCTCAAAAAAATCCAAAGAGCTGAATTACAATCCGACAATGGCAGCTGTGGAATTTAAGTTCTGTTCATAATTTAAAATGAAGACAAGGTGGTCATTTGTTACAATGACTGTGAAACCAAGAAGCTACCATAAAAACCCATCTGTTTTCTTAGGTTCAATTGGGGAGGATATTTCTCCTCCTTATCTTACTCCAGAGCCACAGCAAAGCAGTTGGCTCTTAAACAGCTATTGAAATGACCTGACAAATCACTCTGTTCAGGGGCAATTAAACATGGGCAATAAATGCTTACTTACAAATGTGACTTTCCATGTGGGGCTTAAAAGGGGTAACACAGAAGGGAGTGCAGAGTAGTATTTGGGTAAGAACCTGCCATTGGAAGGATAACGATACACATTATTGTGACTGGAACCAATCCTTAGGAGTAATGGAAAACTCTCATGAAGAACAATTGAAAATGGATAAGAAAAAAAATATGCCATTGATGCAGAGAACACAATTTTGAAAGATTGAAAGATACTGCATGAAAATAGGCCCTTTGACCTACTGAGTCCACGCTGACCATCAGTCACCCTGTTCACTCTATTATTCCACTTTTGCAACTATTCCCTATGCAATTTGCAGAGACCAATTAACCTGTAAACCTGCACGTCCTTGGGATGTGGGAGAAAACTGGAGCACATGGAGGAAACCCCTATGCGGTCACATAGAAACATAGAAAATAGGTGCAGGAGTAGGCCATTCGGCCCATCGAGCCCGCACCGCCATTCAATATGATCATGGCTCATCATCCAACTCAGTATCCTGTACCTGATTTCTCTCCATACCCCCTGATCCCTTTAGCCACAAGGGCCACATCTAACTCCCTCTTAAATATAGCCAATGAACTGGCCTCAACTACCTTCTGTGGCAGAGAATTCCAGAGATTCACCACTCTCTGTGTGAAAAATGTTTTCCTCATCTCGGTCCTAAAAGATTTCCCCCTTATCCTTAAACTGTGACCCCTTGTTCTGGACTTCCCCAACATCGGGAACAATCTTCCTGCATCTAGCCTGTCCAAACCTTTAAGAATTTTGTATGTTTCTAAATGATCCCTCCTCAATCTTCTAAATTCTAGCGAGTACAAACCGAGTCTATCCAGTCTTTCTTCATATGAAAGTTCTGACATCCCAGGAATCAGTACCTTCTCTGTACTCCCTCTATGGCAAGAATGTCTTTCCTCAGATTAGGAGACCAAAACTGTACACAATACTCCAGGTGTGGTCTCACCAAGACCCTGTACAACTGCAGTAGAACCTCCCTGCTCCTATACTCAAATCCTTTTGCTATGAATGCTAACATACCATTTGCTTTCTTCACTGCCTGCTGCACCTGCATGCCTACATTCAATGACTGGTGTACCATGACACCCAGGTCTCGTTGCATCTCCCCTTTTCGTAATCGGCCACCATTCAGATAATAGTCTACTTTACTGTTTTTGCCACCAAAGTGGATAACCTCACATTTATCCACATTATACTGCATCTGCCATGCATTTGCCCACTCACCCAGCCTATCCAAGTCACCTTGCAGCCTCCGAGCATCCTCCTCACAGCTAACACTGCCCCCCAGCTTCGTGTCATCCGCAAACTTGGAGATGTTGCATTCAATTCCCTCGTCCAAATCATTTATATCGTAAATAGCTGGGGTCCCAGCACTGAGCCTTGCGGTACCCCACTAGTCACTGCCTGCCATTCTGAAAAGGACCCGTTTACGCCTACTCTTTGCTTCCTGTCTGCCAGCCAGTTCTCTATCCACATCAATACTGAACCCCCAATACCGTGTGCTTTAAGTTTGTATACTAATCTCTTATGTGGGACCTTGTCGAAAGCCTTCTGAAAGTCCAGATATAACACATCCACTGGTTCTCCCTTATCCACTCTACTAGTTACATCCTCGAAAAATTCTATAAGATTCGTCAGACATGGTTTACCTTTCATAAATCTATGCTGACTTTGTCCAATGATTTCACCACTTTCCAAATGTGCTGCTATCCCATCTTTAATAACTGATTCTAGCAGTTTCCCCACTACCGACGTTAGACTAACTGGTCTGTAATTCCCCGTTTTCTCTCTCCCTCCCTTTTTAAAAAGTGGGGTTACATTAGCTACCCTCCAATCCTCAGGAACTACTCCAGAATCTAAAGAGTTTTGAAAAATTATCACTAATGCATCCACTATTTCTGGGGCTACTTCCTTAAGTACTCTGGGATGCAGCCTATCTGGCTCTGGGGATTTATCGGCCTTTAATCCATTCAATTTACCTAACACCACTTCCCGGCTAACCTGGGTTTCACTCAGTTCCTCCATCTCATTTGACCCCCGGTCCCCTGCTATTTCCGGCAGATTATTTATGTCTTCCTTAGTGAAGACAGAACCAAAGTAGTTATTCAATTGGTCTGCCATGTCCTTGTTCCCCATGATCAATTCACCTGTTTCTGACTGCAAGGGACCTACATTTGTTTTAACTAATCTTTTTCTCTTCACATATCTATAAAAGCTTTTGCAGTCAGTTTTTATGTTCCCTGCCAGTTTTCTTTCATAATCTATTTTCCCTTTCCTAATTAAGCCCTTTGTCCTCCTCTGCTGGACTTTGAATTTCTCCCAGTCCTCCGGTATGCTGCTTTTTCTGGCTAATTTGTACGCATCATCCTTCGCTTTGATACCATCCCTGATTTCCCTTGTTATCCACAGATGCACTACCTTCCCTGATTTATTCTTTTGCCAAACTGGGATGAACAATTTTTGTAGTTCATCCATGCAGTCTTTAAATGTCTTCCATTGCATGTCCACCGTCAACCCTTTTAGAATTAATTGCCAGTCAATCTTGGCCAATTCACGTCTCATACCCTCAAAGTTACCTTTCTTTAAGTTCAGAACCGTTGTTTGTGAATTAACAATGTCACTCTCCATCCTAATGAAGAACTCAACCATATTATGGTCACTCTTGCCCAAGGGGCCACGCACAACAAGACTGCTAACTAACCCTTCCTCATTACTCAATACCCAATCTAGAATAGCCTGCTCTCTCGTTGGTTCCTCTACATGTTGGTTTAGAAAACTATCCCGCATACATTCCAAGAAATCCTCTTCCTCAGCACCCTTGCCAATTTGATTCACCCAATCTATATGTAGATTGAAGTCACCCATTATAACTGTTTTACCTTTGTTGCACACATTTCTAATTTCCTGTTTGATGCCATCCCCAACTCCACTACTACTGTTAGGTGGCCTGTACACAACTCCCACTAGCGTTTTCTGCCCTTTAGTGTTTCGCAGCTCTACCCATATCGATTCCACATCCTCCAAGCTAATGTCCTTCCTTTCTATTGCGTTAATCCGCTCTCTAACCAGCAACGCTACCCCACCTCCTTTCCCTTTCTGTCTATCCCTCCTGAATATTGAATATCCCTGGATGTTCATCTCCCAGCCTTGGTTACCCTGGAGCCATGTCTCCGTGATCCCAACTATATCATAGTCATTAATAGCTATCTGCACATTCAACTCATCCACCTTATTACGAATGCTCCTTGCATTGAGTCACAGGGATAATGTGCAAACTCTGTACAGACAGGAACTGAGATCAGGATCGATTCCCAGTCTATGGCATTGTGAGGCAGCAGCTCTACCAGCTGCGGCACTGTGCTGCGCAATAGTTTGTGAGGGAATTTTGGGAAAAGGATGAAAGCGTGGAGGAAAAGGATGTGCATTAATATTACCAACACTGAAGGGTGAGAAGTAGGTTGCCCAAAGAGGGATAACGCACGCTGGCCGGCCGACAATCAGAACCACCTCACACTCATGGAACACTCTCATGTCACCAAAGCCCAGCACTTGTGTGACGAGCTTGAAAGCTACGCCCCAATTCTTTTTTCCGTTAATAAAACGGACCCATTTGTCAGAAAAAGGGGGAAAAGTGAAGATTAGTTTCAGCTGCTGTAAAGCAGCAGACAGATACGCTGCAATATCAGAGCGAGAAAATGGACAGTCAACTAACTAACAGTACGCAACTAACTTAGTGTTTTTAAGAGTGCACTGATTTAAAGGCTGTATTCCGACTGATGGGAGAGCAACTTCCAAGGAAATCTGCCAACATCAGTGATCAGTGGACAGGGTTAGATCAAGCTCCTCCATGTAATCACTGAAATCAGTTGCCAGAGAATGACAAAAGATAGACACAAAATGCTGGAGTAACTCAATGGGTCAAGCAGCATCTCTCGAGAAAAGGAATAGGTGACGATTCGGGTCAGAACCCTTCTTCAGACGAGAGAATTGCATACAAGTTTAAGTTACAGAGAATCAGTCCTTAAGGTGTGTAATATCTTTAATGTACAGGCACATTGTCAGTTCCTGCTTACTGTCAATACACATTGGTGATTTTGACAATAAATGGTCTACGGACATTTATTCTTGGATACTTGCACTCACCATGCTATATAATAGCATGATTGCTATATTTTGCTCTGCAAATCTGGACTGAATATCAGCATTACAGCACAATGCACAAATGTGCTAATGTAGCATGTTTAGCACCACTAACTGATGATGAATGTGCACACAATGTATAACTGTATTGTGCTTAGTACTATGGAGGTGCAATGAGTAAATATAAGGCTAACTGAATGTTGAACTTCATTGCAAGGGAGATAGAGTATAAAGACAGGGGAGACGTTACACTTTTACATGATGTTGGACAGGACATACTTGCAGTACACATAAAGTATTTATCCTCTTTAAGGTGGCATATATGTGAAATAGAGGAAGAGGCTCAATCGGTAATAATGATCTTAATGAAACTTATAAACTCTCCTCGACTTACGTCAGGGTCACGTACTGCGGACTCTCGAGTAAGTCAAATGTTATGCAAGTCAGAAATGGAAGTGCTACTGCGCACACACAAATTGACACGGAGACCACATGGGATCTTCGACTTGGAGACCACATGGGATCTCCAATATGGAGACCGCATGGGATCTCCGACTTGGAGACCACGTGGGAGCTCCAATATGGAGACCACGTGGGAGCTCGGACTTGGAGACCAGATGAGAGCTCTGCTGCGGAGACCACTT